>VZRQ01003874.1:630412-729478 GCA_013397975.1 Machaerirhynchus nigripectus | reverse complement strand
CCCCCCCCCCCCCCCAGAAGGAAAGCAAAGAATACAGGCCAACTGGGGAGACTCTCATCACTACATGTCATTTTTCTAATTAGCCCTTAGGATTCTTCCAGTAGTCTCCAGGGGCTGAGCCTAATCAAAGGCTGCAGATACTGTCAGGAAGCAGTGCGTTCATTCAGAGACTGTGCTTTCCTCCTGACACTGCTTGTAATTCCTTTCAAGTTCTTTTAAGCATCCTTTTAATTCCCTTATTGCTCTTTTAACCTCCTTGTTTGTCTGCTACTATCAAGGAGCAAAGGAATAGGAAGGCTCAGCGGTTTCTTCACATATCACAGTTCCAAGGGAGAAAAACTGAGAAGTAATAGGACCTAGAAAGAATATCCTTCTTCAGTCCAAGGATGAAGCATCTGATTATTCAGCCTTTTAAGCAAACTGCAAAATGACAAGCCAAATCACTCTCAGGTTCCATATACTTATATTAAAGCTGTATCTTTTGAAGCATATGTGTTCAGTATAATGCCAGTGGTATGTTAAAGTTGGGACAGTAAGATTAGGGCTCAGAAATGGTCCACAGAATTATTTTTTTAATATCTTTTGAGCATAGAAGTCATCTCAAATCACACTTCAGATACCAGTAAATATCCTCTGAAGTATAAGCTGATGTATGTCATTCTTGTCCCAGTACTGTAACTTAGTGAGACTTTTTGATTGTGATATGATGAAGAGCAATTTAATGGCAATTTTGAATAAGATTTTATTTAAGAAAATCCGTTACTGAAATGGAGCTTTGTCCTACAAAACCAATCTGGGACATTTCTCAGCATGCACTGAAAGCAAAAAACGATGGACCTGTCAGTCAGGGAGCACAACCTCTTTGAAAGCAGACACCACTTACCAAACTTCATCAGGGAAGAGCGATGCTCCTAAGTGTCTAAGCATGATATACTCAGCTTGGTCAAGAACCACCCAAAGATGACTCTCATGCCAGTTCAGTCACAAATTCAGGAAGAAATCTCTCCTTTTTAAAAAAATAAAATAAAAAAAACTTCAGGGTTTTGAACTAAAAAAAAAAAAAAGTTAAGCTAAAAAACACGTCAATTCCTTTTTTAGCAGAGATTGGGTATCCATTACCCAATCTCATATCTTCTTTGTAAGCAATTTTCCTACTTTGATTTCCATCCCACGTGTTTTATTTGCACTTTGTGCCTTGGCAGGGACAAAGCATAGGAGCAGAAGGCTTTTTCCTAGCAGTCAGCAGTCCTCTGTGACTTCCCATTTTTGTAGTACTTGCTGTTTTCTGTATTTAGGAGGACTAATGAGAACGTAGAAAGAAAAGAGGTAGCAGCATGTGCTACAATTCTTTGCAGAAAATTGAGTTGATTTTGCAACAGAAGAGATGTATGTGCTTAGGTAATCTTTACCTAGAGGCTGCCATATTTTTATCATCATGATCCTTTTGGAATGACTGGCATTTAATTAAAAATAATTTATTATTTAATTTATTAAAAATAAATAATTTAAATATTTAAATATCTCTATAAATAGATGTATGTTTATATATCAATATATAAATAAATAATTTATTAAATTATTTTTGTTGTTTCACATTCTGTGAGAGCCTGCAGCCCGTAGGAAGGACATGATAGATGTGTTTCCTCTTCCTTAGACAGTCACGGGCTCTTCTGCAATAGAAGCAAAGTTTCTTTCAGCAACAGAAGCAATTCAGTTCCACATTTTCCCCTCAGTTTTCTGTATCACAAATTTGCATACTGAAGTTTCTTTCTCCCTGGCTTTAACTTCACTCCTGTCTTCACCAGCCGCTTTTGGTAGTGTCTGGTGTTTAGTTAGTGCCAGTTCCCTGTTCTGTACTGTTAACCTGCTGCAGGAACCTGGTTTAGGGTACTACCTTGCATAACATGCAGTTTTTATGCTGCTGGAAGACGGATTTAGTGTTACTACAGTTACTGCTTTTAACACGAGAATTCCCAAGAAATTATGACTTTGTTCTTATCTAGCCCTGTTGTGCTTTTTCACAAAGAATATGCACTATATGCTTTCAGACTTTTACTAAATGAACATGAATCAGCAAAGCCACATATGCTTTCAATACAGCAGAAAGTTGTTGACAGTGTTTTTATTTTTTTTAATCAAAAAAAGGCCCAAACCCAAGTTTTGGCAGGCTCAGTGAGAGAGTTTTTTAAATCACCATTCTGGGGCATCCTGCCATCTTTCTCAGTGTACGCTGCCTTCCTGTTTATGCCCTTTGCTCCCCCAGAACCAGTGGTGGGGGGTGGGGGGAATCATGCCTCATTTGAAGCCAGCCTATGGAGAAAGGTGTGAGATTGAAAGTAGTTTTGTGGTAAATACAGATGTCCTGTTTAAAAACCAATAATTTCTCTCAGCAATGCCTTTTCGGCTTGCCGAGCTTGCAGAGAGCGTTAAGGGCTATGATAAGTTGGCATTGCTGCTGTGGTATCATAGCAACTCCAGCAAATCAAGACTGCGCCCTCAAACAATGAATCATTCATTTAGAAACCATATCTTCTCTTTCCCTTACTTGTGAAAGAGTTATTCCTTTCAGGAGGAAAATTTATATCTGCCATACAGATGTAGGCTGCACAATACCTCGTGGAGTGTGTACAGTAGCTTTGGAGGGATTGCTCAGGGCATTGCCTTCTGCCACGGCAGTCATTTTAAAGAAGTCTGAAAAAGGCACCAGTGGTAGCTTTTTGGACAGCTGCCACTCTCCAAAGCTGCTTGCCTTCAACCTCTGCATTTTACCTGTCTTGCTGAAGGGAATTAACATCACATCATTTTATCTTTGGGTTTAGCTGTTTCTAGTAAGGTAGGTAAATCACCTAGTGAGCCAGCAGCTGAAAGTAATGATACTGCCAAGTTAGTTACTAATGATCTGCCTCTAACAAGCACCTAAGCTATAAGCAGGAGGAAAAAAAAGTAATTATTTTCTTACTAGGAAATCCAAGCTGAGCACATTGCTAAGAAACACATCAAAAGAGTCGGCTTAAAACACACTAAGTCAGATTTCCTAAACTCTGCTAGACACCTTTGAAATCTAAAATGTCTGAGAACCACTATAAGAAGCCCTCTGAATGAGAAGGCTGTGAAGAAGAAAAGTGCCTTTCCAGGTCTGTGTCCAGTTGCTGAATTAATAACAGCATCAGAGCACAGGCTTTCTTTTTCCTTTGATGTACAGGTTGAAAGAGAGGACTTGGCTTAGAACACGTGAGCCAGTTCAGTTAAATAGGAATACAGAAGTGAAATGTCTTTGCACAGTAAGAAGGTCTAAAATTATTCCAGCTCTGGACTTAGGCCCTTCAGAGAAGTAATATAGTGAAGTAATTTGATTAAATTAATAAATACAGGCATATGCCATACTTAGGCTTGTTGACAACAAAGTAAACAATGAAAAAATTGCTAGGATGTCCAGTGTAATCAAATTTTATTATATTTGTCACGCTAGTTCTCGAATATTAGTTCAGGTTTTTCAGAGTTGACAAACCTCCAGATTCAAAAATTGAAAACATGTGCTTCAAAGGGTTAAAAAAAATACAAACTTTTATTTTTTTAAGCTGATCAACAGATATTTTTAGATCAGATGTAGGTTTTTTCTTATTGCTCCACTAATTCTGAAGCACTAGGGCTGCTGTACTGCCTTTTTTCTTTAATTTGCACGTGGCAAGTTTTTCAATCCTCACTGAAGGATTTGAAAGATAAGGTGAAAGAAAACTTGGCAAAAACATTTCTTCCATGTATGGCTGACACTGTCGATAAAGAAATCCTCATTTCCCCTTTCTCTGCCTACAGTTTTTTTTCCAGAGCTGTGCAGGAGAACAATGACGAGTGAATAAATGGGTAGTTTCATTGGCAAGTACTTTCTTTTCTTCACTGGACACGGAGTGCCTGATAATTCAATTAAAGTACTTTACATGGAACGTTTTGATATCTGCATGTGCTGGTTTTGGCCAGGATAGAGCTAAATTTCTTCATAGCAACTGGTATGAGGCCATGTTTGTGTTTGTGCTGAAAACAGTGTTGATAATTCAAGGAAGTTTTAGTTATTGCTGAGCAGTGCTTGCCCAGAGCTGAGGCCTTTTCTGCTCCTTACCCCACCAGCCAGGGGTCTAGAGGTGCACAAGAAGTTGGGAGGGGACGCAGCCAGGACAGCTGACCCCAGCTGATACAAGGGATGTTCCAGACCATATTCCATCATGCTCGGCACACAAAGGTCTGAGGCAAGAAGAAGGAAGAGGGAACATTTGGAGTGATGTCATCTGTCTTCCCAAGTTACCTTTATGCATGATGGAGCCCCGCTTTCCTGGGGATGGCTGAGCACCTCCCTGCCCATGGGAAGTGGTGGATGAATTGCTTGTTCTGCTTTGCCTGTGTGTGTGTCTTTTGCTTTCGCTAATAAATTGTCTTTGTCTCAACCCCTGAATTTTCCCACTTTATCCTTCCCATTCTCTCCCCTATGACAGTGGAGGGGCGAAGTGATCGAGTGGCTGTGTGGGTTTGACCCCAGCTGATGGTCTGGGGTCAAACCACAAGCACCGCTCCCTCACATTGTAGAAAACTTGAACCACAGCAACTGTTTGTGCTTTGTTTTAACCATGAAGCAGTGAAGAAATAAAATTACCTCAATCATTCACTGCTGTCTTAAGGAAGCATCAGGTTATCTGTTGCACGTCCCTGCTGAAGAGGTTAGTAGACCAGTGGCAGATAAGCTCTTTTGAAAAAGCTCATGGTGATACCTTTCAAAGCCATAGTGTCCCAGTTTGTTTTTTTGTTTTTTTTTTTACATGAGGTCTTTTTGTTCCTATTTCAAGCTGAGGGAAATAATACATGCTGAAAAAGTCATGATTGGGGTTGAACCTACTTTAAATCTAGCACTTGAAGAGGACTTCTGATGCACTCAAAGCTACAAAGATACATCTCTGGTTATATGATAGTCACTGGTGCGCACCCAAATTTCAGTCAGTGCATTACAGCCCTTAGTTTATTTTCTCTCCTTTCCATCATCAGAAAAGGCTGGAAACAGTATTTTTGGTTATCATAATGTCTTAATTAAAACTAAGTATGTGGAGCAGTGCTAAGCAAATATAGAGGAGACACCCTCTATGCTGAAAGGTCTGGTCCTTGAGGAGCAAGGAGATTAGAAGAAGACATTCCTGCAGTATTTGCAAATAAGTCTGTGGTCTGGCTTCCAGTTCCTTAGAGTTACATGGTGTATGTGCGTTATTTTCTGTTCACCATCTGGAAAAAAGTTACTAGCTTTCTAGGGAATTGCTTGTATCCTCTCTCTTCTTTTGGCAAATAGTGGAGAGAGGTTTGAGAGGTTAACCTCTAACAGAAAGGTTTGTAAAGGTAGGACTGTTCACTACGGAAGGAGGAAAACCACCTCATTTTCCATTTTCAGATCAGCTCAAATTGTTCAGCTGAATTTTGGCCTTCACAGTAAACAGAACTTCACAGTAGTGGTTTTAATTGCCACTGTCTGGTTTGGCTCCCAAATTCAAAAGTGTAGTTCAAATCCATAATATAATTGGGAGTTTTTTCTTACATGTGGATGGATTTTATTTTATTTTTTAAAATTAATACCATCCTTTGTCTCCTGGCCTCTAGTACATTACAGTGCCACCTCTGAACACAAGACAAGAAGAACTGAATTTCTCTACCCACAGGCAAAAGCAATTACTCTCTGTGGAACCCATGTGACTGCTTAGAACATTATATTGTCTTCACTTAGAAGGAGTGAATACTCCTTTCTCTCTATCAGATACCTTCTAAAGCTGTTTATGCTTTATGTCTCTGGGGAGTAGAATGGTTGGTTTTCATTCATCATCTGCCAAATTGGCTGTATCAGAATTTCAGGTCTGGCATTTGAAGTCATGACTGCCCTCGTGCCTGTGAAAAACTGAAGACACTTTGATAGCTTAAATGAAATCTTAGTCTTGATGACCTTTTCCTTGTTAGAAGAGATTGTTTTTTTGGACTATGGCCTCTGGCCTTCAAGTGTAGTATCAGATTTTTCCACTCGTGTGCTGTGAACACTTAGTCATCGGAAGGTTCACCGCCAGACAAATCATAGCTCTGCCTTTCCTGTTGTCACTTTTTAGTACCATTCTTTGAACTATTCATGTGCTGGTGAGTTTTTCAGCAGCAAGTGCAGGGGAATAAAGTTCATGATTCCTCAGTGAACTGCTCACCTATAGTGAATAGTTCTTGTTCATGATTCCTCAGTGAATTAGCTCACATATACTTCTTCAAAGAACTGAAAAAATGAAAGAGATTGACTCAGTTTTTAATTACTCAGAAGAAGTCTAATTTACTTCTCCTTCCTCAGACATTTACAGGAGGTTTATCCTCACTTTAGCAGTCATTCACTCTCAGACATGTAGATGAACACCACTCCCAAAGGGCCAAAGTGAATAAACTTTGGTTCATTGACTGGTCTGTGGTAGGAAGTACAGAAAACTGTAAGAAACCTTTCCATCTAGGTCTATTTGGCAAGAAAGAAGAAGGAAAAAAACACGAGTTGCTATCTTCAGGAATTCAAACCTTCTGCCCTGAAGTATATTAAATTTAGAAAACATATTAGCGTACCGCAAAACCCACAGGACAGATTTCAATTGACTCCACCTAGATTTTGGTGGCAAAACATCCTGGCCACATAAACCAGTGGAGCATTTTGTATGGAAATGTTGGCTTCAGCAGTTATTACTCACAGGTCAAAACAGAAAGATTTATTCCATTTTCCATTTCAGTTTTCCTCCATCTTATAACCTCACGAGGAGAGCTTCCTTCTTTTCAGTTTATCCAGATGCAAATACCTATAGAAAGTAGAAGGCAGTGAAGAATTCTTTCTGAAGCTTCTTCCTGCTGCATTTTTCACACAAGCTTGCTGGAAAAGATTTCTAGAGTCAGAGAGGATGCTTGGGATTCACCTCTGAAGCATCTGCAGCTGCTGTGGAAAACAAATGCAGCCACTTTTATGGTCAGGCATTTTGGCTAAGTTTGTCCTAGTATATACATTTTCCAAAAGTAATACTTTAGAGAAGGTAAATGCATTGGAAGGGACTGTGGTCTAATGTGGTGAGGCTCCGTAGCCCTGAAAGATCAAAAAGTATAATGCAAGCAAAAGTCAAGTAAAACTGAGTAATGAAAACACAAAGGGGGATGGTGTTATGTAAAAGAAGTCTTTCTTTCCAGTGGACTGAGGTATCAAACTAATCAGGGTCTTTTTCATTCCTAGCCTAGTTTTTGAGCAAGGCTCAAACCATGTGGAGGCACAGCAGCTGGCTCCTATACCTAGCTAGGGTAGGGCATCTCGTGCCTTTCCCTATGTTTCTGAGGGTTAAGCAGCTGAAGAAGAACACAGATTCTGTCACGCACTCTTACTAAAGTAATCTTCAGACTCTGCACCCTTCCAAGCCTAAGCACCTCATTAAATGCAAAGTTCTCAAGATATTTCACGTTAAAAAAAAACCAACAGAAAGTCCTTAATCAAATTTCTCATTATCTTGACTGCAGTGCACACACAGTTATCTTCATTGTATCTTTTAATATATATTCATCTGTTCTCTTTGCACATGTAGTCAAGTAAGACAGTGATGCTGATAAAATATTGGTTTAACTGATGCTAAAGGAGATAACTTGGGCATGGCTAATAAAAGCTGAAGCCAGGATGATTAAAAGAAAAAAAAAAGGAGACAATACCTGTAAGCATAACAATATTGAATGGCTCTGGCTGGTGCAATGCAAACACATTGTACGCAGAAAGAAGAGCTGGGTGCTGTGGTGGCTGAGAGCACAGGAAAGTAGGGGTAATGGGGCTGTGACCCATCCCTCCCTTACAGGCTTTACATCTGCCCTGTTACTTGTTAAAGAGAAAAGGGAAATGGGGAGGCAAAGAGGAAGCCGTAACCATAGTGTGGGGTAAAAAAAACAGGGCTATAAAGAAACCCCCAACAACCAAACCCAAAACCTGCCCTTACCTAACAGAGCTGTTGTACACACATACCAGGCTTTCAGCAGCACTGAAACATACTGCCTCAGAGGCTGGCCCAGCTGTTTGGTGTTAGAAAACAGCTGGAGACTTAAGGGAAAACACCTCTAAGACGTGACCTGGAGGACCTAAGCCAGAGCCCTCTGCTGAAGTTGTTCTTTGGAGCATCCCCTGCAAAAGGAGGTGCGAGGCCTCCTTGATTGAAATCTGGTTTTGCGGGTGTTTTCTTGTCCTCATGCTGCATGTTGTACTGAAATGGGGGGTGAAATGGGACAAGCAATCCAAACAACTATAGTACCTGTGATAGTAATTTAAAAATAAGATGTAGGCACTCCTTTATTTTCCAGGCTGTTTCCCTACCTTCAAGTGCACAAGATGCAGATAACTGCTGAAAGGGATCATGCCACATAGCTTTTTGCCCTTGTTACCTTTGGAGGAAAACCAGTTTTCTGTTTCAGTGATTAGAGACCTGTCATCTAAACTTTAGCCAGATTGTATGCCAGCCCTGTTTATACCCATTTGTTCTAAGGCCAGCACTGTCTTCTGAATTAAATGAGACTTCTTCCCTGTTTTTTCCATCATGGTTATGTTGAAACAGAGCAGCCTCTCAGCCTTCTCTTTGCTATGGAAAACAACCTCTTCTGGTTTCCACTCACTTGATCAGGTTTCTCTGTACCCCTGGATCAACTTAGTAACCTTCCACTGAATTGGGGATGCTCTGAAAGCCTCCTTGATCCTGTGGAGAAGAAACGGGAAAAAATATTTCTCAGTCTCTACCAGAAATGCCTCACCGATTCTCCAAATGCATTTGCCTTTTTCCATGTCTGCATCACCCTGCCGGTCAGTCATTTGGCAGTGTGTTAGTACACCTAGTCTAACTGAAAAGTTCCTGGCTCGTGCCAGAAATTCTTGTTATTAGTCTCCAGTATTTGGCTTGGCATGTTCAACTTTTTATTACACAAGTCTCAAAGCTATCTGTGCCTGTGGTGCTTACTAGATTTGCATCCTTAGCATATATAATCTGCATATTCTCAGTGTTTGTGATGCTGTGAATGAAAATTAATGAAAATGCTAAAGAATATCAGCTAGATCTTCAGCAGCTCCACCAGTAAATTCCTTTGAGGCCTGTGCATCTCCTTTCAGCATTGCTGATTGCATTTCTCTTTGAGCCAGCCCCGTAAGCATTTCAGAGGTCTTCTTCTAATCCATGTAATTATTCAGTCTGATGAATCCTCTCCTATGTGATACCATATCAGATGCTGTTACCTAATCAGATTGTACAAACACCAGCATGACAAATTAATTAAACCCCCTGCAATTTCATGCACTGCTTCTTTCAAAGGTTTGCAGTGTAGACTGCCTAGCTGTTGTTGTCTGGACCCTGCCTAGAATGTACTGAGTGTGGCTTCAGTCCTCAGCTTTGCTTGTGTTCACTGTTGTTGCATTTGCTGAAAATACAGTGGGAAATATTCTTTTGATTTTGTGATAATGTTTATTTGTTTGAACCATTTCAAGTTATAATAGGAGGAGGAGAATATTCTAGTTCATTGGTTGTTTTCTAAAGTGTTCGTCATTTTCTCTCCTGTGTAAGCCCTGCTTGAAGATTTCCTCTCTTCTTTTTTGTTTTGTTTTTTGTTTTGTTTTCACTGCTGCAGTATGCAAGTTTGGTTGTTTACTCGATGAGGGCAAAGTATGTAATGTGGTCAGAGTGCACTGGAGTACCAGTGCCAGCAGTACTCCCACAGGCCCGTGCAAAGGCGTCTGCAGCAGACTGGGATTTTTTGTGAGCTGAAACCAACAGTCCTGCTTCCCACTGACTTGGTAGCATTCCACTATGAGATCCACCATTGCCCTGAAAATACAATGTGTGTGTACAGCCAAACGGGCTTCTCAAAAGAACATTTGCAATAGGCTTGCAGCTTTGTTTGTCCCAGCTGACTTCACAGTCTCCTCTGTTTGCTGCTACTCTTGGAGGAGATGCACAAGTAGAGATGTGTGCTCTAATGGAAAAGAGAAAGATGATGAGTCTCTGAGCCATACTTTGCAACTCTTCTGTGGTCTGAGGTCTTCAAATCACTTCCTCTCTAAGACTGATAAGCCTTTTCTTGTAGCATCTTTCAAACCTGGCCTCTTCCTCTGTTCCACATCTGCCACCACAGGCACGACCACCTGTGTATTTCCTATATGGTTTGCTGCCTTCCTGCTACCAAAAAATTGCTCCTCTCTGTCACAGGAAAGTTTGGTAAGCATGCCAAATGCACAGAGCTGAGCATCCCAAAGAATTCACTATCACTAAATCAACACACCTTAGTGTCCAAAAATATTTTAAATGTTGTGAAGCATAAGAATTTAGACTATACGTAATGCTTCAAAACAGAATATCTCTTCTTGCTCTGACCTGGATTTCACTTTCCTCTTTCAAAATCTAATTTATTCCCAACTACTTTGTCCTGATGGAAAAACCATGATCTATGGCATGACAGAATGCTGGCACTGAAACAACCAACAGATGTCTGATACTAACATCAGGTTATTTAGGAGCAGGAGGTTTTGGTATTTTGGTCAAGGTCCACTGTAGGCTTGCTTTGCAGTTTATTAGTTTGCTATAGGCAGACAGCCCAGCCTGAAATCAGAAAAGCTGGAAAGGCCCTGGACAAAGGCTTCCCAGGTCACAGGGACAGTGGGTCGCTCACCAGCCGCTGCGCAGCCCCTCACTGTAGCTGTGGCACTTTGGCTTGCTTCATATGTCACACAGTCATACAGTACAAAACCTTTTTGAACTCATGGGTGCTTTGTGCTACTTCAGTTCTCCCAGTCTCTAGAGAAGAACAGTAATCCTAGTCTGAACCAATATTTGTAAAACAAAATAAACAGATAAATACATGTAATTATTACAGTTCTTTCATCATAGCTCAATGTAAACTGTAAAATACTGCAAATAAACATTGCTCTGAAATGTAAACTTGCATGGAAGATTACGGCATATATGTGCCCTCAAATATCCAACATAGGAGAGAAAGCAAAGAGTATTACTTGACTGAAACTTCAAGACTGTTTCACCTCACAGCTGTAAGAGAAACCTGTCCAAATTGTACAAAACAAGACTTGTGACTTCTGTTGTGACCACAGGTAGCAGGGTTGAGAGTTGTTAGCAACCTTTAAAAGATACTATCTTTGGAATATTAAAAGCAATACTAAATTCAACAACGCTGAGCTTAGTTGCACCACTTCATGTAGAACTGTACCATTTCTTCTTTCCATTGCTGGTATAATTTCACCTGTTTAAGTTTGTGAAGCTGGACAAAATGAGAGGAGGAGTCTTGACACTTGCTGCATCCTTCCATGTCTTCTGGTAATACACCTGGAAGAGCAGAAGGACCCAAAGAAAGCTATTCCTCAAGGAAAAAGCACTTTCTGATTTGCACTGATTTCAGAATCCACTGGATCAGGTCCTACCACTTGCATAAAATAGCACTTTAAATACATTTACTTACCATTCGTGAAACGTGAGTTTGAAAGAAGCTTATATTATCACAGTACTGCTTGAATCCCCATCTTAAAAGGGCCTGTGGCTGTTATAAAATTCTAACCAAAAAAATACAATGGCCGTTTTCAAAAGCTTTTCTCTTTATTTTGTACTTTATAGCCCTTCTTTCTTTCCCAGAGATTTTGGCAGCTGTTCCAATGCTGGCTGCAAGTGTGCTTTCCCAGTGCAGGCAGCAGGGATGGGCCTGGCTGAGCAACTGCCCCGTTGCTTCCCTTTCCCAAGAAATTAATGCTGACTGCTGCAGTAAGTCAGCAGACTGGAGTGTACCTTCCTGCGCCCTCAGCTCCGCTGCCAGTTTCAATTAAAGGCTGTCACTCCACCAGGTCTCTGGTTAAGAGGGGTCCTCTGTCACCCAAGAGCCTTGTGCAGGACCTGGTCTAGGCTGAGTGTTTGCATTGCGGGTCCCGTGACACAAGGATGAGGAGCGTGCCACCTCGTCCTACCACAGCCACCTGGGAGTTAGCAGAAAATGTTGGTTTTTACTGCTGTTGACAATACATCCATTAGTGCTGTAAATCTTTGTCCGAGTCTGAGAGCCAAGGGGGAACACAGTTGTGCTAGCCCAAATTGGGGCTCAAGAGTTGATCCCCAGATTGGGAGTGAAATAAATACCATGACTGAAAGATTCTTCTTTGTCCTATGTTGTTTGGGTGTCAAGATAAGCATGCAACAGAGCTTCAGAGCAGAATTGCCTTAAAATTTTACAATGCCTATAATTCATGGCTCTTTGGTTATAAATCCCTCCCAGTTTCAAGGAGAAAAGGCTTAATCCTCGAGATATCATTGTGACAAGCATCTGCTTTCTCAAAGGCATCTTTATTAAAATGAATCAAGATAGTCTCCTGGGGGAAAGGCATCACGAAAGCTCTGTAATAAAAAGAAATACCTTCTTTTCCTGAAGTCTTCTGATCAACTGCAGCAGATGTATTACTGACTGCAAAAAAAAAAAAATTGTAGTATTTGATTATGTAGTTGAGTGGGCCTGTCTTTTGTTCAAAGTGGAGTAAGTCATATAGCTAACAAAAGAAATTAAATTCTTCACCTAGATTCGAACTGTATTTGTTGAAGAGATTGTTGAGTTACAGAATTATTTCATCTCAGTTCCTACTATAAAATAAGGTTTTGGCACTCTTGCCTGGAGTTGAGAAATCAGTCACACTGTTGCTTAAATTTGCAGTGATGGCAACAGTTCTGCTCCAATGTAACCTCAACAAATTATTTTCTCCAGTATCAAACACTTACAAAAGGAAGTTGAAACATAAAGCCAGGTCTCCCGAAAAGAGAACACAGAAGTAGTACGGGGGCTGCCTCACAGGCAGTGAAATATGCACATACAATAATTACTTCTAAGTTTATGAAAATACAGTCCTTTTGTTTAAGGCCATTTGGTCTTACCCAGCAGCAGGGTGGGAGGCAAGGGGAGGGAAGTGTAGAGGGCTAGAGTGTCTGACAGTGGGCAGCGGTGAGAAGCTGTTTTCTGTGGTGCCATCCACTGCTCTTTATGAAGTGCGTGATGACCTAAAGAAGGCTGAATCGGTTGCTGTTAGATCACCCCATAAGGGACTGACCCCTTGGGGTTTGTAGGTTACCCACCAGCAACAGGCACAGACATTCATATTCCTGGGGATTCGGCCCCAGAGCTCACTGGGGTTAAAAGTCCTGCCCGACGTTGTCATCACGGTAGAGTCACCAGTTTCAGAGAACTCACTGCCTGCAGTAAATCTGGGGTGATCCGAGAGAAAGGCTCGTTTTTTGGACCATCTGACCTTCCAGCTAGACTGTTCGAGAGAGGTGAATTCGTGATACCTGCATTCACTTTGTTCTTGTCACAGTCACGTTTTTTGACTCTTTGGAACAAGTAGTTCCAAATAGAGAGTTTAAAAAATATGTATGCTGTGCAGTTTCACTAAAGTCTATAAATACCCGGCGTAGAAAACTGTGCTTTTACAGTTGTAGTAGGCTTGTTTTGAAGATCCACCTCTTTAGGATCACAATTGCCAAATGACAGTGCTTTGGAGGATTGTCCCACAATACTTCTACAGCTCTTAAACTGCAGTTCCTAAGATAGATCACTTCTTGAATTCCAGCAGACTATAACCTTGTTTAAGCTCTGTTTATAAATTTTCCTTTGGGACCTGTGACTAGTATGAGCAAGTTTCTTCTCGGCTCCTCAGAACAAACATAATAGATTATCAGCAGGAACATGACCAGAGGGAGTAGCATTAAAACCATCATGTGGCATTATCTCAAAGAAATTTTCATTTTCTTTGCAAGCATACCTTCCAGTTTTTGTTGTAAGACACAACCAGCATTGACTGCTTCAAAATACTTCAGATACTTGCTCCCACTACGACTCTACAAGGTCTGTTTCAGGACCTCATTTCCCTGATGTCAGAGAGAATTTATTTGTCAAGATCAGCACAGAATAATTTGTTCCTGACCTGCACCTGAAGACTCAGTAATCTTATTGCCTACCTGGCACTTATGTCCCAGGAGTGTTCCGCCAGTGGCTGTACATATCCTAATTTCAATGTTTCTACCATGCAAGTAGAAAAGCAGAGTTCTGTCAGGATCGCTGTGTGCTGTTGGCTTCATTCACGTGTCTGTAGTGTTTGCATTCTGGTGTCACACACCATCTCTACAAGAGCTTCAGCATTATATTTACCCTTAGGGTGTATGCCACTGCAGTCCAAGTTGGTGGCCTTAGCATCATCACATTTCAGAAGCTGCTTTGAGAGCACTTAATGCTTTTGCCTGACTGCCCTGCAGGCCTTGACTAAGCAAGCCCAACAGCCATATTTTGTCCTTTGGCGTTCAAGATTCAGCAAAGGATGAATTCTAATCTGTTGTTCTTGTAGACAGAGAAATGTAAAGTATTCACTGGGTAAGACCTAGCTTACAGGCTGTGCTACGCTGTCAAAGCAAGCCAGTTCAATTTTTCAATCCCCATAATGGCAATAGTGTGACACTTAGCTCTCTCTCCCTGCCTAAGAATCTTGGCAGGATGCCCATCCGAAGCCAATTTTGTATTTTGTATTAGAGCAACTCAGAGATAAATTATAGCTGTTCTGAATTAATGTTTTACATGCTCTGTACTTCCCTGCTCATCAGCAAGAGGAGAAAAAACCTCACGTATGGAGAAGATAAAAAAGAGATTGCATCTCATTTGACTTTGTGGAAATAGAGGGGTAAATGACTCAGAAAGCAGAACAAGGCTGGTCTGGGGACCAGGGGGACTGTAATGGGAGGCTGTTCTGATGAAACCTCAGCACAATGTAGAGTAGTGCTGTGAAAGCATGGTAGATAGTCTATCTTCACTGCATTTCTTACCACTTTTGAAACCCCTGAGTAAAGAGACCCATTATTTAAAACCAGTGACTCAGACAGAGAACGTGTTAGGCAGAATTACTTGTTGCACTATGGTGTGTACCAGGATCAGTTTCACTTAAGCTTTGAGAATCCGTCAGTGTTTTTCCTGAACTTCAAAAGTCTGACTCTTGTGCCTGTATAAATGAAAATGAGTTAGGAAGTTTTACCTGTGCAATTCAAGTCAGGGAGTTAGAGGGGGTAGGGTGGTGGAAAAATATTCATTGCAATTGAAAGAATCACTTTTAGCAAGAAGGGAATCAGGAATACAAGAATGAGAAAGGATGTCAGTAACGATAGTTTTAATCTTGGAGTTAAGTTTGGTGTAGTCACAAAGCTAAGAGAGACTTGAGTTTGTCAGGGGTGTCATAGTGGCAAATATTCTGCTGCTGAAGGAGTCTGTAGAAATGCTGTTAGCAAAACCCAATTTAAGAATTACTGTGGCACCATTTGCAGTTCCTCAGTGGAGGAAGCCATCCATAGTAAGTCTGGTCACCTCTTTAGCTGGAAGACATTTTAATTTTTCTTTTTTTTAATTTGCATTTTGTGAACCCGGGGTAGACACCTTTGAAATTAGATTAGGCATCAAATTACAACACGTATTTGGCATAAGCAAGAACACTCCCAAACTGACTTGTGACTGCACTGCTGGTTAAGACTCACCCCTGCCAGACACTTAGAAATCAAAGTTACAAGACTTGCTATAACTCCGTGGGTGCTTCCAAGACTCTCCTTCTCTGCAGAGAAGACCGCCTGGGTACTGCTTAAGGAATTCTGAGTAGAAGCACTAGCCAAGGATTTGCTGAAGGTATTAGGCAATTAATTATTGCCAGGCATTTAAAGATTACTCCAGTGAACCCCTGTCTCTGGGGTTTGTGTGTCCCAGTATATTCAGAAAGAATGCTTTCTCGTCTCCCTTTGTAAACTTAGGTGTTACCAAGAGGTACAGAGGAAAAGTTTGAAGCATTGATACATTTTCCACGTCTCCTCTTTTTCACTGAATCCAGAGGACAGAGCATATCTAGCCTGATTCCATTTCAAATGAACTGGTATTTCACCTTATTTCCATTGTCGCAGAAAGCCATTTATTTTAAGAGCAGCAATTTGGCTCACAGCTGCCATGAGATAACATAAGCAGCAGTAATCAGGTTCTCCCATGGCATCCCACTCTTCTAGGTCAGAAGGGTATTTTCAGCCTTGCTTGTGTAGAAATATTACTGTGCTTCCCCTTGTCAAAGACAGGGTGTTTCAAAAAGAGTGCATGATTTCTAGAGAAACTTCTTTGTTAGTTGTTCTCCATATAGCCACCATCTGGAAAAACCCATGTGCAATAATTTCATTGTGGGTTGACTTGTTGACTTCATGTCGTTGGATACTGAGAGAACCTGCTGAGCTATTTTTAAAAGGAAATGTTAGCCAATCCTGTCAACAACACCTGCAGGAGCTGGGCAAGGAGTCCAAGGTCCTCAAAGCTTAGGCTGAGGACAGACAAGGCTAGATTTTCTGAGGGAAAATTTTACTTTGGAGAAAGACTACCTGTTCTCCTTTCTATCTTCCTCCACCCCACGTCTTTACCACCTGCTTTCCATTTATTTCAAACTGATGCATTAGGTCAAATTCTAGAGGTAGGATTACTGCTTTAGTGAGACTGTCACTTTCTGCAGTTACTGAAGTCTTGGGTAGTTCTGTAATAACTGGAAATACTTCCAAGTGTGTTTTGCACTAGCTTTAGAAAAATGAAACCACAGCCACTATCCACAATTTGTTTTCAAGTCCACTGAATAGCTTTAATCTCATCCTAATAAAACTGCTACAAAGAATAAGAATGGATGAGGAAAAAAAAAAAACCGGATACAAATGAACGGTTTTCCTACTGTTGTTGTGGACTTTATTTATGTTGGGTGTTTCCAGCAGAGGAAACACCAAGTTTGTATTTAGGCTGGTGATCTGGGTACCCTCTATTCATCACTTCTAAGCAGTTAAGACATGAGCTATTCTGGCAGCTCTTCACTTGCAGTCACAGGCACTCACACCTAACAAACTCAGCTTTGTGTAGCGCAAACTGTGCTTTGCCCAGCCGGCAGCGTGCTGGAGGGAACAGCTGCTTAATGACAGACCTTAACCAGCCATGCTCCCTGCTCCCGACACAACAGCTGAGGAAAATATCAGACCTCAGATATGTTCTGCTCTGCTGAAGATGGGCAAAGCCCTGGAACATAAGTAACAAGTCAGTGCTGGGCCACATGGGCAGATGAATGCTTCAAGAGTAAGCTAATGGGCAGCAGGTAATTGCATGGTGCACAAAGCACACATAAATGTAGGGCTGTGCTATGTGTTTGGGGGCAGCTGGTCAAGCTCCAACTTCTGAAGTCGGGCACAGAAGCCTTGTTTGATGGTTATATGTATTTTTTGTAATCATGGCAGCTTTAACATGTACTTCATAGATTGTTCAGTTTTTTTTGACACAGTGCAGTACTTAGGTTTCTTCCTAAGCGCAGTCATTGGACAAGCCAGCAGGTCCTTACCACTCCTGTCTGCAGTGAGAGAGAGAACATTTACTCAAGCTGATTGAACAAAACCTGCAGACTTGCTTTGGTTTGCTTTAGCCTTTCATCATGTGCAAGAAATGTTCATTAAATAGCAGAGACTCAGTTGCTTTACATATTTTGCCTAGCTCCACTGACAGCAGAGGGGTTGCAGTTTGTGAGCTACACTTTGGTCTGCTGCTGGCTACTGACCAATTTGAACCACACTAGGGGAGTGAAGGAGCAAGGAGCAGATAACGAAAGATAGCTTCCCCTAATTCTCACTTTTGACTTCTAAGTAATAAATTTATTCCTCTTTATACCAAAACCCAAAATACGTGTTTGCATGACCATGCTCCAGTGAAGTAACCCACCTCTCCCAGCTGACTACCAGTTCTGGAAAAATCAGTGATTTGAAACAATAGCAGCAGTGAGGTAATCTCTAGGGCAGCCATGAAGTGGTAGGATAGTACATGTGGTGATAATAAAAGGTTTTGCTGTATTGATGTATTGATGACCTTGAATTTGATTGTTGGCTTTCATACAGTTTTCTGGGTGTAATTATTACATTCCTTAAAATCCATGTGGAAAGGTAGTTGAGAGGATGTGTCAATTGTTTGGCTTCCACGTAGGAGGATATGGGCTCTGAATCACTAATAAGGAGTGGGAAGTGTATAGAAATAAGATAAATGAAACAATAAAAGTAGATTTTACTGATCTTGCCTCAAGGGTCCTTTCCAAAAGACACAAAATTGGAGAATCAATCACCTCACAATTCCTGAGAGAAAGAATTCATAGTAGGGTACTGCAGCTTCAGTCTGCCGGAAGAAAAATACTTTGCCCTTTGCTTTGAGCAAATATTGGTACTGTTCTTGTGTCCTGGTTCTTTAAGGACTTGAACCTGTGTGGTCTCTACTCTGTGTGATGCTTGACCTTCACTGCTCCAAGCTTGATGCCCAGGAGCACACTCAGCACAGCTGAAATATGGGCAGGATTTCTGTGCAGTTAAAGTAATTTAACAAGTTTTAGTGAACCTGTGCAACTCACATCTTGCAGGTGCTTAGCCAAGTTTTGGTCTGGTTTAAAGGCATTTTTGATAGCTTCTGCCAAATTTCAGAAATTTTCACCAAATGCTTTATGCATCAAGGTTTTTTATGCCTTGAAAAATTTAAGGAAGATGTTTTTAAAAAATCTACAAAGACAGGGGCAAACCTAATTAATTTCCCATATTCCTGCAGCTGGCAAAAGTACTTTTGCAGATATGTTGAAGTGTTTGCTTGGATTTTTTTCTATTTGAGTATTTGAGTATTTTTTTAAGAGTGAAAAATGGATTTACACTACATACAGGATCTTATAATTGTGAGTGCCAGGTGACCCTACGTGAAAAAATACGACTAAGAGAACTACTTATTGTGAAAACATGTGAAAGCAGAAACCTGGCTTCATATGCAAGGCATGAAAGTAGAAACACAAAAGAAATAAACACAACTTCTAAATTACTGAAAAAAACTGAACAAGAGGGGTGAAAATTGGAAGACAAGTGGAGCTAAATAATTTCTTGCCATAAGGTAAAAACATAGGCGAGTTAATGTGGAGGACAAAATCTTTGGTGAAAGTGAGGAGAAGTGGTACTGAGTGATGAAACAAAAGATCTTTCAGAAATAGAAAGGAACACGTGGGAAGTGGAGTCAGGCTGATGTTAGCAAGTTTTAATGTGCAGGGGAGGCAGCTGTGGATCTTCAGATGCCAGTTTTGGTGACATGTTAAAGTTCAAGGTGAGATTTGCCTCTCACGGTGGTTGTCTAGGGAGGGTGTGGGGTCTTCTCCACAACATCTCCCAGATGTTCAGCCTGGGGCAGCACTTTAAGCTGGCCCCCAGGGCCCCTTCCAACCTGAACCTGTCCATACACTTTGGAGCCTAGTGAGGTGTAATCATGGAGAAAGTAGCACTCTCCATTTCAGAATGAGAGAGCCATGAGCAGAATTTCAGCAGACTGAGTTAGTGCTAATAAAAAGGCAATATGCCAGAGTTGTGAGAGACTGGCAGGTGTGGGACCTAGGTTGATTAGATTTGCTGTGCACGTAAAAACAAGTCTTGTAACAATCCTTGCAGAGATTTAATCTATAAACATGAGAAAAAGTGATTTTATGAAATGTGCAACTGATAGTAAATCAGCTTACTTTTTACTTTGGGGATATAATGTGTGGAAAAGAACAGAGCCTATTTCTGTGGGAAATTAAAAATGAAAGAAGGAGCACTGTTGTAGATATTGTATCACTTGTGATTAAGGCAAATATTCTTTGTGTGTAGATACACATGATATGCATTTGTATCCTCCCCAGTGTCTTCTAGCACTTAAAAGTAATCAAAATGAAATTTGGTGAAGAAATGATAGCTATTCCACTGGGCATTCTGAAGAGACAGGGAAAAAACCTTCTCCTAGTTTTATATGTCTCAATTTATGTCTCTATTTTATTTGTCTGTACTCATAGACTTAGAAACAGAAATAGCTTTTGAGAGAATGAGTCTTTGGCATGAAAAAGATCTGAAGACAACCTCAGCCCAGAGTTTGCCATGCTTATGTAACATAATCCCAAATGCTTCTCACCTTTGTGGATTAGCTCCAGGGAAACCTGAATGAAAAGCTTTCACACTGCTTTGGGAACAAAGCATTCCCTTGCATGTTTCACCTTAAATACATTTTGAACAATTGATTAGCATCAGTCAGAGGATACCAGGAAAGTCTTAATGCAGAGGAGTATCTCTGATGTTGATTTTGCTTTTGTCCTGTTTCCCTCTGAACGCTGCTTGCCTAAAAAAGGCCAGGAAAAGTTAAAGCTTACGGTCTCACCTCAGGAGTCATGTTTCTCCGCAGACATCAGTGGAAATGGCAGTGGTTTAGGTCTCCTTCATACTGGTGTCAGGCATCCCTGTTCCATAGACACTGCACAGGGTGTGTGTCCTGAAGGGCTTCCCACAGTCATGGCTCAGCTCTCTTGGCTTCGGGATCAGTGTTCTCCACATCCCACAGGGAGGCAACCATCTGCAGCAGCTGATTCACCTCTCCAAGATTGCTCCCTGTCATAAATATTCTGGAACTTTGTCAAATGTAATTTGAAATGAGCCACTTTTTGGCTTCACTGAGTCTGGTTTCTTTCCTGTGGTGTTGCACCACTATCTTCTGTGGTTTGTGTATTATGCTCTGCCTCATTGTGCTGTAACCTGTTGTTCATGAACCTACACTCAGGCAGTGGGTGCTCTAGGGCGGTGTGCCATAGCTGCTCCTCCAGCCCCCAGATATGTCCTCCTCTGCCTGAATTTTTGCAGTGGCAAGGATTTTCCATTTTCACTGATGTGGCTGTTGCCACTGCTGCTCCAGTTATTCCTGCACCTCCTGGCTGTGCCTGTTTAAAGGTGCAGTTCCCTGATGCATCCCAGGTCAAGTGAAAGCTGCAAGTGCTCTAGAACGATGTTATTTTGGATTTAGGGTATTTATTTAAACTTCTCCTGGAACACACACACCCTGGACATTGGATAGCGAGTGGCTAGTGTTAACAAGTAAAACTGGGATCCTGACCGTGGTCACAGAGCAACAGGCATTTCTGTTAGAGTAAGAACATTACAAAAAATGTTCATTCTTGCTTTTCATTGCTGCTCAGGAAGGTGAATGGGGAAAAATTTGCAACCAATAGCATTCTAGTTTTCATTGCAATCAATGGCATTCTAGTTCTCATGGCTTGTTTTTTGTTTCACAGGGTATATGGGCTTTCTTCTTCTAGGCCTTATTCTCATTACTTAAGCAGGGAGAGTGAATTGGATTGATGATTTTTTGTGCACTAACTTGTTTTAAAGATAAGATGTGACACTTGCCCTTCATTGTGAATTAAAAAGCAGCAAGCAGCAGAAGAATTTCAGCCCTCATTTTCAGGTCAGTCCTAATGCTCTTCCAAGGACATCCTCTCCAAAGACAGGCCACATACCACAGAGATGTCGAGGTGTTCCTCTCTCAGGATAGGCATTTCGTCCTCCTTCAGGTGGGCTTCAGAGCTCTGGCCTCTTGCTGAGGACTGGGATCGTTTCTGTGGGTTAAGGCAATGTCAGCATTCGGAGCATTGTGCGCGGGGGTGACTGGCTGTTCTCCCACAGCCAGCTTTAGTAACAGAGCAGGGGGCAAGGGAAGTGTTTTAATAGTGGGCTAATAGGAACTGACCTCAGATGGCATTTCAGACATCTGACACAGGAGCTACAACAGATGCTGACCCACAATTAGAGATACTGAATTAGGGTAAAAGCATTGCAGAATAAAACAAAACAAACATCAACTCCCCCAGAAAAGACCCAAAACAATGAACACTCTTCAGTCATTATTTTCAAGATACAAGGTCTGACTCCCTCTAACCTTGCAGGGCTCTCTTCATACAGTATGTTTCTTGAGCCCAAATAAATGTGTGTGTGTGTGTGTGTTATTTTTCCCCAGTTTTCTCTGACTTCTATACCTGTGTCCATGGAAGTCTTACACAGTCCTGTGCCACAGCATAACCTGTTTATCTCAAATTGTCTATGGGGGCTCCTGCATTTATGAGGAACTCATCCAGAAGCAGGGATGCAGCTGCAGTAACACTCAGGTAGCACCTACACAGTGGCCCAGTTATGCCATGCTTTCAGAGTATTGGATCTGTCAGGTGTCCTGGCAGCACAGTTCCTGCAGTGGTGACAGCTGGAGGCAGAACAGCCAGAGCCAGCTGGTACATTTGATGCTGAAGGTTTCAATGTGACAGGATTTAATAAATGAAAACTCAGCCAAGAATCAGCAGGAGAGAGATTATTTGACATGGGAGATAGACTGACCCCTACATCACCTTGCTCTTTAACTGGATACTTCGGTTCTCTTCCATTTTCTTGGGGAATACCAGGTAGGAAGAAAGATACATGCAGGGAAGGCTAACACATTAGAAATGTTTGCTGAACCAAACATACATTTAGCCAAGATACTGCCAAACTGAGCAGGTTTTTGATGTCACCTTTAAGTAGATAACTAGCCTGAACAGACTTCAAAACATCTCAGGCAGAATCACAGTTTCAAACAAGCCATAGGAACATGCCAGCTTCCAGTATGTCACATTCTGCTTTTCTGGGATAAGCAAAATTGAGCATTGACAAGAATTACATTTCTTGGATTTCACTTGCTCCTGTTTAAAACACATGCACTGGAGTCAAGTATTGACTGCACAGTCAACACTTAACGTCAAATGAAGTAGAAAATGTGCCCATCTAGTTAGATACAGAGCAATGAAATGTAGGTAGTATGTAGGTAATAAAACAGCTTTAAAAGCAGAAGAAAACTTCTACAATAGACGTTGCTTTCTTTATATATACCACCAAACCAATACAAAGTAAAATATCAGTCATCCAGTTGTCTCTGGGAAGGGAGGCTCATAGTCAAATGGTCAAATTCTACTGAGCCAGCTTAAGAGACAGCCTTTGAATTTTTGGCAACAGAGGTGTGTAGCCCTAGACTGGAACCAAACCTTTTCTGCCAGCATTACTGAATAGTGCTAAAAGCTCATGCAAAATAGGACAAGTTAGACCTTTGACATTTTTCTCACAACTGTTGCTTTTCAAATCACTGCCTTTACATGCAAAAGTTTGTTGGATTCATCCATTATGCATGTCCTAAAAATTTGATAGAGATCTCATATGATCCTTCTAAGAGGCTAAAGCCAGCTGCAGTTCCCAATTGTGAAGATGTGGTTACTGGTAAATATATTTGATATTCCTCTGACTTGAATCTTTTGGATGGGAATTTAAAAATGCTAGTCGTCTCTGATTTTAGTGAACATTAAAGACAGCACACAATTATTCATAAAAAAAGGTTCGAAGGGTTGTTAGCAGTTCCTCTAGTAAAGATTTCATCTTTCTAGTGGTAACAAATGTGTTATAGAAGACATTGCATAGAAGTAACTGTATATCTTGGTGCCTGCCTTTTTGAGAATTATTTCAGGAATATGACTTACTTCAGCTAACCTGTCCGTGTGTCTACCAGACTCTGCTCTGCCTGGAAGTGTTCTGTGGGATTTTTTCTGTTATTACTAGAAGAAGGGTCAGCAATATCTGTGGCTTTGTTTTAATCACATTTGATGAATTGCACTTTACTGTGACATTTTCACCTACTACTGTATTAGACTCATCAAGAACTCAGGAGAAGGTGATGTCACCAACAGTCTGTCTTCCAGCATCTGGATTTCCTAGTTATCCCATCAAAAATGGTGCGAATAAGCCAGTTCAAAATTGGATGACATCTGAAATACATATGATCGAGCTAACATGCTGTGCTAAATATTGTCATTAGTGTTATTGCTACCTAGTTCTGTGTGACTTCACTGACAAGCTGCACAAACCTTTGTAGAGGCATGCTTTCTTGGGATACAGATGCTACTGATGAACTTTTGTTATTGATTTCTGTTCACACAAAAAGTGCACAAAATGGAGACCTTGCCCTGGTTTATATTGCCTTCCTTTATGACAGATTTAATTGGAAATCTAACAGGAAATTAGACTGGAAGATTACCAACTGCATGGCTGGCATGCCATGGAAGATCAAGTGTCTGTGTCTTTCATATTGCACACCAAGGCAGCTTTATCAGTTATCTGGGATTTCGTGTGGATTTTAGGATATCTAATATGACATCAGCAGCTTCAGCAGAAAAAATATTTGGAAGTACATAAGGTAGAAAAGATATGCAAGTTTTCACAGGGAGTTTGAAAGTTGAGGATGAAGAGTCTTTTACATCATCATCTTAAAGTGAAAAAGGAAAAGGCTACAGAAGCTAAATCATCCCTGAACACAGCCCTGTTGACTGCTAATTTCCTAAGGATCTTTCCAAAGAAGCATTTAGAAGGATTACTTTTTCAGGGCTAGCCTCTAGAGTATTTCATCATGTCAGCCACACATTCCACAGGAGTAAAAACTAATGGCAGCATATCTCTTTCAAAAGTCCCTTTTGGATTTTGCCAGTTTACCTTACCTGGTACACAGGGTGTCTCCAGGGAAGATTACTCAGAAGGTATCTACTTGGGTGTCATTTGTTCATTCAAAAGAGATCGGTCAAACCAGAGAGGGAGAGAAAGAGGAGTGCTCAAGTCTTTCTGTCTGTCCTACTTAGATGGAAAAACTTAGTTACCCCGGGGCCAAAGTCATATGGAGCTGTTTTCACTGGCATGAGGTCCGTGCTAGGCAAAGATTTCTCTCTCTGCAGAGGGATCATAGTGCCATGCCTCTTGACAAAATGCTATTTCTTAAAGCCATGTTTGTCCCATGACCTTGTCAGAAGTAGATTACCATCCTCCACAGACTCTGGTATTCGCTAGTTGTACAAAGCTGGAAGGAAGCACTTGTGCTTGTGAAACTGCTGGAAATAATTCAGCTGTTTACATGTGATGAGAAGTTTTTAAACTAGCCTGCCTGATATTGGTTAGCTGTTTCTCTTTAAATTGATGCTGCCAGAAATATTTCACTCTTGACAGAAGAAAAGAGAGGGGGAAGAGCCATGATCAAGGAACCTTTTATTTGGCATAATTTAAGGCTATTTGTCTAATATTGGCAACAGCATTTGGGAGATTCAGCATCCTTTTATCAAGTTTAAATTAGAAGATTGTAACCCTGTATACACCTTGATACTGATTACTTCACCATCACAGGTATCATCACAGAAGACGACTACTTGTCTATTGACTTGACTATTCATTTCAGAGGCCACAGTATTCTGCAAATTGTTTGAGTGCAGTTTTGTGCACACACTAGTGCTTTGGGCATCAGCAGATTTAGTACAATTTGAACTGATATCAATGCAACATATGGAATTATCTATATCCCAGGAAAAGTTACATGTAGCAGCTCCAGGTATTCCATATCTAACACGTGGTGTTTTCAGGAAGGAGCAAAGTGGAGCAAGACAGATGAAAACATTAGCCTCGGGCATTCAGGTCAGAGCACATTAAAAGAGAGAGATTTGGCAGATATCAAGGGTGCAAAAGTTGGTATTTTCTACAGCTTTTTGCTATGTTGACAGTGCAGCTTTAGTTTCAAAAATTAAGAATGTTCTATAGAAAGACTGGAAAAGAACAGTAGGAAAAGTGCTCATTTCTACTTCAGGGATTCTTTTCAAGTCAGTGGGAGTTGCTTGCTTGCATGATCTTTGGAAGGGAAAATAAAGTCAAACGATTGCAACAAAAAGATTATGCTTACATTTGCAATGGAAGGACTTCACCACAATTACCTGATGATACTCTACCTGGTTTGTTCGTTCAGATAAAGTGGTATTTGAACTGCTGTGTAAGTGGATAGAGTGAGGTTTGGGCGGTGCCTTGGCGAGATGTTCCTGGCTGGCCTCATTGCCATGGCCCTGTCAGCACACATCAGCTGTAACCCATAGGAACTAAATACTTGTTAAAACAAAACATATTTCATCCTTCATGCTTTTTGAATTTAATATTGTTGTAACAGTTTGCTGGCTGTACCAGATGATTGATGCTGTCACACTGTAGATAAAATTTATCATTCTGTCATTTTTATTCAATACTTCAGAGACAGTTTGGTTCGAGCTGGAATCTGAAGGAATGTTACACATCTTTTATATAGTTCACCTTAGTTATGAAAATAATCCATCTAATTCTCAGTGATTCATTGGCAGACATTTCCTAAACGCAGACCTAGAATTAATTAGTAAGTGTACCTGAATATGTCTTGAAAGACACATACTGTATTTCTTTTTAAATTTCCTACAAGGGGATATAAATGAATATGGTAACAAAGACAAACACAAATTCGTACATACACAAATATATATATATATGTCAGCTACATGAAAGGAGGTCAGTTATGTTTAATCACGTGCATATTTGGCCTCATTTCATAATGAAAGTCATAGACTAATATCAGCTATTCACAACAATTACATGGGATGTTTTGAAAAGCTTGTTGCGCAGAAAAAGCTTTTTAGCTCCTCAGCTTTGACCGTGTGTCAGAGCTTTTATCTGTAAAGAAGACCTGCAAGGACTGCACTCTGGTGAAATCATGGCTGAAACCTAAGATCAGTATTTCAGTGATTTTGTATTATCCATGACTATTAGCAGGTCATAAAATTATTCTAAAAAGGAAAGAGACTGACTTTTGGTGTAGCAGAAGTTCCATTATATACTTCAGAAAGATACTTACCTTATCTTCAAGTCTACTGGACTTGAATTAAATCTGTATTAAATTATTTTGCCTGCAACACAAGTCACAAGTTACTGCTGCTGAATCCAGAAAAATAAAGTCCAGCTTTATGGACAGCTAAACTTGCTTTTCCTGTCAGAAACCAGATTATGCAGGAGATTATGTTTGGTACCCTTCCACATGTGCTACATAATTTGCTCTTTTTGTGTTTCAACAGGCCTTGAATAGGGGCATCGCTGCTGTCAAGGAAGATGCTGTGGAAATGTTGGCCAGCTATGGGCTGGCATACTCCCTGATGAAGTTCTTCACAGGTCCAATGAGTGACTTCAAAAATGTAGGTCTGGTGTTTGTGAACAGCAAGAGAGACAGGACCAAAGCAGTTTTGTGCATGGTTGTGGCTGGCGCTGTAGCTGCTGTATTTCATACCTTAATAGGTAAGGTCACTTCACGTCTCGTTAATATGACTTTTAATTTGCTTCCCTCAGCCATTCTTCAAACTGCTCAAGCTGTAGGCTTAATATTTCGTTTGTAAGTACAACAGGAGATGCAAAAGAGATGAGATGAGAGATGAGATGAGATGAGATGAGATGAGATGAGATGAGATATGAGATGAGATGAGATATGAGATGAGATGAGATGAGATCTCTTGGGCTGGTATCATGCCCATCCATGCAATTTTTATTGCTTTTTAAATGGGTTGTTAAGGAGCAGATTCCATGCACAGGACTCCCCTGCCTGGAAGAAAAACACGCTGCTGATCTCTTTCAGTCAGGTGTGTGAGCAAAACTTTGGCGAGGTTGATAGGTTGCCTGAAGCTGATAGCTCAGTGTTGCTGTTTCAGGTAGCGACGATCAGCTGGCAGTATCTGCTGGGTTGGTTTGGCAGGACTTCAAGGTGTGCTTGGTAGGGCTGTTTGCCAGTTCTTAGGGGCATTGTTGGTGTACTCCCTCTAACTATTCCTTTGCTACTTATCTCACAGTACAAAACTCTCAGCAGGTAGGTGCCAGCATCCTCATTAAAATATCAGGTAGTACTCTCTACTGCTGCTAGTCATCATCCACTTCTGTTGAATAAATAATCTGTGAGGAAGAGGTTATTAAGAGCAATTTACACCAAACTGAGACCAACTCCCTGAGTGTACTCTGAAACAAAAAAAACCCCACAAGCAGACACAAACTGAACATTAAAAGTAAGGCAGCCACAGGATTTTCCAGTTTTTGAGAGCCTGGAAAAATGGGATATCAACTCAAGCATCAGCCACAGCAATAAAAGCCATTTAACTTGGAAGACTTTTAACTTCATCCTCTCCAAGAACTGCACTGGATTCTCTGCACCTTCTGGCTCATTCTACACAGCTGAAACCTCTGGACCTCAGCAGGAGGAACAGGAGATGCTGGAGGAAGAAGCAGATAGTGCACTGCATTGAGCAGGTAAAATCCTAAAAAGCTGGGAGTTGTAAGGGGTGGGAGGGAGGAGGTAATGTGACAGCCTATGGGGGCATGTGTTGGTTGACAGGCAGTAGCACTGGATTGAATCACCACCATTAGGTGGTCATTCCATCACAGAAAAATGAAAAATGCGAGTGTAATGTCAATATCCTGAATTGCTGTGAAATCTCAGAGTGGCCTCGAAGTGAGGCAGGATTCATTATCAGGCTGTTAGTATCTCAAGAGCAACATGTGCTGCAGTTGATCGTTAGAATAGAATAGAATAGAATAGAACAGAACAGAACAGAATAGGTCTGTTTCAGTTCCTGCCTGAGTAGGTACAAGATCCATCTGGTAAATACAAATGCCCCCTGCTCTTATCCTTTAACAGGCTGCCAGCTATATTCACCAGCTTTATGTGCCCCCCAAGCACTACAGTTTGTTTTGACCATCATATCTCTTATTCCACCCCTGGTTCACAAGCCCTGTGCTATTTAGCTTTGCTCCATGTTATGATCATAAAAAATGCTTACAGTAATGGCTCACTAGCCAGGGCAACTCTGTGCCAGGGATAAACTGTTGCTAATTTTATAAGCTGAATCCATGCATTCAAGTTAATTTAATTCACTGATATCGATTGGTCACTTCCTAAATATGTTTACATTTGAGGCTGCTTTATTGAGTCAGTGTTACAAACTTCGGGCCATTTGTTCATTTGGCTCTCATATTTCTGGAATGTTTCTTCAGCCCCCAGAGCTGCTCTCCTAGTTGCTGACTTGCTTTCCTGCCAGTCCTGGTCAAAGTTTTTGCCTTTGCCAGCTGGATAAAAAGTTATTTTCTAGTCATCCAGTATTTTATTTTAAGCAAGGATAGATTTTAAGAAAGTTTAAAGTATAACTATCAGATTTACAGGTGAGAGGCATAACTGGATTTTCCATGTGGGACTTCTTATTGAAAGGAGGTGTTTGGAACAAGGGTTGGAAAACCTGTCAGCTAAGTTTCTTGCCTTTGCCTGGAAGTAGAGCCCTGCTGAGTTCAGAACCTCTGAAATGCCCTCTGCAGATACTGGGAAAAAAAGGAGGCTGTGCTTATCATGCTTTAAAGTCCTGAATTAAAGGGCTGCATGCAATCTTTCAGCTTTTTATGGTGACAGACTGCAAAATATTTTTTGGTATTTTAACTTGTCTATGCCTGAAAATATGCAAAGGCCACAGCAGAGACTGGCAGAGCGCCTGAGGGAATGGAGTTAGTCAGATTCTAGCACCAATTGCCTGGGTGATGTTGCCAAATTTTATGTTCCAAGTTTCCTTTGAACCTGTTTCAAGTCCTGATTATTCTGCTCTGACCCACAGATGCACAGCCTGCCTAGCAGGAAGAAGAGAAGGAGTCCACTGACAGGCAGCCTCCTAGGACCTGCAAGTACTCCCCAGCAGCTGCAAGCCTATCACAGGCTATCTGCAGGAGACACAAATACAGGTTACTGATGCTTGGTGGATGAAAAAGAGAAACAACACTTAGGGGACTGAATTTTTTCCACATGCCATAAATATAGGGCTAAGGAAGATGACATGTCTATCTGCCGTGGACTGTCAAAGCCCAGGAAGAAACAGAAAACAAAAAGCCCAGTGGAATAAGGAGTACCAAAAGTCAAAAGGAAGAAAACAAGTGGTGATCGAAACACAGTGACCACAATGAATCACCACGTTTCCAACTGTGATAGAGACTATTTGCAGTCTACACACACAGCTCCTCACAAACAGAGGCCTCTACTCATGGAAAATATCAAACCAGACCGTTTCACCCACCTGACTCATGCTTCATTGCTTCAGCACCAGCTCCCCACTGCTGCTTCCCTGCTGGGGCTCACACAATCCTCTGTGCCAGTGACTGGCTGAGCTAAACCACTTGAACTCACAGTTGCATGCTCTGGGTCCCTAAGTCATCACCCAACCACATCCTTCTGAAGGTCTGCAAAGTCCTCACCAGCAGCTCCTATCGCTCCCCTGTACAGGTAGCAGTAACAACTGAGAACCAAGTTGGCCAAAGGGATTTGAAACCATATTCTCATCCCACTTACAATGCTGCTGTAAACCTTGTCAGTACAGTATTCCCAGATTTGCTGTTTCAGGTGTGATCTGGAAATAGAATATAGTATTTGCCTTCCTTTCCTTGGGCTGCTTTGAGGGCAGCTACCGTCGCCAGTTAGTTTCCTGGTGGGAAGTTCACTATGGAGCCAGGGTCTAAAGTGCCTTGTTATTGCAGAGATTGGCTTTTTGGTGGCTGTAAGAAAAGGGATTCAAGATGCAAAGGCTGTCTGTGCGTGTTTTCGACATCTTATTAAATTGCCAGCTTGACAGAGGAGGAAAGTAATTTATATAACACTATGCTAACATAATGCATTTCTTAGTGTTGCTGGTAAGTGAGTCCATACTAAGGTCACTTCACGTCTAGTTAATATGACTCCATACTAAGTGAGTCCTTTTAACATCAGTGTTGTGAAGGGCAAGCACATTTTCTTTGGCAATAAAAACAGCATTGTTCAACTTTTCACTAGGTTACTGAGAAATAGTATACTGAGAAAGTTTATTTCCTTTTGAACAACCCTCAGTAGTTCTGGAAATGACAAGGCAGCAGTTACTTTGAGAAAAGATCCTCTTTGCTTTTTACTATACCTGGTTAAAAACTACATGATGGATCATTGTCATCACCAGGGGAAAAAGGTTGGAACTTCAGTAGCCAGTAAACTTAAGTGTAGGTTAACTTCAGTAATCTATAGCAGATTGGAGGCACAGGACACGTGAGGGATTTGTTTTGTGCCCATTTATTACAGTCAGGCTGCTGCGTGTGGGCCATGGATTGCACAGGGGAAAACTTCAGCAGTTCCTAGCAATTCCACTGATACTTTTGAACCTCCCATGGGCATGATCACTCCATGTACTTTAAAAGTCTCCACAAGAAGTGAGACATAGGTGTAATCCCACCAAATCTAGTGTAACTCTACTGGAATTTTCCAGAGACTAAGAGTTACAGAGTGGGTTATGACAAGCTGAGGTATTGTTTTTAGGCAGGTTTGTTCTGACAAGACCACTGTACTGGAGCATACTAAACATTTTGCCATGAAAAAAAGTGACAGCACAGGAACGCAAATCAGAATATAATCAAGGCTTGCTGCTTTCCCCCTCCCCCACTCTCTAAATAAAACTAAAGTTTCATTCATTAAAAGTTTGTCCTACTGCAGCATCTTCACATGGTCATTGCTAAAGCAGTAACATGCTTCCCTGGTTGCCCCAACCCTTTTCCCACAACAGGGGCAGTTTCTTCTCAATGAGGTACTCAGGACAAAGGAAGAAACCCCCTGACCAAAGCACTTTTAGATAGCAGTGATTTGGTTTCAGTTGAAACAGGCTGATTTTGAGACTTATGAAATGTTGGCTTATATGAAGATATTTCAGATACCAAAAGTCATTGATAGATTTGGGAAAATCAACTAATGCAATTTTGGAACTAGAGCTGAGCACAGAAAAATATGATTGCAGTGATCAGTCTGCATTGAGATGCTTCTAAGCTGTTTTGGTTTTTTTAAATTCATGTATTGCTATAAGCAAAGAAAAAAATCACAAAGCCTTCAACACTCTGGTCATCTGAGCTTTCACAAGGGGAAAACAGAGGCTTTCTCTTCTGTTTTAAATTCAGGCTAACCAAAGATATAAATCTATATAACCTGTGGCACCTCCAAATGAAGATTTGCTATTATTTTTTCACATCTGTATTTTCCTATCTTTCCAAATCACTTAGCTGAACAAATTAGCTCAGTGCATTAAGCATGGTTCTAATAACATCAAGGTTGTGGGTTTAATCCCTGTACAGGCCATTCACTTAAGAATTGGACTTGATGGTCCTCTTGTGTCTGTTCAACTCAGAATATTCTGTGATTGAGAAACTCTGATCAGCATCAGTTTTGGCCATGTGAACCATCTTTCCAACAAGCAGCAGAATAGATTTGTTACATCTCAAGTCTCCAAGTTCATTTTTAAAACTGGCAGCAAAGTATGTAAATGTAATGCGTCTAGAAAGATCACACTTTAACCCAAAATCATGCTTTGGATTTTTTTTTTCCAATAAAGCTCGTTTTGACATGTGTAGCTCTGTGTCTGGAAGTAAACAGTATCACCTCCTCTGAAAGTTTTTTCTTTATAAGTATGACATGCTCAGTAGTAGTCAGCTCCAAAATAACTACGGTACAGCTATTTGTGTGAGACTGCTGGCATCATTAGGAGTGTGTTGTTTTAGGAATGTCTGAAGTTTGTGTGGCATGTTAGAGAAAATCAGTGTAGGGACCAGGAGATCCAATTAGGTGTACAGTTTTCAGTGTCATTTCTTGACCTTCTGGGTCTTAAAATTCTACTGGACAAACCAAAAACAAGAATTCCTGCTTAACTTCTGTAGCAAAACTGATCCTTAGACATAGCAAAACAAATTAGAGGAGAGCAAACAGGCAGCTTGTCTTGGACTTGGACTTCTCTGTTTTAGTTGAAATGATGCAAGAAGTGGGAAGCGCCATCTGCTTTAGATTCATGTAATCGTCTCTGGCTCTGTTGTCTGTGTTATTAATTTTGTACCATTCTTCATAATAAGTTTGTAAGGTTGGCCAAGGTTAAGTTCTAATTGCATCAGCAATTGCTTGATTCACAGCTCAGTGACACATGCCTGTATGTTTGTCAGTGAATCTCAGCTTGCTGAGTCCTTCTTTGTGAGGATGGAAACATTCATGGGCATCAGCAAAAGTGATTGTGTGCTTTCACTGACATGTAAAATAGTTTGCTATTTTGCAAATAATGTTTTAAGTTTAACTGTTATGAATTTAAGACCAAATCCACATTAAAAAGTGCAGTTAAACTTCTTTTTGATGGTGAGAGAAAAAAAAATCTCTGAAGCCTGCAGAGCTCAGTGCTGATATCCCTAGAAATCTTAAAAATGTGGTGCTATGGGTTGTAATGGTGTAAGTCCCTTGAGAGTCCCCTGCCAATAAACTACAACCCTTTTCTTAGAAGTGAGAGTAGTTCAGCCTCTGACACTCAGATTCTGTGAATTTTTCTGTGATAGTAAACTTTAATTTAAAAAAAAAAAAAAGAAAACCTCAGTGGCCTTTAGAGGCAAAACAGTTACTTATTACTCACATTCTAAACACTTTAAACTCTCATTTAAAACAGGTGAAGGGCAGGGAGGGCAGGGAAGGGTGACTAGCGTACAGTGCTGTGCTTCTAGCACTGCACTGCTGGAGGTGGCCCCTCCCCAGAAGCCGGCTCCTCAGCGCCTGGACTACGATTCTCAGTCCCTGTGTGGAGGATAAGGGGGTGTGTTTCCTGCAGCTGTTTTTAAGTTTTTGTGCAGAAGTGTAAAGCACGCTCAGTGGAACCTAAGAGAAAACTCAGTTAATCTGACCTTCACACAGGGCTTGCATCACAGCCCTTCCAGACTTCTCTCCTTCATTGAAATAAGTTGATTCAGAAACATCAGTGTACTGCCCTGCCATAAAATCAGCTTTCTGCAAGAACTTACCACACAAAAATCCCTTCACAACAGCGAGTTTTCAAAACACCGAATGAGGATTGGCACATGGCTATTCATGCAAAACTATAAAGAGGCTGTGCTTGATGTTTGATTGAACTGCAACAAGCACCTGAACACTTAAGGGACTAAACTGTCTTCTCTAAAGTGAAGAAAGATTGGAGTCCTGGTTTAAAATTCTTCCCCAACCCCCTTCTAAAGGAAACAAGGCTGGGAATGCCTCAGGAAGGTGGCTAAGCAACTTGGGGTTTACTGAGTGAATTTGGAGACTGTAAGTCTAACATAGTTCAGGTGAAAGACATATAGATAGGGACCAGCATAGGGAAAGGGGGAGTTTTTAACGTTTTTAACCTGTTTTGGGCAGTCCTGGTTATCTGGAATGAGGCTTGTGCTTGTTTACAGTGCTGTCATACCAACTTATTTTATTTTACTGTCTTGTTTACACTGTCTTGTTTGGACTCAAATAGTCTTTTCAATTCTGTTGATCATCTAACTGCGATATCTCTAAGCCATCACAAAACAATGATTACTTAAACTCCTCTTTAATTGCTTCCAAATATTGTTTATGAGTTATGAGAGACAGTTTTAGGCTAAGAAGATTGAATGTTTTCAAAAAACATTCAGTTTCTTTTCTTTGAAAGATTTGGTGACTAATGTTAGCATTTGTCAGTCCAGTTATGAGACCTGCATGCATGAAAAGGACCATTTTCCCGAAATACCCTACATGAAGATCTGTACAAAGATAATAGAGTTGTTACAAATGGAAAATCAGATAGATTTTCACATTTGAAATAGTTGACTTAGAAAATACACAAGTAGGAGAGAACTGAAGTAAGATTCCCCCAGCACAAATAATTCTGCCATTACTTGCCTTGGGAGATCAGCCTTACAGCCTAATCATTCTTTAAACAGCTATTGCAAGTGTATAGAGGAAATCAAGTAATACTGTGCAGGTCTAGAACATAGTCTATAAAAGGTTAAAACTGATTTGGATTATTTAACTCTGCTATTATATTTGTTTCCATAGTTCAGACTCCAGTCACAGCCTTTGTTATTCCTGGTTATTGGGAGGACTCCGGGGTTCTTAAACCAGCTGGATAACATGGGTACTAACAGAACTGTAAGCAGTTCTTAGAGAGCTGTGTGGTGACTCCCCATGTCTGTGCTGTCTTCAACCCAAGTTTCCCAACTTTGGGAGGAGAGACCTGGACAGAGAGTGTTGTCCAGCACTAGGAGATGTCTTGGGTTGAAACAGAACAGTGAAGTAACATACTGGCGATTGGAAGTGGGAACGCCCTGATTTCCAGAGGTGCCCTTTTCTGACTTGTGGCTCCTGAGGTGCTGGGTCTAGATAAGGAAGGAAACTAAGGCAGGTCAAGGCTGCCTGGGGACTGCCCAGCAAAGCACGCAGTGTCCTGACAGGTCCTAGCAGAGGTGGTCATTAGGCAGAGTAAGGGAGAGGCATAATGAGTGTGATTTGTTGCATGCCATCACAAATCACAGTATCCTTTTACAGCTTTGGGCAGGTTTACAGGTAATGTCATGAGAATGCAGTGATAATAGATGGTTTCAGCATTTATAAGGCACTATATCCCATGAAATACACAATGCCTGGTGAAAACAGCTTTTCTAACAAAGAGCCTTGATTTAATGAAGGAGCAGTAGATTTTCTGGAGTACCAGTGAGCTCATCTAGCAAACAGATGTGGCACTTACTATACCCATCTCCCAATCCAGCCATTTGTTATCACTCCTCTGCCAAAGGTTACTTTAAAAAGAACCATGAGAGCACTTCTTAGTCATAAACAGCAGCTGGTGAGGCTGCAATATCTGAAGCCCTTGCAGCTGTTTGCTAAGTGGATGTGTGTCTGAGCTCCAAGGCATCACAGTCTTTCAGGTTCTTCTGAACATCTCACCCAAGAGTCCATATGCAACCTTTGTTTTTCATTGTTATTCTTGTTTCTCCACAGCATATAGTGATTTGGGGTATTACATTATTAATAAGCTGCACCATGTGGATGAATCAGTGGGAAGTAAAACTCGGAGGGCCTTCCTTTATCTTGCTGCCTTCCCTTTTATGGATGCCATGGTGAGTGCCTGATTCAGAACTGAAAATTAATGTTATGTTTTTTGTGACCTTAGGTCACAAACTTTATTACCTGATGGGAAACGGAAGTATGCAGAAGTAAGGTGTGTCCTTTGCAAGCAATAATTCTGGATATACCTAGACTCATCTCCTGCTACATGGAGAAAACATCTGGGTGGACTTCAGACATCCAGAGATCTTGACAGATGTCCAAAACCTCATCTGCCTTGTTATAGTTACAGTATATGCATGTTGGAAAGCGCTCATCATCCTGTGACGAGCTGCACTGGTTGTCTGTATGTGACCTCATTTCAATTTGTAGTGAAGTACCTGGATTTGCCATGCATTCCCAGATCACCTGCAGAGCTCAAAAGGAATAAACTCAGTATTTTCTCAAAGCAAACTTGTCAAAAAGATGTTTTTTACCATCAGTTTCTGCAAGCACAGCTAAGTTGAGTGTATCTCAAATGCTTGGGCAAGAGAGCCACACATGGGGTGAGTTGCTGCTTCCCAGATTGCCAGGCTCACTGCCTGTGGCCTACACAACATGAAAATGTGGCAACTCTCTTTAACACCTCTATCTCTGTGTGAAACAGCTGAAGGATAACCTTCTCAAGGCAGTGCCTCCACCACTTTCTCACCACTTTTTCTGCTTGAAACAGTCGCTGTACAGTTGCGTACAATAAAAAGAAGTTGGATCATTAAGTTTTATTTTCCAGACAGGACTCAGTGTAACTCAGTGGGCCAATGAATATCACACTTCAGAGCTGCATCCAGCTGGGGAATGATTATTTATTAGATTATTTATTATGATAATTCATCCTGTGAAGCATCTGATTTATGAAGGGCTGATTTCTTACTAGATGTGCTCAGAAATTTCTATACAGTCTGTAAATTTATTCCTATTCTCCCTGCCAGACTGGCAATGAGGAACTCAATGCAACAGTGCTTTCTCTGCATTAATGGCTTAATGTTTGCCCAGGTTCACACCAGGTACTGCTGGTAGAAAAGAGCCTTGTGGGTTGTTTATGGACAATGTAACAACCAGAAAACAGCATTCTTGGACCTGAAACATTCACAATATCATAATCACTTCCCAAACTTTTCTCTGGCTTTTTTCAGGCATGGACCCATGCTGGGATTCTGCTGAAACACAAGTACAGTTTCCTGGTGGGATGTGCCTCCATCTCAGATGTCATAGCTCAGGTAAAGGCTCCTCAGAGAAGTCACTGTTTCAATTGTGTTATGGACCAGATGCTTTCCTAAACAGGAACTCTCTTGTACAGAGAATCTCTCTGTGCCTTCTCTCTCTTCCATGAGCAAGACACCCGAGGACATAATCTTGTGTGCTGCCCTCTGTTTCTTCATCATGTGAAGGCTGTTTGCTGACAGTTGTGGTTTAGGACAGTCTCACTTGACTGGATCAAGTCAGTTCCCAGGACTGTTTTGCTAGGGTCATGTCCTCAAGCATTTCCACAGCCCTGTTTCATAATGGCTGAGAAACAAGTTTTGTATGTGCAGGTGTTCATTTGGGAAAAAGAAGGCTCAGGCAAAGAGACTACTGGCTGCTACCAATCCTGAGGCTGAGAGTGCTTTGAAAGAGATCTTTCTCTCTCTGTACATTCTCCCCAGCACTTCGCACAGTTCCAGTGAAATCCTGAGTTGGAGGTGAAGGCTTGATTCTCCAGCTGACCTGTCAGTTTTGCTCATGGTGTCTAATCCTGGGAAATGCAGTGTAAGCCACCTTCTGAGTGCTTGCTACTGTTCCAAAAGGTGGAGGCTCAGAAGTGCACCAGAGGGGTCTGTGGTGATAACCCCTGGTGATGCAGAGAAGACCAAATGTTTTTTGAACTTTCAGAAGGGAGGCATTAACTGGTCTGTTGCTTTGTATTAGGCACACTGAAAAAATGACATTCATACACACTGATGATGGCCAGTGTTGTAGCATTTGATAACCACTACACAGCCCTCTTTTGAAAACATATAAAAATACTATGAAATGAAGAGCCCCAGCACCTGTAAACAGTTACTGTACTTACTGCCCCATTACCAGCTGAATGGTGTAATGACTGGATAAGAAAGAGGATAAAACAGTACAACATCAAAGGAAATATGAAGTCATATGGCACTCAGTTCAATCTTCCCTAGCATTTTCCTGCCACTAAACATAAGGAAACCATGAACCAGGTTGACCCCTTCAGTCAGTTGCTACTCTGTATTTGTCAGGTCTGCCCCACTACACTAGATCCCCAGAGATAATACCAATTACTGTAAATTACCTTAACCCTCAGGGTCTGCCCTTGTTCCGATGTGACCTACGAAGTTTCCTGACCCTGGGTGCACGTCAGGTCACGCGCAGCTAAATACAGAAACAAATTCTTATTTTGGCCGTGCCCTTTCCACAGCGGTTGCTGAGTGGGGTGCCAGGGTTGTGAAGAATAAGACACCTGTCATCTTCTCTCAACAGAATACTACACAGACCGAGAGCAAATCCAGAACACAAAAAGGTGTGGCTGTTGTACCCCAGAACTCAACATCTACATCTGCGCCCTACACAGGGAATAGGGGCAGAGGCAGTAGCCAGTTTTCCTTGGGTAGCTTCATGTGCACACTCTTTGCTTCTATTTACTGAAAAGCAATGTTTTTGTAGGTTTCAAAAGGACAGTTTTGCAAACCTTCATAAGCACTGTGGCCTGCCTCAGGAACATTTGTAGAGCGTGGTTTTTCTTAACTACTTCTGCAGCTCTATCAGTGAAGGAGAGAACCTGCACCTGAACAATGAGTGTTGTATTTCTTGTAATTCACTTGAATGCCAGCATGTCCTGTCAGGGTTTTCTTGGTTCTGCTCTTCACAGCACCAAACACAGTTGGCTTTCCAGTTGTGTCCCCCCTCCAGTGTCATTTGGAATTTACAGGCATGTCATCCACTCTGTACTTAACAAAGAGAGTAATATAATATTAACCAATTCCTTTACATTTTATGGGTTGAATGTTTAGTCTTAAGAGGCTGAATTATAAGCTGTTCATTAGCCCAAATGTTTCCATTTTATTTACATTAATGTGGCAACCAGCTGAAGAGCAAATACTGAAACAATGAAATTTCACTTGAAAAAGTTGAAAAGTAGGTTGACATAAGACTTTCTGCTCCTAAACATTGAAGTGAATACTTTAAAACATCTGGGTTTTTAATTGCCACTACCCTCCGCCCCTGCCAAAAAAAAAAAAAAAAAAGTAGGGCTTGGAAGCTGACCCTAGAAGCATGTCTCCAGCCTCAGCGTGTATCAGAATAGCACATTCTCCTGGGAAGGGTGAAACTCAGCCACATGCTTGCTGCCAGACCTTGCCAGACTTTCATGCCAACCTTCTCCTATTTATGGACTCTAGTCTGACGCCTGCCCAACCTTCAAGTCCCATTTCATAGAGTACAAACTTAACTCTTGTTCTTCTCATGAGTATGACCAAATACTGGGGTGTCCTGACTAAAGTTTCTAAGCTTGAAGTCAGATAGATACTTGATATTGCTATGCAAGTTGTTGGTTCAGATGGATTTAGTAGGAATCAGATAGGAGATGTGTTGGCCCTGGAGAAACACACAGACAAGTTGTTAATCATCTGTTTGTTTGCTCTGCAGGTTGTTTTTGTAGCCATTTTGCTTCACAGTCACTTGGAGTGCAGGGAGCCTCTCTTGATCCCAATCTTGTCCTTATACATGGGAGCACTTGTCCGATGTACCACACTATGCCTCGGATACTACAGGAACATACATGATGCTATTCCTGACAGAAGTGGGCCTGAAATGGGGGTAAGTCTTCATACTTGTGCTTTTTCAAACTCAATCATTTTAAACTTGAGGGGTTTTTTGTGTTATAATACTGCAATAAACCACTGTGCATGAAGGGCTCTCTCTCTGTCGTGCAGGAAAAACCATTTTCACTTAAAGAGGCATGTCAGAAATTATTCCAGCAACAGCACATGTGACACAGTGCCTTCCATGGTATGAATGTGTCTACTGAGAACCTCTGTACTGAGCTGTAAGACAGCACAGCATGAACTAAGTGAACACCTTAGTTCATATTAGTTCATATGGAAGAAGATATCAAAATTCCTCTTTTTCTTCAAATGTCATATTGTTTTTCATGTAGCTTTGTCTGGTAGTCAGAAAAAATTATGCAGATAGATACCTTATGCATTATTTATTGAGATCCATGACACATCTTCTTTTGAATCAGTATTGCTAACATGAGTGAAAATATTTGAGGCTCCTCACACTGAAAATTGTTGAAATAAATGTACCAAACTGACAATGGGTGGGAAAAGAAGAAAACCTTTCTCCATGCTTTTGGTCCTGTGCTGCATGTTTTTTTTTCCAAACACACTTCATTTTTTTTACCCTGTGTTGCAGGGAGAAGCTACAATAAGGAAGATGCTGAGTTTCTGGTGGCCTTTGGCATTAATTTTGGCAACTCAGCGAATAAGTAGGCCCATTGTCAACCTTTTTGTCTCCCGGGACCTAGGTGGCAGTTCTGCAGCCACAGAGGTAAGAAAGTCAGTGCTCTCCATTACTGCAAATGGGCATTTACATGGTGTTACCTCTGTTCCTCTCTTCTCAGCCAAGCTGACAAGAAAAAATTGTCTTAAGTACATTTCTGTTAAGTGTTCTTTTTATGCTTGAGAAGAAGATTGCTTGGACTCTCACCATGAGCCCTTCTGCCTGGTCTAGTGGGACCTCACCCTCAACAAGACTAGTAGATCTTTTTCACTGTGCTTGCATCTCAGGTTTTCATGCTCTACACGTAGGTACATATAGTCTGGATCAATCAGATCCCAGAGATTTTAGAACAGTCATCAGTAGTCCCATGTTCTACTCTTTCCTGTCATGTATACTTTATGGCTGTGCAAACTGTTGTAAAACTACTGTTAGCAATCAGAGCATCACACAGAACAGTGTAGAGACATAGAAAAGCACATACTAAAAAAAAAAAAAAAATCTGTCTCCTGGTTGGGATGGGAAATGTACCCTGTTTCTCTTGAGGAATTTCAGATTACTCCAGTAAGTCTCCTACAGCTGTTGGGAGACAGATTTCTGATTGTAATGCATACTATTCAGCAATGCTGACCACGAGCTGACCCATTCTCTAGAGAAGTCTGGGGGACTTCTGCTGCCAGTTCCGTGCGAGGATGTCTAGATGCATGCAGTTATAGGATAAGCAAAGCTGTAAGATACTAAATGAAAAGAAAAACTCAGAGAACTGATGCTAATTTGTCATACATGATACTGTGTATTTCACTCACGCAGGAGGTGCCAGAGACTGTAAATAAACAGCTGTGAAAAGAGAACTCAGGAAATTTAACGCTTTTACATGTGTGATTCAGGCATCAGTCTATGTGTTAACTGTGGTCTCTGTACAAGGGGAGCCAGAGGTTAGCTAAGATCAGTTTTGCATTTCTTGGTGACTTTAGATTTCAGATGCATCACATTTCATGGCTAGCCCGTTCCATTTCGTTGTTATTAGGACGACTGCAAATACATGTCACAGCTGGTGATTTGCTGGCAGTTTTGCACTGACAGTAATGGTCACATTCCAACTTTCTCTGATTTCTGAAATAATTGCCTCTGAAAAGGGAGGTGCTGGCAATACAGATAACATCAGTGTCTGGAGCATCAGCATCCACAGAGGTTTTGCAGGTCCCCTATTTAATAACAGCAGCAGCTTTCAGTGTGGCCAGCGCGTCCCTGTGAAGGACTAGGCTGTAACATGTTCACGAGGACCACAAATCCACTTGCACTGTCCAGCTCCCACTGCTTTTGTTTGGACTGCCAACACAGTTATGGTCATTGGGCTACCTCTTTGGTGGTGGCTTTCATAGGAGCCTTTTTCACCTGTCAAATACAGGTGCTAGACATTTAGGAAAGCTTTCATGCATGTGTTGGAATCACAGAAATTGAGCAAAAATACTGGAAAAAAAAATCACTGCTAAAAACTGCAATACTTTAATCCAACCAGAATCTATCATACAAAATGTGGTAGTGAAATACTTTTTCCTTTAACAGGTACTGTCATTGCAGTCTTTTTGGACTTCATGATGAAAATAAGCAAAATATCTTTTATATTCCTTACTTGATTTAACCTAGTTAGGTTTCATACAGATCGAAATTCTGCTGAAAATACAATAATGGGAGGGTGTGCAATTAAAAAGGGTACTATCTTAAAATTCCAATTTGTTTTATTTGAACAAATTACTTTTTCAATGTACATTAAACATTATTAAAGCTATTATTAGCAGGGGAGGATCTATACCACTCTTACCTTCCATGTGGATATCGCTACATTCCCCACTCTTTTTAAACAGCACAGGGAATAAATTAGCTTGCTACAGATCTTTTAACCAAGCAAAGACACCAGTTACATCTATAATGGGAAAACGGACTCAGATAATCAAGAAAATGTATATTGAAAGTTTAGGAGTGAAACAGAGACAGCAGTAGTTAAAAAAGGTCTTTCCTAACGCTACATTGCCAGATGTAAAATGAATCAGAATTTGGGTGGATTGTAGCACATCTGAACCTGCAGACAAAAGGCACTCAAGCATTTCGATTTCTAGAGTTAAGAGAGGCAGTTCTTAGTACAGATCCATACTTCAGCTCCGAGGACTAGAAAACTTGGAGTGACAGTAGTTTTACAAGCAGCCACAGGAAGAGCTCCAAAACACCCTTCCTACATGAAAGACATGAAGTACATGTATTTGGACTTTTTCTTCAGCAGTCAGAAACATCACCAAAATCTTTCATACATTAGTATGTGCAGGAGCTAATGTCTTTGGTAAACCTCTTGGAATGTACTTGTGGGATTGTAAAAGGGCCAAGTGTTAAAATTTAAGGCAGTGAATTGTTTCTTATGATGAAAATGTTCTTTTGGAATTATTTTTGTCTGATGTTCATTAATGAGCACCAAAGTGGGGAGAGGTAGATTTTTTTGTCTTGTAAATGCCTCCTGCCCCCAAGCAGTCAGATCGGTGCCCAAACTCAGTCAGCCACTGAGTACCGCTGATTTGTAGTCTGTCTGTCTTACTTAAAGCTGTTTTACTTATGAATATCCAAGTAAAATGTATATAAATTGAAATCATGCAATATGATCCAAAACTACTGTGAGCTGCAAGCCATTCTGCTGCTCAGGTAACTGTAGGTAAAATAACCTAGGAGCAATATGGGAGGAAGGTGTTGGGCTGGCTGAGGGGTGCACCACAGCTCAAGTTAACTATTATCTCAGAGTATCAGAGTGATGGTGAAATGACCAAGCTGACTTAGGATACTTCATGGCACAAAAATACTTCATAAGCTTAAAATGCCAGGCCAAATGACAGCTCTTTTGATGGTCTTCCTGAAACAGAAAGCTTCCAGTCCCTTGTCTGGTTTTGCATTGTGTCAAGGTCAATGTAGTGATATTGGTGGGCAATAGCATCCTGTGTTAGTTTGTGTTTGAAGATTTGAAGTTCATGTTTCTCTGTCTCTATTCGTAGGCAGTGGCGATTTTGACAGCTACGTATCCTGTGGGACACATGCCCTATGGCTGGCTGACAGAGATCAGAGCAGTCTACCCTGCTTTTGACAAGGTGAGTGTCCCTGTTAGGGCTGTCATAAATACCTCTTGTGGGGTTTTGCATGCGTGGTCCTCCTAGTTATCTCTGTTTGTTGTTCCACTGATAGGTTTTCTTAAAATCTAGTTAAAATTAATTGGCTTTTGGTGGCTTCAAGCTGTTGTCTGATTTATGATTTTAACCTTAGCTCTGTGTTACAAGGTATTAAGCTGCCTTTTGAATAGATAGGTGCTGTATTTTTATGGATTAAAAAAAGTCCTCACTATGAGGTAGTAATGTACCTACTACTTAGGTAATGAAGTGATTTCTCACAAAGTGTCATCACTGACTGAGCAAGCTCACGTCTGTGCTCCGGATTTTGTGGTATCTCTCAAGTGGGTTTGGGTTCATTTGCTTATGTTAATATTTAGCAAAGGGTGCTTCATAGAATGACACTAACACAGATAACATACATTCTTTTAGTAGTACTGACTTAGCTGACCAAGGCTATGAAGATTTTTGTTGGTAAACCATGTAATTATGTAAGAATGCAAAGACTGTTCCTGGAACTGAGCACAGAGCAAAAATTAATTTTGTTTGGTCTCTTTTTTTGCTCTGATTTATAACTGGTACTCTCTAGTCCACGTGTTATGCAAAGAACAGTTCTGTCCTGTGACTCTGGAATTCAAATGCCATATCCTCTCCTTCCCTTTATTTACCAATTAGTAACTGAACTTTCTGGTTCCAAATGCTCATGAAAAATATGTTTGTTTTCTCTGGAATGTATTTAACTGGAGCAAGCCCTGTTTAATATCATCCACCATATTTCCAAGGAGAATTTAAAATCAGCACAAAGTCAAATCAGTCATAACCTCCTAACCTGCCTGTGTACAACTAAATTGACCTGTCAGATAAAATACCATATGCAGGCTTTCTCGGAGGCCTTGCTACTGAAAAGGAACTGCAGATGCAAACCCAATGAGCTGCAAGATAAAAATAGTTTGGGACAGGAAGCTCAGGGGCTGCTAACCTCATTTGATCCGAGCCACAATCAAATGCACTATTACGAAGCAGTAGTAACAGCAATTAAGACTCCTAAATTCAGGTCTCATTTAGCTGGTGAAAGATATGCTGACAACTGCAGTGGTGACAGGATTAGACCATGATTTGTCCATTTGTTTATTTCACTTAAAAGGCTTCTCATAGGGCTCTCATGGAGCAATGTGAGGAAGAAAATGCTAGAGAAAGGCACGGATAGGTACAGTTTATCTAACTGCTGGAAAAGTACTAATGGGAATTTTAGTTCCATGTTTGAAGAGCAATTTGTAATAAAATGTACAAAATGAGGTAGCAGCAGTATAAAGGGTATCTCATCCTGGCAACCATATATGTAAATGCCTTCACTGTACTTTTCAGACAATAAATACCAAACCTGAAACCCACAGTGGGATTTTTTAGATTGCTGTGAGAATTGTTTTTGCCTTGGTCATGTATCGCCTTGTGTCACTGTGCCTTTCAAAAGGTTTGTTTCCTTAAGCTAAGTCTTTCGCAGAAGAGTCCAGATAGAAATGCTTTTTATTTCTGGACCCTGTCATTTCCATTGTGATTTTCAGAAGCCAAAACAGTGTGTTTGCGTGCAAACTCCCATTTTCTTTTGTCAGTTACTCAGGAAGCTGGCAATGCTGATGGCCATCAGAAGCACACTGACTGATGGGATTTGAGATGCCCCTCTTCAGTGGCTCTGCTGGAGAAGTCCGATTCTTGTCTTCACAGGGAAATCATCACCTCTCTTCACATTTGTAAGAGAGGTGCAGGGTCCTACTTCAGTCTTTTATGAGACTTTGTGTCCAAAGCAACTTCATGGCTTAGCAGTTGCATTCAGGTTAAGGGCTACTACTGACATTTTGGAAGAGAGCAAACATATGCTAGTTCTGTGCTCTGTATGCTGTTTTATATGGTGATAATGCCATTACTCTTAATGGCCCCTGCCACCTGATTCAGAGCAACACCAGTTGTGAGATTTGTGAATACTACTTATCTGATGACTAGATGGGAATGAGTATTCTTTTTGCTCCAGAATCTCCGTAGTGTTTAGTTCCAAGAACTAAATAGTGTGTAAGAGTTATGAACAAAGAGTATGTGGTCAAGAGTTGGAGCAAAGGGTGGAGTATGGCAAGGGCAGGGATAGCAGCAGTGAGGTAGGAACAAATGAGAAAGCTTTCTCTTAGCAGCCCTCTTGGATGGCTTGATTTGGGTGTGCTTTATTTCCTCTTTGTTATTTTAGGCTTGTTAGAAAGTTGAGCCATGCAGCAAAAAGTTCATTTAAACACTGGTGAATGATGTAAGCAAGGCCTATCCTCACATCTGTAAAAACTAACAGCAGCAAAGTATTTCTTCAGAAACACAATTAATAGTAATAGACGCATGAAAAAACGTTTACAGAGAGTTTTCATAACCTGTTCCCAAAAAGGTCAGAAGGAGTGGCTTCCTGCTTTAGGGTCTGGGTTGCCTACATCTTCAAGCACCCAAACTTCCAAGCAGGTATTTAGGCAGGAGCATGGGGCCATCTAGGTGCAATTGCTGCATGGATCAGAACAAAGCCTTAAATTGTAAAATTCCATCAAGCACTTGAATGTGTGTGGAATGATATACTCTTCACAGTGCTCCACTCCCAAGATGTGTCTGCAACAGTTCTATTTCTCCTATGAGTAACTCCAGTAAAGGAGGCTGACTCTGTGACAGGTACTGCTGTTCTACCCAAGTTACATCAAGGGTATATAAAAATGTACATCATGGTACAGGTTTTATCAGCAGGTGCACCAACTTGTGTCTCTCAAACAGTCCCAGGGTAAATGCAATAGATGACCTAACAGCCTCTTGCTTAAGGGCTCCTAATGGTACCCTGCTTTGCTATCCCATCCTCTCCTTTCACAGACCATTTAGTTTGGTTTTATGTGTTCCCCAAGGGCAATTTTAAATCTTCAGCTTCATTTGCTATATTAGACGTTTGGAAGAAGGCTTTTGTTGTTTTAAATAAAACTTCGTTGCCGTGTGAGTACAGAGCCCGTGTTCAAGGTGGAACATCTAATAGTCCTAATTATGTTCTGTTCATTAAACTGCATTAATGGAGCCAGCTGTTCCAGAAGCTTTGTTTATATTACCTGCTTGTCTAATTGGATCAGTAAGGATGCTTGCATTGGTGATTTGGTACCAATTTGTGGTAAAAGGGAATAAAATACTGTTTTTCCTGTGAAAACATGCTATGAATTTTAAGGTTAAAAAAAATCGTGTGGTGTTTTCTTAGAAGGAGCTACCAACCTTTTTCAAAGCTGAATTTGTTAAATAGGACTTATTCCTTAGAGAAGTAGGGAGATTACTCAGCCCTCAGTGCCCATAGCAGCAGTTGCTGTCAGTTTAAGCGGAAAATGCTCTGTGGTGGTACAAAGTACTCAGAAAGCTCCAGGTTATAAAGCAAACAAGCGAAGTCAGACACGGACAGGCACAGACAGTCAGGTCCAGCATGTGACCCTGGTGCTGGCAGCTCCCGCTAGTCTGGAGCCAGGCTAATGCTCGCTATCTCTTTCTCTTGCCCTAGAATAACCCCAGCAATAAACTGGTGAACACCAACAGCACCGTCACAGCAACACATATCAAGAAGTTCACTTTTGTTTGCATGGCACTGTCCTTAACGGTAAGAAACCTTTGTTCAACTCAGTGGTTTTCATCTCAACCAGAAAATTGTCTCCTCTACCTAATGCTAAAAGCACTGGCAGTTCAAGAAAGGTGAGTTGTCTTGTCTTGTGAAGCTCTGTTGCTTTCATCTGGAGAAGGGACTGTGATCATAGTATTGGAGTACCAAGAAAATCAGATATCATTAACTCAGGCTAGATATCTAAAAGGCTGGAGTTACTTCATTTTATTTTCACTACTTTTCACTTCAAATCAGCCTCCTGTGCAAAAAGATATCGGAGATCTGCTTTTCTTTTCATCTCTTTTTGTTTCATTTTTTTAAATGAACAAAACTTCAGGTAACCAGCGTGTCAGGAAGACAAAAGAATGCATTTGTGTCACATGCAGTGGGAAGGCAGCCTTCGTTTACTGTGAATGGTGGGAAAGGCAGCACGGGTTGACCCTGCAGTAGCTGTTCCCTGCTGCCTCTCCTGGCACTGGGTTTTCATGTGGGGGTACTTTGATGCACATTCTGTTTGCTCTCAAAACTAACTAAAAAGGGCAATCTCGGAGATGGTGCTGACACTGACTAAAGGCTCTCAAGCCATGTCCATGCTGGGAAGCATTGCATGGTGATCACATTCAGGGAGAAGTGTTGCTGAGCCTGCCATGTTTCAAAATGACCGATTTGTACACATAAACACAGTGCATTTTCCCCAAGAACACTGTTTCTGCAAAGTCCTCTTAGCAACAAACAGGCGTTGGAAGAAAACTCCTGTACTGGTGGGGTTCATAGTAAATAATGAAGCAGATGACCAGGGTCAATCCAATGTCTGTTTCTGTATAGGAAGGATTTGTATTAGTGCTTGGGGCCATGATATTGTCCCTCCACAGTGCCTGCACTAGCAGGACAAAAGAAAAGGAGAACCTATAAAATAGGTTTTTCACAGAAGAAGTCCTTCATCATGCTAGAAAAGTACTTGGGAAATGTGACAATTGTTTTAGGATACAATGCTCAAAGTCCTACAATTGAATCTACTCATACCCCAGACAAGTTTGCTGTTTATCCTCAGCATTGCATACTTCCCATGGCGTAACTGGCTGCTTTGGAACACTCTTCTTCCTGCGTTCACAAATTTATTGTTAAGTATGGGACTGCTGACAGAATTTCTGTCTCCCTTTCATTTTAGTGTAGAACCTTTACGGCTGAGTTGCAAATGGCTTATGCCTGAAGAGAAACTAATTTCTATCAAAGGAAATATTACAGTACACAAGCCAGAAGTATTTGTTACCATCCCCACCCCCTTGCCACAACCTGAGAATGTGGGATACAGATCTCTATGTTATTTCACAGTTGAAAATGAAGCAGCTCAAGCCATCCGTAGCTGAATTTAATTTCTTCTGCTCTTTGTTTCCTATACTTTTTCCCTAAACAGCTACAAATGGCCACCATCAAGGACAGAATTGCATGAGCCAATGTGGCATCTCCTCTGTCTTTTAATTTCCTTAAGCTTGACCTCTTTTCATATGGCTTAGGGACCAACAGCTGTTGGTCTAACTTGTATTTCCTACAGCATGGAACTGAGACAGACACATGCCTGCATTGAACTGGCCATTGTCTGCAGACTTTCCACAGCTCTCACGTTATCTACCATCACACGCCTTGAGGTTTTCTCTTGTGTCCTGTGCCAGGCCAAAGTTGAGTTCTCTACAGTTGGAGCCTCCCTTGAATCCGTCAGTGTTGTTACAGACCCGCGAAGGGGAAAGCTTTCCTTGTTATAAATTGTTCTGAGAATACTATTTCAATCTCAGAGTTCTCACTGAACTGACTGTATTCCTAATTCCCCATGGTGTTTATCAGGTTACTCTGGTTCTGATAGATTATGAGATTTTCACATTATCATCACTGTTCTCTGCAGAATAATTTTTAATGACCGCAATAGGCTTTTGTTTTGTGACTTTCTGGGATTTTGTATCCAAAAGTTCTCCATTTTACTTTCAAGGGCAGTGCTTTCATGAGATCATCATGAGAGATTTGCTTGCACTGAAATTCCAGAAACGCTTTTGAGGTCCATAGCTTTTCCTGTCCCATTTCTATTTTTGCCTGCTAGTGACAGATTCTTAGGATTGCTTGTCAACAGACAGAGCAGAAAAATAGACACGAGTTCTAAAGATACAGCTGGATTCAAAGGCCTGAGCCTGCAAAAGCTTCAGCACACAAACTCAGCAGATGTTGGGATGACTCATGTTAATGTGTGCCACAGGTTTTAAGGAACTAGACTTCAAATTTGCCTCTGTTGTGGCCAGGTGAGTTCCCACGGCCACTGGTGATAGCTGTGTTTTTATTCAGGGGCTCTGCCTCATCAAATGGCAGTCAGACTGGCAGCATCACCACTGGTAACATCTTGTTCTTTCAGGTCAGAGGGAAAGCGAGAAAGAGGCTCCTGGGCTAAGACAAAGCAAATCAAGTACTTAGACGTCATGTGAATGCATTTTCCAGTGGATGATCTATAGAAGGATTCCAGAAGATGTAAAGATAAAGGCAGTCCATTAACCACTCAAAAAAATAACAGTGAAGCTTTAAGTACAAGCAGCAGCCACGCAGGGAAGTACCTTCCCAGTGTAAAACCCTGGGAAACTTTAAGTTATTGAAGACTTACTATTTCAGTAGAACTGGGAGAAAAATGTCCCACCTCCTTCCATAGACCAGTCATCCCTGCACAAGAAGTACTGCAATCCTACTACTGCAGCAGAAACACCTTTTCACTGTTGGTAGTGACAGTATTAGGTCAGAGAAGACAAAAAGGCATAGTTTTGTTAAGAAACATAACTTTATGGTTTGTTTAAATCTTCATGGTATCTGAAAGGCTACAGTTGAGCTTTTCCAGGCTAACTGTGCAGCATGCATATGTGTTCTGTCAAGTACGATCATAAGTACTGCCTCATGGCTTTGAAGCATCAGGTGGGTATTAAAGCAGCTTCTTCAAAAAATGGGAATTAGTTGTATTGCTTAGTGAAAAATGTGTAGACAAGTAGACAAGCTGTTTTATTTAAAGGCTATAAGCAGAAATCATTAAACTCCTGATATGTAAGGCAGCAGTTGTGATTAGTCATATTAATGTGATTTTTGTTGTAAGTGGGGATTCCTTCCAAAGCCATGTTTTGTGACTGTGCAACTGAATGTAAAATACATATAGCAGAGGGAAGGGACTCAGCTGTAGAATTCTACCTGTACAAATAAGGGACCATTCTGATTTTAAAAAATAAGTTATGCTTGGTAATTTACATGGAGTTTAAAGGGTGTGTATAGTGCTGTTTGCCATTATCTGTTGCCTCACTGCCGTTAGGCACTTTGGAAAAATGCTTCTTTCCATATGTTAGTAGAGATACTGCTCCAAATGCCAATGCTGCTGCCATTGCAGATCAGGCTATTGAAGAACTAAACATTTTGGTTCAGAGCTAGACCTGTTTAGATGGCCCTGCAGATCAGCCCTGAGGTGGCTGCACAGTTGTAAACTACGTGAAGACACAGACGCGTGAGAGAAAAGTGGTGCATTTGTAGCACATATCCCTTTGGTTGTGGGATGTGTCAGCCTTGGAACACTGCTGAAATCCCAAAATAATTTGTCTAGGTGCTAATTTACTGCATTTCTCTGCTGCAGCAAAGGTTTGCTCTGTCAGGAGAGAATTCCCTTACACGTGAGATGTGTGTAGAGGGGCAGGCTCTGTGAGGAGCAAGCTACTCAAGGAAACCCTGCCATACCCTGCACGGGTAACAGCAAATAGGCCATGCTTTAGCAAGGGGTTTTTTTAGAACAGTGGTAGTGTCTCTGAGCTTGGACACCACAGTGCAGAATTCAGGGATTTTTCCAAGGCAGCCTGTGATGGGGCACAGGTACTGCCAAATTACTTTTCTCTCTCCCTTTCTCTCTCTCTCTTTCTTTCTTCTTTTTTTTTTAATTCTCTCTCCATTTCCCAGCTGAGCTCGTCTTAAATCTCTGTGATGACACAGAAGTTGCAGTCATTTAAGATCCTTTTCCCTGGCTAATGTTAGCTGCTGGCAGCCACGGGATTAGTGTTTGGTCATCTGCCTCTGAGCTGCAAGGCTTTGCAGGCTGATTTCACGTTGGTTGTTAATGCCTGCTATATGAAAGTAATAGAGGCCTCCTTTGTGAGGGCTCAGGCTGCTTCGCTGCACCGGCTGCAGCCTCGTCTGTGTGGTCAGAGCCGTGCCCTCACGCACGTCTGTGTGCAAACCCTGCACACCCTGAGCTGAGAGGCGGCCATCGATTGTGCGGGCAGCACCAGGGAAAGTGGGACATTCAGCTCGGTGAGGGGACTGGCAATAGCAGCAGCTGTCCGTGTCTCAGTCATGCTGGAAGGCAAGTGATGTCTTAGTTAATGCGAGGTCTGAGTACCCCTGTTCAAGTGGCTGCCACTGGGGTAAAAGCACGGCCAGCTCCGTGTGGCTGGCATCAGGTCACAGCGTGAGGAACATTCAGGATGCTGGTCAGAGAAAGCAACTTTTCAGAGAGCACTGTGAAAGCTCCCTAGCTCACCATCACTGAAAATGACCCTGAATAGTCCGTACTTACTTGTTCATTTATACCAGGGGAGGAGCAGTCAGTTCTTACAGCAGTAGTTTGAGAACTGTGCAATTTGGTTCAGCTTTGGCTTCCAGCAGCCTCAGCTGGGACAGACCACAGTGCCTTTGGGATACAGTTCCAAACACCAGCTCCTGTTGCTACATGGTTCATGTTAGCTGAAGCGTCAGCAGGACACGTGGCCAGTTATCTTCATATTCTCTAGTGTTCTGTGTATTACAACAGGTTTTCCCTTCCCAATAAGACAGGCTCAAGGTGCCAGGGTGACATGCTATGCCACCGTGCCATGTTCATCCATCTGTCACCAAGTTAATGTCCAGCAGGAGAGCTGCACAGTACTTCTAAGTTTTAACATGTGTTCTATTAGAAACAGCTCAAAGATCTTTCCAGCTATTTAAAAGGAATTTCAATGCTGGTTTGCTTTTTTTTTTTAAATGAACACATGGTTATGGACAATTGGGGAAGGTAGCAGTTTTCACAAACAGACTGATTAAGTGGAGAAGCTAATTGTATAGAATACTGTCTTATATTTAATTAGTACACACCGCTTAAGAAACAAAATCCAGATGTTCGGTTTTGCCCTGTGATTTTTGATTCCTTTCTGTTCCAAAAGACTAAAAGATAGAGTGGAGAGAAAGTGTTCACATTTACACATTTACATGTGTGTGTGATTTATGCAAGACATATAAATTTCATATTTACTTGTTACAAACAAACTAGTAAAATCTTTAAATCTTTAAAAAAAAAAAAAAAAGGAACATCACCATGAAGTTTCAACAAAAGTGAAGGCTCAGGCACTTGAGCTGAACAGATTGATGTGAATTGTGTTGTGGTAACCAAATTCAAATTTCAGGTCACCTGCATTAGATTTAAATCTCAGAGTGAGTTTAAATGTAATGTACTCAGGAGCAGACAGCTGATCAGTTTACTGGCTTATATGCTTAACCCTGAGAGTTGAGTGTGTGTGTGTCAATACATGTCAAAATGTCACCTACTTTACAATCAGGTTTGGTTTACTGACTAATGATAACTTCGAAATGTTTCTAATACTAGAAAAATTATTTTCTATTTTATTCGTTAGGTAATCTCTTATATTCTATAAATAAAATGCTACAGTTTTTGTAAATAGTGTAGTGTTTGGAGTCATAGCTTGTTCTTTTGATAGAGGATAAAAAGTACTGATTTCTAAGGACTCCTGCTGATGAGCATCTCTAGTTTTAGGAGTTACTATTGGCAAGTGTTCTTTCACTAGCTGGTTGTTATCAGTCCCTCAGGAAGAGCAGCACACAGACTTTCTGTCAGCTCCTCAGTGATTATACCTTGTAGCACAGCAGCATAAACCACCATCACTTGGCAGTTATATTCATCTCATAGATTAGTGTATAATGTATGTATCTGATAAGCGTGTCACCATATTCAGTGTCGTTCTAAGTGAGGGGGTTTATATTATATTAAAACCACCAGAAGGTTTAGGCTGCAGCATTTAACATGTTTGCTTGTGTATCTTTTATTTCCCTCCAACCATGGGCAAAAAAGAGGGACACATGCTGGGAACCATAGACTTGCAAGATTCAATTAGAGAGACCCCATCTCAGTCTGGGAATGGCAGGGTGAGGTCCAGAGTCTCAGGGTTTCCCTTGCTGGATCCCTGTGATGGGATCAGGTTCAGCCTGAAGAGGGGAGGAGGAAAGTCTTTGTTCCATTTGACAACAGTTTACTGCATGCCATCCCATCATTTTCCTAATTCTCAGTCATCATCTGCTTGGTTATGTTCTGTAATTAATCATCAGGCACCTAGGAGATAAGAAGAAAACCCTGATCAAGAACAAGGAAACCAGTATAACAGGGAAAATTCCCTATATGAAAAATGAGAAGCACAGAAGAGACACAGGAGTTGCTGCATTCTACTTAATTCTGTAAGAGCAAGATTCAGCCACTGTGGAAAAGAAGCAGCTGTGTTTCATTCAGGCTGAAAAGCCTTGTCTGTTAAAAGATAACTCAAGATGCCTGAGCTTTTGCCCTCTACTTTGGGTTTGGTTATGCCAGACTAGGAACTGCCAAGTGGGTTCTGGCTGCTGACTCTCCTGTCCAGTTGATCAGCAAGGCTCCACCAGCCATTGAAATGTAGTGCTGGCTGATAAAACTGGAGTCAGAATGAGTAAAGACTGAATATTCATACCAACTCAGTATATTATTGCAATAGCGTTGCCTTATTGACTTATTCCCTGATGCTGTGCAAACTCTGTACACTCAATAGTTGTTTAATTTCCAGCTGAACTCAGCAAATCATATTTCCCAGCCTTCAGTCTGGCAGCTGATTTTTCCCATGAGGGACACCAAAGACTGTACAGTTTTCATAGGCCCATTTGCTCTCAAATATTCAGTCTGTAGTGTAATAAATATACCATTTCACATCCCTTTCTGCACTTACAAATAAGTTCATTTTCCACATGATAAACTATCCTGTGTGAAGCTTTTACATTCGTAAGAGTGATGTATTTGATGTTTTCAACTATGCTGTCTGCTAAATAATGAGACACAAAGCAACTCTTGACAGAAGTTAAAGGGGGAAGTTAAAGGAGAGAAATTAAAGAATCCATTGCATCTCTGCAGCAAGACTGACTGCTGGCCTACTAGGTACCCTTAGTTTGCACTCAGGATAATAAAAATTAGGCTTGCCTGTTGAAAAATGCCAAGGCACATGTTCCCATTTCACTGAAGTCTTTTGAAGGCGGAAGAGGAGTGTCCATAGCATGAAATAACTGCGTGGCAGATCCCTGCAGTGCACAGCTCTCACTGGGTGTCAGGAGTCCCATGGCATTTAGCCACCATGAATGCACTTTCTGAGCTGCAATAGCTGGAGAAGTATCACGTGCTCCGCTTTCTTTTCAGCTTTGGACATAACATACCTGGAAGCCAAGAGACAGAAAATTGCATTCAGGGCCTGACCCGAGATTCATTTTTAGATGCCTTAGGTGGCTTCACTGTAGCCAGAGGGTGTGCAAAGGAGTATTTTAAAATAGGGTTTGCCACAAGCAGTGCACGTGAACATGTTTTCACAAAAATGTGGATAGTGTTTTTCTCCTGTCTGAAAGAAAATAAGGTCAGCTACCACTACTACTGTGAAATCAGTATTAGACTGTCAGGTAGCAAGAAAATGTAGAAAAACTTGAATTTCTCTCCTCACATTCATGCATTTGAGCAAACAGGGGAGAAGGGTTGTGTGTGCTCATTTGATTAAGTTTGGTAAGGATTAGCCTAGAGAGGAGCAAAGTGATTTGCAGTTCTGACCCATGCAAGAAACTGTGGGGCTTTTACTCCGTTATTCCTCTTCCTCTCTCACTCACAAGCCCTTTAGCCAAGTACCTGCTGCCTCATCCCCATGCTTTCAAGTGATCCAGATGCTGGAAATGGGAAAAAGAAAAAACAGAAAAATAACTGTTCTGTTTCCTTGTGACTGATGCCATAGGTTTCCTCAGTGTACTGAGAGGGTTGCTACCAGAAAAAAATCACCTAATACTTAACTTAGATAGCTATAAACATTCCAGGCTGCTAATAACTGGTTCTTAGTTCACAAGCTGAAATCTGAACAAAGTGGGGATTTCTGAGATCCTTAATTTAGGCCTCCTTCTCTGTGCTTTGCATGCAATGCTGAAACCTCCCCATTTGCCCATCTCATCTCTTACGGAGATGACAGATAGCAGGAGTCCTGAAGATAGCCCTTTGAAAACAATCAAGCAAAGGACCAAACTCTGAATTCGGAAAAGGGACGGTACTGGAAGGGTGTGTGGTGAAATACGAGCATATTTAATGCTAGAGAGAGCCATTGTGCATTGATGGTGCAAAAGAGCAGCTGAACAAGTAGGTTAAAATGAACTGAGGTTCACAAAGCCTCATTTTTTCACAAATTTTTTACTCATGATCCAGGCAATAGCATCATGGTCTGAAAAGGAGGAGCCATACGTTTAAGTTCCTTGGCATTTCAGATACTGAACATCTTCCCTGCAAATGGGGAATGCAATATGACATCCAGTTAGAAACCTCATTATTCTGTTCTGGCTTGAGGATTTGGCTATTGTAGCATTTCTGCCGTACTAGAAAGAAGAAACAGCTATGCCACACCATGAAAAACAGGATCATGATGATTTCTTTCAATGTGAACAAGAAAATCTGCAAATTTTTCAGTGTTCATGTGCTCAAACTAAAACATTGCACAGACTAAGTTACTCTGTAGAAATCACAAATTTTAATTCTGGAGCAGAAAGGTAATATGACTTCTGATGGCAGTAATGCTTTTCAGTTTTTGAAGTGTTTGTGTTTTAATAAACGTGGCCTGGGACTATGTTTTGCAGTGTTGTAGTTCCAGAAGGTCAGTTACCAACCACTGCATATATTCTGCATATTATAGAATTTATAAATAGAAGATTACTTAAGAGCCAACTTTCTTAAAGTGGCTTGTGTTACTGCATTAACTAGGGTGAGCCTTTGCTGTTTTCTAAGGTTGGCCAAGGTTATATGATTTTTCTGGAGGGGTGTGGGGTGTGTGGGCTATTTTGGAAGTTAAGTCTGACGGCAGAACTTTAGAGTTTGAATAATAATTGATTCTTTTCAATGCATCACACAATATCAAATTGCAGATTAATACTGCCAATCCGCATTCCCCTTCTACATAGTTTACAGCAGTCAAACTTTATAGTCCAGTTCATCCAGGTTAAAACAGTAGCTGATCCTCCCCGGTCCAAGGTCATGCTTACAGCTCTCCTGAACGGGAAATTTTCCTGAATATCTCCTTTTCTACTTGTGAGAATAATCAATTACCCCTGAAGACCTTCCAACTCGGAGTAGCTACTGCAGTGTATCTCCATTCCTGGTATTTGTTGCTTACTTTCAGGAATACCTTTTTATAACAAAGAAGAGCTTAGGTATGGCTAGCAATTGGCTTTAAGAAACAGTACACTCTGTGTTTTCTTCAGAACTGAAGTACTGTGTGTCTTTATTTAGCCTTCTGTGTAGTTCTTTCTCCTGAGTTTAAAGATAAATGAAAGAAAATGAGAGTAGCTCAGCTAGTCTGAGCATGGTGCTCATAATACCAAGGTTTTGGGTTCAATGCCTGTATGGGTCATTCACTTAAGAGCTGGCCTCAGTGATCCTTGTAGGCTCCTTCCAACTAAGAATATTCTGTGATTCTGTGAAATGCATGTAGGAACCATATTTTGCTGCTACTGTACCTACCTGTGACATTCAATGTCAGAAGTTTAAGCCATTGCAGAGGCCACTGGATTTGTGTTCATGTTTTTCTTATCTTTTATTGGCGGTCTTTGTTTTGCATCTCTGCATTGCTTTATTATCAAAGGTTACAACCCGACTTTACTAAAGTCATGGCAAATTTGGACTGAGAGACAGTAAAATCCACAGGAATAAGTGTCACAACAAGAATCTGGCCCCTCTCAGAGGACACAACCCCAGCTGCTGACCATGCCAGTATTCGAAATTCCCTGGGTGACAGAGTTCAGTGTCCTTATCTCTTGTGAGTATACAAAGAAAGGACGTAAAAAACATGGACAACTCTCCAAACTTCCCCAGCTCTCTCAAATCTTCCTTCACCAATGGTGTCATTGCACTCTTATTATATTAAAAGGATTTCACAAGTCCTGTCTAGAATATCCATACTTTAAAAAAAGCTACATTAGCTTCTAAGACTAAATCCGTTTTATTTTGACTTTACTGTTGTAGACCATATGAAGGTCAAGGACAGCTTTTAGAGTAATGCCACTCATCCAGTGGAGGAATTTGTTTTCACTGCTTTGATTTTGCCCACCTCTTAACTCCAAGATTGTTTTTTTAATCTTCAGGCGGCTGGCACAAAAATAATGATTGGAAAATAGCATATTGGCAAAAAATAACAATTGGAAAATGGCATATTGGCAGACAGTTGCTCAAGAAGCTCTTCACCTTTTCAAGGTCAGGTGTAGTTCCCATTTCAGTAACAATTATTACAGACATAAATGGAAGCATTCCTGCCTGCTCAGGAAGATGCTGGACCACCAGAGGCAGACTTTATGAAATCCTCACGAGGGCCTTGTCCTATCCATGGTACTGCATTGAGCCTTTGTCCTGGAACAAAGGTTTTTTGTTTGCTCCAGTGAGGTGGAGATTAATGTCTCCTTCATGATTGTTCAGGTTCCACACAAAGGGTCTGTTCTGCGTGAGTGGCTGGAGCAGGCAGAAAAGGAAGCATCAAAAATTGTCCCTGCAGCAATGTTTCTGTTCAAATTTCTTGTTCACAGTAGGAAGACCAGCAAGGGGGCAGACAACTTGGGACAGAAGAAAGTTACTAAATTGGGACACGGACAGTTTTCAAAAAGAGACCAGAAATCTGCCATCTTTGGTTTATTGAAGCTTTTTAGAAGTGAAGTAAAATATCTTGTTTTCTGAAAAAAAATTAAGCGGCATAATTCATTGGGGCGATATAATGACTACCTTACACAATTTAGTGACCCAACCCAGCCTGGAAAATACCACCTAAGTACTTTCAGCAGCAGCTGGGGAGGAAGCAGATGTGGCATTGTGTTAATGCTATCAGAGTGTCAGTGAATTGTGCAGCTGCTGGACCTGCCTTTATTTCTAAAGAACGTAGTGCTCTGTCACTCTGGAAAGCTGGGGGAGGTGGGGGGAGATTTACATATGTATAAACCAATTATTTCAGGAGGAGATACAAAGTTAGGGGGTGTTCCCACAAGCAGGCTCTGGTTCTGGTTTGTCAAGGTTTGCTGCTTGACAAATTTTATGATGGCTGATTTCAGCTTTGCACCCCCTGCACGGAACACAAAGTTCACCAAAATCTATACGGACTTGCATGCGCCTGAGGGATCATCATTATGAGAGAATGTCCATGTGATTCAAGTCATCAGCATTATGATAAACCAGTTTCAAATGTGACTGCGGTCTGACATTTTCACTGCTCACAGATCCAGGGGATTTTGTTTCATGAGACCCCAGAATTGTTCAGGTTGGAAAGGCCTCAGGAGTTCATCAGGTCCAGCTTTTGGCTCAAAGCAGTGTCTGCTGTGATGTCAGAACAAGTTCCCTGGGGCTTTGGACAGTCTGTTCCTGAAAACTTTACTTTTCCCACACGAGAAAAGGACCCACTTTCTGAACACTTCTGAGTTACAGGACACATGAACACATCATAATGTGTCTCAACAGAGCATCAGACTGCAGCAACCCTGACCCTGAGATTTGCTCAGTTGGTTAGAGCATCATGCTGATAACACCAAGGTTCTGGGATCAGTCCCTGTGTGGGCCATTTAAGAGTTGGACTTGATAATCCTTGTGGGTCCCTTCCAACTCAGGATATCCTGTGATCTGTGACTTAATGCCTCAGACTCAAACAATTTGGGATGATGAATTTAGGTTTTTTGCTGTGTATCAAGAATTCCTCAAAACTGCCAAAACTGCATGTGAGGCTCTGCAAAGACTGCTCTCTGACATGAAATACAGCAAAGACAGCATGAGTCTGCAGGTCCATTCTGGCAAGGACCAGGTTATGGTATGCAGGAAGCTTCCGTAGCAAGGCAGTGATGCTGGCCTCTAGTGTTGTATCATACCCAGCAATTCCTCCACAGATTCCAAAGAACTTTATGATTGTTTATAGAACTGTGCTTCAAAAAAAAAACCGAAAAACCCCGAAACAAAACACCAACCTAACTGGAAAAAACAAACAAACCTTAAGTCTTTTAAGACAGCAAAGTTTTTACTTGATTGTTGTCACGGCAAATTACATACAATTTCCTGTCAACAGGAAATAATGCCTTTATGATAAAACTTAGACTTTATGATTTGTTGGTCCACAATAAAACACAAAAGCCCTTCTCTGTGTAAATCAGTGAGTAGCTGCATCACCTTCCTTCGTAAGCACCTTGTTGTATGCTGTGTTTTTCAACTACCTGAGAGGTGCATGGTAGCTTCAGGATGTATCAGGACTTTGTATTCTGTGCCACACCTCTATTCAACACGGAAACACACCTTATCTGGAATCTGAAAAGGGGGGTAACTGTTAACCATTTCTGTTGTTTCAGTAGTAGTAAGCAGTTAACAGTTAAAAACCGTCATTACTTTTATTCTTCATAAAAATACAGAAGTGCAGTTTCCTTTACAAGTAAGATGCTAGAGTAAGATTTTGAGTGAAAAGCCCCAGTACTGTGCAGTCATTTAGAGAACTAAATTTTCAAGGTTGATGAAGGTATGGATTTGAAATAGCTGTAAAAACAGCACTTAGAAATTAAACATTTTTTTTCCAACATCTTACAAAATAGATTATTGAACAGAGGAGACAATCCAGCATTTGACACAGATGCTATTTAGAACAAGATAGTATCTTGACTTCAAAAATACATCTGTGAAATCAGCTCATCTTGTGTGATACAAGTTCTAAAAGGAGACAGAATTATGGAAGTCCTGTTTATGTCAGAAAGAGGGAGAGCATGGAGACGTTTGGCAAATCAGGTGATCCACCCACGTGAGACTCAGGCTACTTTTTGATTTGTTTATTGCACAGTTCAAAAGGCTGAATTATGTGATTTATATTCTCCATAGCAATAAAAGTTATTAACTTAGCTGATACTATCTCAAAGACCCGAGGTGCAATTTAAAGCTGAGATGGGTAATAATTTGCAAAGTAGGTTTCCTCTGCCCTCACTGGGCACCAGGTAGCATAAACAGAAATAGGTAATGAACAAGGCAAGGGTTAAATTAAGCTACAATTCTCAGTACATACATAGAACAGTATCTTGAGGGTAAACACCTCACTTGGACAGCCATACTTCTGCAAATATATCAGGTTCAACAAATTGTATGAAACATCTGCTGAGAGGTTTTTTGCAGGAGAAAAATAGGAACTGCATTTCATCACAGAATAACCTTTACCAGTTTAACCATTTTCCACAATAAAGTCTATTATTCCAGACTCATTCCAGGTTGGCATATGTCTAACCAATTTTTAAAAACATCCATTTTGGATTCCTCAATTTCTTTCTGTGGAACATAGAGCCATACCATGTCTCTGTCATCTGCCAGTGTTTCTTCTAACTGAAGACTGCACGAGGCCTAGAAAAGCTGCACTGTTGTTCATAGCTCACTGGAATACTCTTTTGTGCCTTATATTTATCAATGAACGTCTCAAACGTCAGGCAGTTTTCTACAAGTGCTGAAAAGCAAATCAGTCTGGCACCCTGCAGATTACTATACACATGACAATAGCCTTTGTTAGCATAATGTATTATAATGCATTATGTAGTGGGTCTCTGAGGTTTAGTAATCCCTGTCAGCAACCAGAATAAATGGAAATCGCTTCCAGGAGATGCAAGGCCTATGAAAAGACTGTTATTTTTCAAGAACTAGAAGCATTCAGACTCACACATGCAGCCTTTGGAACAAAATCTCTTGAACAATATTTCATCACAATCATTTGTGAAAGTCAAATGCCATAATTGTACTTAAGAGAATAAAGAGAAATTGAACTGAACACTAGCAGTTCTGTACTTTCCCTACTGAAACAAAGATTTGGTGCATTCTCTAACATTTGGTGACACAGAAGTTCTTCATTTTGACTTTTGGATATGCTTAGATGCTGAATTTGTTAGCTGAAAATAGCCAGGTTCCACGTAAAACTAGGCACACCTCTTTGAGGAGGGTGTCTAAGCCACAAGTGAGAGGGTTTTTTACTTACTTTGAATGCACAGCTGTATAGAAAAAGATCACTAATATTAGATAAGAGAGCATAACCTGCCTGAGATGAAGGTGCACCACAATTACTGAACTCCTAAAGCTGTAACTCTCATGCAGACTGGGAAAGGCATCTCTTGCACTACACTTGCCCTGCTTTTTATGGCCTTCCCTTCGGCAACTCCCAGTGAACTTTAGCAGGGAGACAGTACTAACCTAGCTGGAGCTTTGATCTGAGCTAGTACAGTTGCAATAATTTTCTTATGGTGCTGTGAGTTGTTGGCATATTTAGTAAAGTTTTTCAAATTTTACTAGTGTAGAACAATTAAAGGCACAATACCAAACCCAAAACCCTTCAAATCAGTTCAAATTACTAAAATACCTTCAGAAATTCTTAGGTTACTGTTGTTGATACAGAGGTAACATCATGATACATACTACTGTCTTTATGGAGAACTGCTTATTCTCTGTAGCATTCCATTGTGCTGTTTTTTCACACCTTCATTTAATCCTGTGTTTTAAAGCACTCATCGCTGTTCAGTTGGAGTTCTGGTTAAATGACCAAAGGCTTAAACAAAAACTATCCTTTAATATCACGCTGCACTCATACCGTAAGACAACAGAAAATCAAGTAAGATCTGTTGCTAGAATTCCACAAGAAAAATCCTTACTCCTAAAACACTGAAATGCTCTGGCCTCAGCAGGGTTGCCAGGTACAAGACTCAACAGCCAACTGCATTTGCAGCCTGAAGCTGCAGTGCCACTCTGCATGCACATTGCTTGCCTCTGCAGAAACTTTCACTGTTTAGTCTTCATCTCTTGATTAGATTAAATGAAGGTGCAGCTGTAACCCTAACCAAGCCATTTATTCTATTTTTAACCTTGCAGACATGCATAGAAACACAAGTGGGGTGAGAAAACAGTGTTAAATTAGGAGAAAGATAGGAAACATCCTATAGGTAAATCTACTTCATAAAATCTTTCCTGATCTGAGTCACAGGAAATTAGCACTGTTTATTCCAGTAGAGCCTATCTCTAATTGTCTGTGCCACAGACCCAGGTTTCCTGGACTACTGTTACCATCTTCTCCGGTCTTCTATCAGGCATCACGTTTTACCAAGATAATGACAAACATCATACAGACCACTCAGAATCACAAAAAAGCTGACTTCATCCTGTTTTCGGAATATGCCATCTGTAACAAAATCAGCAGCTGAAATACCTTCCTGCTTTGCATGTTTAGTGTTATTCTTTGCCTGAAGTAGAGCCTGGGTTTTTTCCACTACATTTTGTCTTTGAAATAGTAAAGTTGCAAGCACTCGAGGATTGAAATTGCAGAGAGCTTGAATGATGCAAAGCATTAATTTATTTCCTGGGGCTTTGTTCCCTGTGGGCACTGAGAATATCATAAGATGATGGAGAGGGATCTCTTAGCAAAATGAAACTAGTTATCAATATTGCAACCAAAAAGATGGAAGGATGCTGAGACAGAAATAAAAGGTCCTTCTGCTGCCATGCCTCGCCTCACCTCACCTCCTCAAACTGCTTATTCCAGAGCTTAGCAGTCTTTACCCACCAGCTGCTGTGTAAGAAGTGCTCTTTGAAGCCATTTCCAGCACAACTCTCTGCTGATTGTGGGGTGGGAAAGACTACAGTTTGCAACAGCTGAGGAGGAATGACCACATACCACGTGGGTGTATGTCATTATCCCTGATTGGCAAACTGACCTTACCCCGGTGGGAGCTGGGTGGAGATTGAGTCTGTTCTTATTAAGGGCAGAAGGAAACCTTAACTTTAGAGAGTGGGATTGAATATAGTGCCTTTGGTCACTTGTTTGCTTGCCTGTGTAACCGTGTTCAACACTTTTTCAAGTGGTTGTTGAAGAGGGAAAGACTGCTCTGTTTGCCTTTTGCTGGCAGTGGGCAGGCTCTGCTGTTGGCATGCATGTATGGAATCTGGCAGCAGCAGCAACTATACTGCTCTCTAGGACATGAATGGCATTGTGCAGTGCAAGCAGTGTAAAGGTTCTTGCTTTCATGAAAACAGTAAATTATAAATGAAGAGTGGACATCTTTGTATCTTATTTTATTTATTGGACTTTGAAGAAAGATTTGACAGAATATTCCCGGTATGACTGCTTTACAGGGCATTTGCAGTAAGAGTACAAATGACTGGCGTCTGCCTAAGGGTTTGTCTCCAGCAATGAAAGAATTCACTCTGTTGTTGTACAGTTGCTTTTTAATTACTGAATTCTCAACCACACAACCCCCTCTGCTCTACATTGTCCCCTCTGCTTCAGTCGTACCCTGTACAAGTAGATTGGCACAAGAAGTGCTCAGTTCTTTTGTCTTCTGCTCTTGCCTTGCTCCACTTACTCTTCTCTGTAGAGGTGATGGAGGTACACCGCAAGACAGCATCAAATTAGTCAAGTAAAACATGCAATTGTAACAAACAAATAGTTCCTACCTGAAGAAGTGGAGAAGAAAACTGAAGATGGACTTTTATGCAGGAAGGTGGAATGTTTTGTTCACCACACAGAGGATCAGAACAAGAGACTTCCCACAGGCCACTCAGTGCCAGGCCTTGGGAAACTTCTGCAGCCTGGGTGCTTGGAGGCTTAACAGAAAGGACAATTTCTGACACACAACCAAATAATGAGTGAAATCCCAGCTGTCTTTGAGGTGGTAGGACTTCAAAGACTAATTTGAAAAGCCATCTGAACATGCACAGGTGTGACAACAGGATAAAAAGAAAAGAGCTAGCTGCTATGATACTAGGTGGTAGGCTAGATTATAACAGAGTGGTTATACAATCTTACAGACTCTATTGTACCGCCAATGTACATAATTTACAGGGTACACAGGTTTGTAACCTGACAAGAGGAGTGCCAGAGCATTTAAGGCCTCATGTTTTGCACCATTCAGTCAGCTCACTTCCTTAACATCCACTTTGCTTCCAAGAATAACAATAAGAAGTACATTTTTAAATCGCAAAACCAAATTAAATAACAAAGTAGTTGTACTTGAAGGTACAGTTTCTCATAGGGAAAGTCCTGTAATGACTGTCAGGGCTGTTCTTCAGTGAGTGCCTTGAACTGAAGCCAGACCTGCAGCTGCCAACAGCCCCTTCAGCTCAGATGGAAGCCCTGCCTCAGGACTGACCAAAGAATTAAACAGCATGTACTACCACTGTACCAATTGTCACTGGTTTTTCATGGAAGTCTTCCTTTCCTGTATGGACTAAACAGCACTCTCTTCAGTGAAAATAACAAGACTTAGTGGATTTGTGGCCTGAGAGCACTGTGTCTGTAGGACTGTGCTAAACACCTTTGCCTTGCTATCAGACATTGCATACCAACAGTCCTGGTTTCAGCAGCACATCTAAACCTCTAGTCTTAGATTTAGGTCAGATCTCTGGGTCTCGGAGGATTTCACATCTTTAGTTGCTAAAAAATCTGATAATCTCTTTAGGAGTACAAGTGTTTTAACCAGACCAAATGCTGTAAAAATCAGGTTTTTTAATGTTTGTGTAACAACAGACCATTCAAGTACAACCACTTGCGGAAACCATAAAAGTTCTTGCTCTATGCATCACACTTGATATGTGATGAAAATTAAGAGTACCAGTTGCTTCTGAAATTAATATATCTCTCTTATGTACACATGTATTTGAATGCAAGTTAAATGTTAATGTATAGGGTATATATATATATACCATTAATAGAGTTATCTATTCATCAGTAAACAAATACTTTAGTCCAGGAGGGCCTACCTTTTCTTGTGCTTCCCTTCTGAAATATAAACATTTCTTAATTTTGTTCTTTCTAGCTCTGTTTTGTGATGTTTTGGACGCCAAACGTGTCAGAGAAGATTTTAGTTGACATAATTGGAGTAGACTTCGCTTTCGCAGAGCTGTGTGTCGTTCCTTTGCGCATCTTCTCCTTTTTTCCACTTCCAGGTAAAAAAATAAAAGGAAAATAAAAGTTCTGTAACCTCAGAAGCAATGGTTATGGGGTCTGGCATGGCTGTACATACAAGCATGGCTAAATGCACGCCTAGCATATGTAACACTGTCTGTACCGAAGCTGCTGGAGACCCAGACTGTTCACATTGGTAGTCACGATACAGCTCTTGCCATGAGAGCAGTCAGTCAGCAGGCAGAGTTCAGACTGTCAGAAGTAAAGCCTGAATTCTTTCTGTCGTGGTTGGCCAAGAACAAACACATGAATGGCAGTAGCAATACACGTGTGCTGAGACTGGAAGCAACTGTTTGGAGGAGCATCTAGGAACACCTCCACATGAACATCACCTCCGTTAGGCTCCCCTTCTGCTGCCAGACTCAGTGGCTCCCTCAGAGCATAAGCACTATGGAATAAAAGTTAATACTCCTATCAAAGAGTGAGACAGCAATAATCAAAATGTTTCTGATTTCTAGCTCTGTAATTACGTGCAACACCTTTTAGTGATTTCTGCTTATAGGACAAGACAGTTTCGTAATAAAGGTAAACTACAAATACGAGAATAGGTACATGTAGATATCTTTTTTGGTGCCTGACTGTTACACCATGTGCCTCACAGGAGCCAGATGGAAAATTTGCCTTTATATGACTTCTCTTTAGGGAAGGGAATGGTTTGGGGATTTTTTAATGAAGAAAACAGAATGGACTGTCTAATAAATTGGTTTTAAGACAGCAGCTCTTGGGCAAGAGTGCTGTCCATAACCGACTTTTTTTGTTTTGTGTGCCCAAATCAGTATATTAAAGTAATCTGAACATAAGATCTACTTCCTTTCTCATAGGGTGCAAAGTTACAGCAGTAAGTTTCACAATAGTTATTTCTGAACAGTGTTCTCTGCATGAAAAAGCTGTATATGAGATGACTGACTTTTTTTTTTATTACTCTTGCCTCTTTTTCTCCCGTTTATGAACAGTGACTGTCAGAGCACACTTGACTGGTTGGCTGATGACTCTGAAGAAGACATTTGTGTTGGCACCCAGCTCAGTGCTGCGGATTATTGTCCTCATCACCAGTCTCATCGTGCTGCCTTACTTAGGGTAAATCATTATTCCTCAGAGAACCCATGGGTTTCCTTTCCTCTTCATTCCTCTTCCCTGTCACTTGATAGCCAAATTTGCATAGCTCAGAACATTCTCTCCAAATACTAACCATGATACAAAGCCTAAATAGTGTCACTATCTGGAAAGTAAACATTTACAAATTTACAAGCGTGACTGCTCTAGACAGGCACGATAGTGATGTCCCTTTGGAAAAAATACACAAATGTCAAAGAGGCAAAAATGTGTCCTAAGGGGAATTTATTTCCATGTTATTAAAAACACTGTTAAGAAAGCTAATGGAAGAATATCTTGTTTATAAGTTAAATAATCTATTCTACAGCACTCTGTACAAGACTTTGAATTCTTAGTCCATAATTTGATTCAGTGTGCCTCTTCTACTAAACAGTGAAGCCATTAAAAAACAAACAAGTCCTTTAAAATACCAGTTATTCTCTTTGGCAGTGTATTACGTCTTTGAAGAAAATATTTCTATCAGCAGATTGGTTCTATATGCCAGTGAAAATATAATTATGAATCATGCATTCTCACACAACAATGACTGCTTTCTTTCTATGCCTCCAACAGAGTTCATGGAGCCACTCTTGGAGTAGGATCCCTTCTAGCTGGTTTTGTAGGAGAATCCACCATGGTTGCAATAGCGGCCTGTTACGTCTATAGGAAACAGGTAAGAATTAGTCTCTGTGGGATCTGGTGAAAGTAGGTGATGAACGTAATGGATTTTAGTTCAGATTAAGAGCACACTTTAGAAATGTAACTCCCCGGAATCCTCACTTTGGTTTGCTTCCCTGCTAAGTCTCAGGAGTGTGCAACTTGGAAAGTCTTTGGGTTGAAATAAAACCAAAAGGTGCCAGTGGGCATCTAGGCCATGGGACATGCTGGTCTGCAGTCAGAGAGCCTCTTGCTTCTCAAAACACGTGTATCATGGATATCATGTCCTTACCACCAGCAGTTTTGTGCTGTATATTCGCTACTGCAGTACAACGTAGCGTCTTTATGGGAACTACTCATCCAAGCTTACAATATGTGTATCTATATAGAATCATAGAACCACAGAATCACAGAATGATAGAATGGTTTGGGTTGGAAAGGATCTTACAGCTTCAGCGAGTTCCAAGTTCCCTCCCCTGGAACATGTTATGTAGTGTTACATAGTTTATGTATTTATATCTGTATGTATACACTATGTAATACATATATATCTGTATATATACTTCTATTTCTTTATAAAACCAGCTCTGCTGAAAATGGACAAGAAGTACAGGTGCTTAATGTTTTTTTTCCATCTAGAGGAGTGGCTTAAAACAAGACATACTCCTGAAGCAGTTGACAGTAAGAGCTTACAAATAATTAAACAGGCATATTTTTACATATTTCAAACACTACAATCCTGCATGTGCAGTGATACATGGGTTTTGAAGAAGATTCCACTAAGTTAAGTCAAACACAGGACAAATATTGGCTGGGGTACATTGCAGTACCTGCATGTTGTGTCCTTTCAGTTCTGTGTTCAAGGCATTGGGTAGGGCACTAGGTCCCACTCCAAGCAGAACCAGCAAGGTGTGTACATCATTCTGTAGTACAGAAGGACTCTGTGGATGGGAACGGAAAATATAATCTATCCAGTGACCTTTTTTTTTTTTTTTAATTAGACTTCTTACTAAGTGCCAAGGGGAAATACCTACCACTTCTATTAAAAAAAAAAAAAAAACCCTACAGAAGATGGAATAGCTAAAAGCCTCATTTTGGAACAACCTAAAATCAGTTTTGATATCTGTTAACAGTATGAGCAAGAGATGGCAAGAGAGCTAAGTGTACAAGGTTCATAAGGCAACAGAAGAATCATAACCTGTCGTGATTAATTTGTCACGTTTGTCTTGAGAACCAAAGAGTACAACTTTTAGACTCTGAAATGGCGTTTCTTGACCTGTGGTTTCACAACATCATTGCTTGTTTGTTACCATAGTAGCTCACAATGTCTTTCTGGCCAGGGGCATTGTGCTTAATTTTTCTCAGTGGTGAGTGCAGGTAGTAGGAGTAATAACTGTGCCAACCTAATTTATTCTTTATTCAGTGTGACAGTGGCAGAGCCAAGCAGTAGCTCTATACACCAGGTTGTTCTCACCTGCAGTTGGAGAGCTGCAGATCAAATGTTGTGTAGACACCTCTGAAATTTTGGAACTCTGATACACCCATCTCAGCTGAATCAATAATACCTGTGGGGGATATTTTGTCAGCTGTACGATTGTTTTCAGTAAAACTAGCCAGCCTGCTGAGAAATCAGTAATAAGGAACAGATGCTTCAGCTTGTTTTGTAGGGGGCTGGATGCTTCTTAGCTGTACTAATCCAGGACATCCTGGATGAATCATAGGACTCTTGAGTGACCTCCTGCTCCTGCTAGCCAAAAATATTCTTATATTACTTGGCCTTGGTGAGGCAAGGGATCAGCAAGTGGATCAGCAATACCAAGAAAAGCCAGAATGCTCACATCTTGTAAAATTCCTGAAGTCTGACATTTAAGAAATCAGGTTGCCACCTCATCTCCCTCCCTAGAGAAGCTTTTCTCCTCTCACATTTTGTTTTCCTTCCTTTTTTTTAAATAAAAAGTCTGTGATGTAAAAGATTCCAGATGCTCTCTTCCCTCCAGTCATGCTGAAGCCTGTTTTGGATGTTGCTTAGCATAAGAAATGCCTGATTGCATTTATGTTAGAAAGGAGAAAGCTGAGCCCCAGAAAGGTTATGAAAATCTTCTAAGTTAAGCCAAGTTATTAGTGGCAAGCCACAAATATTCTAGTTTTTAATACCATACTCTAAACAAGCCATATTCTCAACTCACTTCTCCCAGTGTCCGAAGCTGGTGGGAGTGTGTCCATGCACACGTTACTGATAGGTTTCTGGATGCTTGTTTCAATCTAGAAAAAGAAGAGGAATGAGAATGAGACAGCTGCAGAAGGTGAAGACTCTGCAATGACCGACATGCCTCACACGGAGGAAATGACAGACATCGTAGAAATGAGAGAAGAGAATGAATAATAAATGGGATGCAATTGTTCTCTGCAGGGACGATTGGAGTGACGCTTCAGCATCTTGTCGTCTCTCATACTTTTTTGTTTGTTCGTTTTTATTTTTGTAATAAAGAGGCCTTGATTTAAAAGGTTTCAGATAAATTCTCTAGCATACTGAGTATGCTCTCACTGATGAGGGACCTAAAAAGAGGTCTTTGCTTCTTTTTTTCTTTTTTTTTTTTCCTCCAATTGAATTTTTTTTCTCACTCCATGCAAGCATAAAAGATACAATTGCATCACCGTAGAGTCTTCCTTACTTATGCATCCACCTTCTCTGGACAATCTGCATTTGTCAACCAAAGCCCTGCTCCTGTGCGCCTGTGTGTGTGCGGACCTGCGCTCGCATGCTCGCACACGCACACCGCCACGTGCCACTGGCTCAACGCTACTGCCATAACCCCACTCCCTCCCCTCTCTCCTTTTCCTTCCTTTTCTTTATGAGAAATGGAAAAGATGTTTGGAATACAGAGCTTTATTTTACTTGCTTGAAAATGACTTTGCTACATAAACTAATATACTATGGTGAACTATATCTTTTTGTTTGGCCTCATCACTAGAGCTTATACTGCACAGGGTACAAGACAGGGAGGAATGTGGGAGTCTCCCCATACAAAGTGGAGAAAAACAGGTTCCTCTCTCATGGTGAAAGTGTGTGGATGTGTATATACACACACAGGTACATGAACAGAGACATACATATATATATATTTATATATATATGCATATAATAAATAAAATACATACAGGACAAGAACTCTATTTAGCTTTCATTCCATCAGAAAGATACTAATCTTTTGGAAAATATAAACACTTAATTCAGAATTTTCTTGAATCATTAAGTCCCACCTTACATATAATTTTCTTTAGGAAAAAAAAACGCACTTTCCTCTTGTGAAGAGGGTGATGGCAACTGATAGACTTCGACTGTATTTGAATAAAAAAAAATAAATATTGACAAGCTTTACCAAAGTTCTTGTCCACTGATCTAAGTTTAGTTTTTAAAGGTTGATTTGTTCTCTATAATTATTTCTGGTGCCTCTATATTAAAAAAAAAATAAGATCAGATAACGTATGCAGGATACCATGCTATATCACGTTACTACACGTAGTTCCATGAAATTTTTTATAGAGTTGTACACATACTCACATGTGTGTGTGCACCTGTATAGGTACTTCTATACACGTGCCCACACACACACATATATATGTTTTGCTATAATGTATTTACCTATGCAGTAGATCAAAATCTATATGGTGAAGCTCGAGTACTGGTGGTCCTCCAAGCTGAAAATTAGGGACTTTGATGATGTGTTGGCTCTGAAGGCAGCGTTGTGTGGGAGCGAGGAGCTGCTCACGTCAGCCCTGCGGAGCTGTGCTCGGAGCAGGCGGCAGGGCAGGCCTGTGCTCCGTGTGCTTGTGGCTGGAGTGGCCTTAAATAACAGCGTGAGGTCGGGTGGGAGACTCCAGCTGGGTGGAAATGAAGGCTGTGTAAGAGGTGAGGGAAGCAGGGAGGTTTTTGGGTGTCACCGATGCTGCTGTGGCAGCAGCTTGTGTTTCTGTGATCTTCTATGTTTGGCTGCGGGGCAGCGCTCGTTAGCAGTCTGTAGTAGCTTGGGTCCTTTCAGATTTAATCATGTCAGAGTCTGGAAAGCATTCTCCTCCATCCTATATCCATAGATCAGTTAATTTAAACCTTATTTAGTAAAAGTATATTTTTCTAAGTTGTGGAAATTATTATTTAATTGTGGACAAATTCTGTTTCTAGATTTATTTGCCAGGTAGTCCCAGCAGTCAGACAACAGATCAAAACTAAACATTACTTTAAATGTTTTATCAATATATGTGTATGTAGACATACACATGTGTATAAATATATATATATTGTATATTATGTACATTTATTTTAAATTACAATACGTTTCCTATTTTTCCAAGTTCAGCTAAAAATGTCTCTACAAAACTACTCAGTTGACTAGTAACCAGTTATAGCCATCATGAAAAGCATTGTATCAATGAACTTTACATTTTATTGGAAAGATTTGTACCAATTTGTTACGTGTGCAAATACAGTAAGAAAAAAATGTAGAAATTCCTGTGTTAACTGACAGATTTGCAAAATCAGTTTACAGTTAATGAGCAGTGGCACCAGGAAGGTAAGACTAAAACCAGTAACCACGTTTTCTGTGCCACCACAGGGTAAACACTTTTTGACAGTAGTTTAAAAAACATTTTTTTTAAAAAACCCTCAGACAAATTAAAGCGTGTAGGGTGTAGACTGTACACATCCATGAATACAGGTTCTCAAACAGTCATACGTGTATAATGTGTATATCGACTGTTACAGATCACAGTGGCCATTTGAGGTCTCCTCTATTCATGTGGTTTTGGTTCCTCCAGTACATTTTTATCCAAGTCCACAAGATGCAGTTTTTCAGGAACTGTAGAAATGAAGCAAGAAAATATTTTTGTGAAATATTTCTTTTGGTATATGACTAAAATTCAAACAGCAGTATTTTTGAAGAATTTTGAGCACCACCAGAGTAGGTTTCAAGGTAATGATTGCACCAAAAAGTAAAAATCTGAAAACAAAGGATAACACTGAGGCTTGTACTTTAGATAAAAGATGAACAAATATAAAAAACTAATTTTTGGTCATACAGAGCTAAACTAATGGCACTGGAAAAGATAAATTTTCAATTGTGTGTGTAATACTAGTCCTTTACTTTGCAAGATACTGAATGAGCACAGGAGCGGTGGGATTTAGGCAAGAATTGAAGCAGTGACATTAGGACACGTGCACTGCATCTCGTTCTGCTTCCTGCGGGTCATGTATTTCTTTACATTTCTCTGCTGGATTAGCAAAATGTGACATTTCCGCATGGATTGTGTCCCAGCCAGCCCCTTGTGCTGGCTCAGGTGCTCGCTGGTGGGTAGGCAGGGTGCTCAGCGAGGAGGGAGCTCTCCCTCTGTCCCTTGCAGACACTGGGCCTGCTTCTGGGATTGTTGGCAGGAGCTTCAGCAACCTTCTGAAACCTCGCTCCTCCCTGTCAGTGGCAGATTGAGCTGGGCTGGTGGAGCAGCCAGTGTGATGGGCTGCAGGCTGGGAGTGGGCAGACATCCTCTGTGACCAAAGCCCCTGTCAGAGCATCACTGATAGCATCTCTATCAGGTGCTTGTTTATGCCCTGCCTCTCCTCCTTTCCAAAAGTACTTCCCTGAGTTCTAGTAAAATGGCTTAGCTGTCTCTCTCTTGTGCTATTGCTTATGAAACGGCTGTCTATCTCGGTGGTAATTATTTTGCAATAGAAACCCATCCTGTTTCTATATCAGAGAGCTGGAGCACCATCGTCTCAATGAATTCATGTGGAGACTTGGCCTTTCCAGACTGAATTACACAATCGAAGTTACAATAAAAAGAGAAAAAAAGTTAATCGGCATCTTACATCTTGTATTGCAGAGCAGCTCACACAGTGGGAAATAAGAGCAGAACACCTATAAGCTGTGGATTAATGTTCCTCGGCTTTTAATAAGTATGTAAAGTTGTGTTAACTTGTCTTGAGCTTTCCTTTTTCGGAATTTAGAGAAAACACTGCAGGTTTTTTCCCCTCACTGCCCTAAGCAGGCTCCCATGCTCGCCAAGCACTGGACTTGAGACAAAGCTCTGCATTTCTCATCCAGTGCCTGAAGCCATGCGGGTGCAGCATCGGGCTCCCAGGCACGGGGCAGTCCTGCTCCCCATCCCCCCTGGCACAGCCGTTCCAGGCGGGAGAGCTCAGCTCCCTACTTGTTAGATAGAGTCACCCTGAGTGAGAGGATTGGGTAAGTAACAGAGAAGTCTTTTTGTTTTCTACTCATTTTGCTGCTAAATATTTCCTTTGAGCAGGAGATTTATATCTGGCTCTTGCTCGGTGTTTCGCCGAATCTGCAGCCAGAGAGGAGCAGCCCCAGACGGAGGGTTGGCTGATGAATGCAGCTGATTCAGGGCAGGCCACGGCCCACGAACAGAAACCTTTTGAAGGCAGGAGCGCCTTCTTTTGTGGGATGGCGCCTCGTGCTTAAAAAGAAGGGAGAAAGGATGCTTTCAGGCCCGGGCAGCCAGAGGCGTCGGGCACAGTTCTGTGTTGGGCTGCAAGGTGGCAAGGGGAACGGAGCATCCTGCAGTTTCAGCATCCCAGCCCCCCTGGTGGTGAGGTGCAGGACAGTGTAGGGCACGGCGAGGTGGCAGGATGGGCTCAGTCTGTCACTGAGGTCTTGTGGTTGTGGCATGGTTGGCACAGGTTTGAGTGCAGCTGGTTGTTACCTGGGCAGAGTGGCAGTAACCCTTGGAAAGCCACGCGTATGTGTATGGGTGGGTATGTGAGAGTGCTGCGCAGGCAGCTTGGTTATGACCTTTGTGTAGTTCCTGGGAACAAGGGTTCAAGCCCAAATATGATCTTAATGTGGGACTAATACGAAGCCATTTCAAAAAATTGCAATTTAAGCTACGTACAAGAGTAAATGAAACAGCAAACCTTATACCGTTAAGCTAAAACATTATTTAGATCAGTGAGCTGGAATAGGAGAGAAAGAGGACATGCTGAAAATCTTATGGGTATTGTATATCCCTCCTAGAGACAGCAGCATGGCATGGAGATGAGGGAATCAGAGGGCAGAAAACACCATTTCCCTTTCAGCTGCCCTGGAGGGGGGCTGAAAGGTGAGGAGCAGTGTGTCTGTGTGACACCACTTCGAAGTATGTTCGTTTCCCAGTAGAGGAGCCTTCAGAAACAGGAGTGTGAAACATCTTAGGAGATGATTCAAGCAGAAATAAACCAGCATGCAGGGTTTATAATGTGCTGTAAGGAGGCACTACATATTTTCCAGTTTCTGAGCAACTGACAGGGCTGCATTGGGGAAATGTCACATAAATATTAATTAAACATGACAAAATTATCACAATTTTGGTAGCAAATTGGCATGTCCCAAATACCAGCTTAACCATAAAATGTTAGGATTCCCTTCCCTGGTTCATGTTTAGCTTTCTACTAGAATTCAGCAGATGATCTATTTTGAAGGGAGTAAGTTCCTGTGGAGGGGGTGCAATGCAGAACAGGCTGTGGGGGCTTGTGGTAGAGTCCCAGGTGGGAAGAGGAGCTCTGAATTTATTCTGTGCCCTGCAACACTGTATAGCAGCCTGGCAGCATCGTGAAACAAGGCAGAATTGTCAGCTTAGCAGCAGACTGGGTCCAAGTGTGGTTGCAAGCTGCAGCAGCCCTGCAGAGCAGCGGGAGGGCATGGGATGCAGGGTAGCCCTGGCTCCAAGCTCGGGCTCAGGCAGCTTGTGTGGATTTGCTTTGGAGAGCCAAATTCAACTGTCAGTGCATAGATGCAATCCTCAGCAAAACCACTGCCAGACTTCTCAGTAATTGGCACCTTCTGAACAAAAAGGCTAAAGACAAAATACGGGGGCAGAGAGATCGAGCTTTAGGCTCGGCTTCGAGCGCGGACTTGCACAGAAGGGCATTTTGGCTGCAGCTCGTGCAAGTTAATTGTAGGGTTAGAGAGTGAGCTTCAGTCTCAGCATTTCATAACCATGACATCCAATCTATCTCAGTAAAACAGAAGAATGGCAGTATATTTCTAGGTGCTCTTTTGTCCGTAATCCCAAGGGGAAACTTTTCCTTAGTTTTGCCAATCCTTGTCACTGCTCAAATCAATTTATTAGTTTTACCTCATTATTTTCTGGCATTCCGAGTTCAGTGTCTTCAGACATTTCCTCATTTTCTTCTGAAGGTTCCTGCTAGGCTTATTTTTTCTGTTGGCATTTTGAGAAGGAAAATGTAATTGTCATGCTGACTGAATGTCAAGTAACGCCGTGATTAAAAAGTAGCTTACAACAAAACTCTTCTTTGATGGACTGTTTTTTACTTCTCATTTGCTAAGCTGAAAAGGAGAATCTCCAAGTAGAAGGGATTGGGAGTGTCTTTATTTAAAATCAAGAATTAAATGAGTTAATTCAAGTTCATTTCTTAACTCCAGCCACTTTCGGACTTTCTAGTGAAAGACCTTTACCCAAACTTTTCCAGCAAAGTTAGTGGTGCATTCCCAGAGCAGCGCAGAATAGTTTGAGGCATGCAGGCTTCATATATTTCACAACTAAATGTGTAACAGTGAGCTGAAAAGCCTGATTAATAGGGGCAATCCATTAAGTTTACAATTCATCTGGACATGAGCAGCCTGGTGCAGTATCTAAGGTGGCCCTGCTTCGAGTGGAGGGGGATTTAATAAGAGGACTGCCTGCAATCTCCTTCCAACCTAAATTGTTCTCTGATTCAACCAGGAACCTAGAGAGGTCCCTTCATCTTAGAGGACTTAAGATTGCCTGCTTTTTAGGCTTTTGGTTCAGGATTGAGAGACAGTGCCTACTAGGGATCTACAATGTAGATACGTGAGCAAAAATGTTAAGCTGCACAGATTCCTTTGCTGATGACAAAACTTTGGTATTGCAGAGCCAGCTTTACAGTACCCTCCCACCCTCTGGGAGCCCACAATGAGAGCAAAGCAAAAATAAGCTATTGTATCTGCAGATAAAGCATTTGAGTACTGTACTGCACTTCTCCCATTAACTCTCTAAGCAAAGCTGCCTGAAAGCAGCAAGCAATTGCACTTACTGCCTGCTTCCTCCCACCTCTCTTCATGTGCATCATTCAGCGTTTAAAAAAAAGCTTCCCTTTCTCATAATTCCCCTTTGTAATCAAGGTAGTGTAAAGTGAATACTTACATAATAGAATGGCTTGGCCTAGCTGCAAATGAGAGCATATAAATCCCCTCTTAGGAAAAAATGGAAAAATTGGAATAGCAGCCTTATCCATAATTCAGAAAAAAAACCCACAACAGAAATGCAAAGCAAAAATTGCAGAACTGAGAAAGAAAATTAATTTCATTAACTTTTAACAAAACTACTGCATGGGTGGCAAGTAAGGTGTATGTACACATGCAGAAAACAGCAGAGTCTGGAACAAATGTTCATTGCTCAATTTTGTAGTTTTCTCTCGAAAGCAAATATAACTCTGCTTTTATGTCTATTATGATGAACAAAAAAATCCCTCCTAAGCTAGAATGAAGCAGTTGGAAAGCTACAGGCAATAAATTAACTGGTTACTTAGATCAACTGATTTTATCTGCTGAGTTGGCAAGCACCCCAAAATTGCAAAAGCAAAATCTCAAAAAAAGTTACAGGTACCTATTTTTGTAGATGACATTCCCTTGCTTATTACCATCAAGAAGTTTTTCACTTGGTTTAATAAAATGATCTGAAATATCTTCGTAGATTTTTTAAAAGCAAATGCCCAGGATGCAAGACTTAACCTGTGTTTTCAAATGGCAGAAACAGCCCCCACCATCATAAAGGCAATCAAGCTCAAATCATGTCAGGTTTTGATCTTTCAGAACATTGCTCTGTCTGCTCCCTTATTGTAGATCATTTGGATTATTTTGTGGCATTACTGCCTCTGCCTTAGTTTTGTGAAGCCAGGCATCTGTGGAGGGTTTGTGGTAAGAGAGTTGAAGTTGGGATTGCAGGTAGTGTCAAAGCCTTGTGCTATTGGGCAGGGCATTTTACCAGCACAGGCCACAGGAATTCAAATTGGACTTGACTGTGGTGGAACGGCTGAAATGTGTTTCATGGGGTTTGGGCAGCACAGCTTAGCAGCATTCCCCTCGAGAAAGCCTTGTTTCACCTGCCTGGGGCAGAAAGCTTCAGAGAGTCCCTGAGGAGGAGCACATGTGAGTGTAGAGGAGTGAGTGTGTGTATGTGGACAGAGACAGACAGATGGCTGCAAATGAATGAGCTGAAGAGTCTTTTGCAAGCACCCTGCACTGTGTTACCCCACAAGGACCATACTGGCAGGCAAAGAGAGCAAAAAGCCCTTCATTTAGCATCTTTAGCAAAAGGTTCTCTGGCATTTAAAGGTTACTGGGCATCTTACTAGATCCTAGTTACTAGAGAAAAGCAAACTTTGTAGCACTAGGAGCACAACAGAGAGCAAACTTTGTCGCACCTTTTGCAGTGGAGAAGCCAGCGTCACACACAGCCTGCTCTCTCCATCTTTGCATACTTGAGCAGGGCCAGCCACAAGGTCACTCTAGAAGGAAACCACAGACATTGAGCAAAACCTGAAGTACAGAGCAGCAGACAAGAAATGTTTTGTCTTCACAGCAGGAAGTCATGATGGAGGAGAACCAAACTGTGTAGAGGTAACTCCCAGGAAGTCTCTCAAAGGAGATGCAGGTTCTGAACAAAGATAGCTTTGACCACATCACGCAAGGTCAGACTGCACCATTTGTAACGTACTAGTACAAGGACAGAAGGTTCTCCAGTCTCAGAGGGGTGCTGTAAGGATAACATTCACTAATGCTGGTGAAAGATGCTTGGATACTACAGGGAACAGTGTCACAGAAATGCCTAGAAATACTGAATTCATATTTGCATGTTCTAATTGTGCCTTTGGGTTCTCTAAAATTGACTTGTTTTTAGTTTTACAGAAATACTTTTAGAACTGAGAGTGAGAAGTCTGGAAGCAGCATTCTAAAAAACCCCAAAATCTGAAGACTCTTGCTCAGGAAAGAGGGGACAGGAAGCCTCACCTTTTCCCAAGCTGGCCCTCTGACCATGTATTATTCTGCAGGACAACATCTTGTTCTGTTCTCAGCATGCTAACAGTGCTGAAAGAGGCAAGAGCAGTAGCTAGCCACACTTTGCCAAAGTTGCCCTGGGATTAAAGTCAATTCTCTGTCAACATTCTCTATTTCTGTAGAGAAAAGGCCCCATTTTTCAGTTTGTTCCTGTAATTTGAAGGTAAATCTGAGAACTAGGCAAATGCATATTTCACCTGAGAGACATCAGTGAATTTCCATTTCTTTCAGAATATCTTTCAGCATCAACATCAGATTCTTTTTTAGGATAAAAGCTGTCTTTATGCAAAGCAGTGTGCCTAACAGCCATCCTCGACTACTTAAACAAGTCAATTTTGCAAGGACTGTAGGTGTCAAGCCAGAGCACTGTTTGGAACTACAGTACAGGGATCCTAGATTTTAAATGAAATGTTACCTCATGCATCATTTTCTATCATACTTGTAGAATTCCAGTTGGTTTATCTCAAAATAAATGTAGCTTTCTGTAATTTGTACACATGCTAAAGTTGCTGGTTTGTTTTTTTAGTGACCATTTTGCTTTGCTCTAACATGTGGGTTTTCTTTAAACAAAAATGAAGGTTAAAACTTTGTACATTTTTAAAATGACTGCTAAGGTCAGAAGTATAAAAGTATGTGTCACATTAAAATTGAGTGCTCTTTATGTATTTAACAGAGTTGTATGTTTTTGCATTGTTAAAAAGAATGATCCGTGCTTTCTTTGAGGGGGATCTGTGCTCCAATATTGTCCAATAGCTTTCATATTCTAATTACTTTAATTAAAGTTCTAACAGTTTGCATATGATTCATGATTCTGATTGCTTCTGTTTTATTAATTCTGATAATCTGACATGGTCTAAATGCTCTTCTCATTCGGTACAAGCAAAATATACCTCCTGGTGAGAAATTAATCCAATACACAAATTGCTTTTGAATTATGACCATGATGCTGCCAACTGCAAGATCTTAACTTGAAGTTAATGAAATCCAAAGGTATCCATAAAATGATGCAAGACAAGCTCTTTGTTTCTAAAAAGCTTCCAAGTGTTGTTGATATGGAAACACCATGGTCAGAATACTTTTTCCCTACCAAGTCCAATACTTTTATGATTCCTGTTAAACAGCAACTTAGTATTTAAAAGGAAAGCATTATTCCCATCAGACCATGGCAAACTCAAATATCATAAGATTCATCCATCTGGCAGGTCACCAAAGCTGTTCTTAGGAAGCTGCAAAAGCATTATTAATCAAAAATATTTTTCATTTTGAACACGTTCCTTGAGTACTCCCAAATGACCAAATCTGAGCCACCCAGAGCCAGTGAGAAGACTGGCTTTTAGTGTTTTGACACTTGAGCAGCCACTGGTTTTAAAACGGTCTTGGAGAGGTACCGTGGTAAGACTTTGCTCATACTTTGCTCACAACCCCCTGGGATCCTGCTGCCTCAGCTCTCCTTACACTGTCCCACAGCAGAGATCCAGCCTTAGGATCTCCTCTGCACCTTGTCAGCCCTTCAATTCCTGCCCATTTCTTCTTGTCTCCTCCCTTTGGGGGTCCATGACCACCATCTCATCCCCCTGGCATCTGGCAACAACAGTTCTGTTTCTCCTGGACCTTGGTGCAGGGCTGTCCAGGGGATATTCACAGAACCCTGAACTGGCTCTTGCTGTGTCCAGCTCCCCCATCCCACTCTCCAGCCATGGCTGGAGAGAGGATTGGCTTATGTCTGGTCATGTTCCTGTCTGAGACCGGGAGGGCTGGGCAGAGCAGAAAACATAATCAGGGTATGTGCACCAGCAAATGATCCGTCTCTGCCCCGCTCACAGGCACGCGCTCGCTGGCTGCTGGCACCTGCAGGCATGGCTGTCCCATGCACACCGTGGGCCCTGACCTTGCCCAAGCTCTCCCTGCCCAGAGCACTGCCCTGGCAGGAGGCCATGCTAAAAAAAAGGACAAAAAAAAAAGGGAGCTTGGATAGGGCTCAGACAAAGATAGTGCCCTTGTGCCTGCTGGTTCTCTGCACCCGCTCACGAGGCCAGGCCAAGGGAGCCGACATCCCCATGGCTCGGAAGGCCAGAGCCTGTTTGGAAACAGGTTTGAGAGTTACTGCTTTGTTTCGAGCAGACTGAGCAAGGGCAAACAGCACAAACAGAGTCACGTTGTGGTGAGTTTGACATTTCTCAAACTAAGCTTTCTCTTTGACGGACTTGGTAGCTTTATTTCACTCTTCCTAGGAAAGAAAGGGCCTCATCTGAAGCAGGTAAAAAGTAAGACATGCAGTATGAGGGCAAACAGCATTATTATTTCACCTTCTTAGCTTGTAGTCTTGAAAGTCTCCTGTCCCTCGCACCCATCAGCAGCCCCTCCTCTGGCTTTTCCTCCATCAGTAATGATGACAATTAGCTCTTCCAGTAATGATGTACACTGAAATATAATCGATTTTATTCCCCCAAAGGACACGCACAGACCTCAATAAGAAAGTTCCCAACTCCAGACAGAAACCCTCCTACTTGTGGTGCTGCACAGCATTTGCTTTTTTGTCCAAAAATCAGTGACAAAGTGGGGGAATGCAGCTCTGCTGGAGGTCTATAGCATCCGTGCTGCTGCAGGAAGACCTATTCTGTGCCAAGGAATGGAAAAGGGCTCCTTACTGCAGACAGATAAAAAAGTACTGGCACTATCAGAGGTATGGCACTAAGAGAGCAGAAGCCTTACCACTGCCTGTAAATGAGACTTCTGAAAGAGGATGTGTTGGATGACCACAGCAAACGCTCTCCCAGTCCCTGAGACATGTATGGAGACCCGCAGGGAGGAAAGCCAAAGCCTATGAGTGCTGCTTGACTACCCAGGAGAAAGTCAAGCAGCAGTTATTAATTCTCCACATGGGCTGTTCTGTAGCTGTGAAAAACAGGCCTTCTTCCTCTAGGTGGCATAAAAACTGTGTCTCGTGAGCAGACAAACGTTTTCCCAGCAGCACTCCCAAACCTACGGCCAAAAGAGACTGCTCCATGCTGAGCCCACCCACCATGAGCAGGTGGTTACTTCTCACATCCTCCAGTGCAGCATTTCTTTAAAGAACCACAGGTTTTCATGGCAAGCCCACCGATGGTAACAGTCCCTGCAGTGCAGCAGGATGCCTCCACAACTGCAGATCTTACACCTTCTATCCAGCTCTGCAAAGGAAAATTCACACCATTATTTCCTTTGAATTTTCCAGGCTGTTGTTTTACATATTTTTGGGAAGGCAGACACATCAGAATGAGCAGCCATGGGATGGGGTGTTGGGGGATTGTATTGATTGATACCTGGGCCTTTCGTACAGGTGCCTTACAAATCAGGTGATTGTTGAAGCTATCACAGCTTTAAACATCCCTAAGCACTGCTCCAATTCATTTTTCCTTTTCCTTTTTTTGTTTTTTAACAATGCTTCCAGCCACCTACTACCTTTAAAAAGGCACTATTTTGTGTCATTAAAAGAGGCTTTATGTTTGCAACACGGTTTGATGAGACAAAATCCAGAACAGCAGAGTGAAGAGAGCTTCAAAGAGGGCTCATCAGTAAATGAACACCGTGGAACCACTGGATTGTCTAAAAGCAATGTTAATATTAGATGCTAAAAGCTAATACAAGACTCAAGAGCCATGTGCCATCCCCTGTGGTAATACCTGCAGGAAGTGCAGGAAGCCAGTGATGCTCTGGGTGAGTGTTTGCTGGGGACGATCTTAGGGGGCCTGAATGGAAGATGAGTGTCCGAGGCTCACAGAAGAAGGCAGCTTGTCCTGCCACTGTGCAAGTGCTAATTAAACAAGGGAAATAAACTATTAACTCACTGAAATTCGGTGGTTTTCTTGCTGCTTTAGTTGTAAACCCTCCCTTTCCTCTATGTTTTCAACCCTATTAGCCAAGCAGCTCGACAATGACCCGTGAGAAAGAATGCTATTGATTCTTCTGTCCCCCTTTTGAATATAAATTCAAAAGACACGCTCAGGTGAGAGAAAAGAAACTGCTCTAAACTGCTGCTTGCTGGCTTCCTGAAAGGAACACAATGCTCCAGAATGCAAGTGCACTCATGATGCAGTTCACTGGCACAGATGCTGAACTTTGGCAGCAAGAGATGAACCCTCCTAGGAGCGGCAAGAAGCAGGCTCTCACCCAAGCTGTTCCTTTCAGCTCTGCAGAACCACTCCTTGAGAAAAACACACAGGTCTTCTGTATAAAACGATGGCCAAAATGTTATGCAATTCTGAAAAAAATAAATTTCAAAGAAAAATTTGAAAGAGTTTGAGTGAAATAAACACATCTTGCAGGTTTATGCCCCATCCCACACATCCTCCTTGCTCAACATAATTTATTATTTCTCTTAACTTTTATGCAAAACAAAAAAATTCTTATGATGCAGAAAACATTCAGAAACATGAGGAGAATAATAGTTCAGCAAGTGGTCCACCTCTAAATGTATAGCCTATTCAGTTTTACACTGAGTATGTCTTTCAGCTAGAAATAATTTTTGCCATCTCAGTAACAGCAGTACAGGCAATAATATTCTGTTTTTCAAGGCACTTTAAATCTCTCTAAGTATCTAGGCTACAACTGGTTTTTTTCCCCTCTATAGAAAGGGCAGTAAAAATGTAATATGCTTTGTTCACCTTCAACTGCACTTGGAAACTAACAGGTTTATACAGTATAGAAGTTATTTGATTTACTCTTGGACAATGTGAGAATCCAACCTCACCATTTCTCACCATACATTATTTTTGACACTGTGTAGCCTCATGTTTGTGAAGCAGAGTGAGTTATCCCAGAACCACTGCTGAGGATTTACTCTTACAGAATGATTCTGGCTGTGAAGACTCCCATGCCTCAATACATCACCTGAAGGTCTGGATGAATACAGAAACAAAACCAGATACTTAGCAGCCAAAGACAGGGCTTGCTACAGATTTCAACTCCTACCAGCAGATTCTTATTCAAGGTATAAAACAGATTAACTACTTGATATTCAAAAGGCTGAAAATGTAAAGGCACAAAAAGTCTCAAGTTTCTTACCACTTCATTTCACAGTGTTCCACGTGTCTTCAAAACGTCTTTCACCTACCTATGATCTAATAACTTCAACTAATATATCCTGTCATGCAAGTCTCTAAAGGTAAGGCTGATGCTGCTAAACCGTGGTCTTTTGAGATCCCTGGATCACAACGCAAAGATCAGTAGATCACTAGGTCACAAGGCCAAGCATTTTGGCCGTGCCGGATTTCCTCAGCACGATCGGTATTTGTGTATTTGTGTATCATCACCGCGCCCTGCGTTTGCGGGAGCACCACGGTGAAGCGAAAAGCCCGCGGATGCCCTGGCTGTGCCTCGGGAAGGAAGGCAAGGAAGGGCTCCGGGTGCCACCAGCTGGGCGGTGCGGGAGCCTGTGTCCCTGGGCTGTCCCCTGGCCTGCAGGGACACCTGGTGACAGACCGGGAGGGGAGGGTGGGCTCGCTCTGAGGGGGGCCGGGGCTCCTGGGCGCCCCTGCAAAGCCGCTCAGGGCCCGGGGGCAGCTGCGGGCCAGAAGTGAACATCTGCAAGGAAAGGTCTGTGAAACACCGCAGGACTGGTTCAGAAGGATGGTACTTGTTTCATAATTACTGTAACCGGGTTTTCTCTTTGTTTTTGGTTTTGTTTTGGTTTTTTTTTTTTTTAATATACGGTGTATGGGTGCACAACAGATCTAACAAGGGCAGTGTCTTAATTCTGTCCCATCTCAGTGAGCCACAAACACTGCAGAATTATCTGATTCTGCAAAGGCAAGAGAGATGTGGGGGAGGGAGGAAAGTACCCACTGTGGTCAGCCTACATGAAAACATAATTTTAATAAAATGAGGGATTGAGGTTTTTTTCAATTAAAAAAGTTGTATTTTTCAGACTGAAAGCCTGACACTGCAGAGCACATGCAGAGGCCACCTACTACAGCCCCTGCAGTAGCTGGCTGCTGCAGCAGGCCAAAGGACATGTCTCCTGTCACAGACCTAGTGGGCAGGTGTCTGAAAACACCTCCCCAAACCCCACAATTCCAAAAAGGGGCAAGTTGGGCAAACAGCCCCGTAGAGGACACAGCTGGTGATCACATTGTGTGCCCCTCCTTCCTCAGCATGCCACAGTATTCTCCCAACAGCCCCGACAAACCAATTTTTAGTCAGTCCTGACCAGTTCTTCAATGGCTCAATACATTTCAGGGTGGGTTTTTCTGCCCTCCTAATGACTTACATAGAAGTTGTGAATAGAAGAGAACTCATCAGCATCCAGGCAGAAACGAGGGCTCTGGGGAAAGGGGACAAGCCTTCTTTGAGAGGCTTCTACCATGCTGAACTTTCCCTGCTTCAGTTTCGGCTCTGCAGAATTAATAACATTTCTTTTCCATTTCTGAGAGCTTGAAGTTCCTCCTCAGGAAATTCATAAATGGATTCTTTGAAGGTGTCTGGCTTGGAGCACATTAGTCGACGTCACAGTTCAAATATTCATTGCAGCCAGCTTCCAGAGCATGCCTCCTTGTCATCTTCCAGCATTAAGCAAAAAAGGGAGGATTCACGAAGTACATTTGGCCATCTTCAGGCATTCTTGGTCCTGTCCTGCCAGCTAGCATAGCGGGAAAACAAATGGCAATTGTGTCCAGAAGAAAACAAGATGCAGGAGCTGCACAACCAACCCCATTTATATACCAGGGACACAACATGACAAGTTGAGCCCTGCACTCGATACGCGGTGCAAGAGCTCCCTCTCCCCACTTCCTTCAACATCTACATAGTTCTCTGACCAAGCCCACCATCCAGGTGAGACAGAAGCTCCCACATTGCTCTCCACCCTCCTTCCCTGGGTCTTGATGAGAGGGCTGATGCTGTCACACAGAAATACACTTGGCCTAGAGCTGGCCAAGCTTCAGCTCAGCTGTCTGAATAAAGGCACAGTCCTGAACCAAACAGACCAGGTCCTGGTGAGCTCCCACAGGACACCTATCAGGCTTCTCCAAGCCACACCCAGCCTGACCATGGATAGATTGCCTGCTGCCAGCACCAGATATCCATTACCTTTATAATTTACCAGGAAACAGAATAAAGGCAAAATAAAAGCTTCGTGTGAACAGCAAAAGTTTTTAGTGAAAAATACATACAATATGTGACCTAAGCACCTTATGCCCAGTCCCACCTTCCCAGTTCCAAGAAACAAGACAGTTACGTCAATGGTTTCCAATTGGCTACAAACTCGGCCCCTAAAAAGTCTCTGCTTTAGAGGCTTTTGTCATATATTCAGAACCACTGCTCTAAATGTGTAGCAATGCCTTTTTCAAAGAGGTGTTACAGCTCAAGAATATATCACAATTAGATAATTTCAGTTAATTAAATCGTAACTACAACTTTTTAATCAGAGTTGTGAGTTACAAAAGTTAATTTATTTTTCCATGTCTTCAGCTTTTCTTAGATAACCACAATTTAGGCAATTATTAGTTTTTGCTGCCCACGTGCAGGAAGCCAATAATTACTTCTTTTACATAGGTTACTATACTTCACAGCTTTCACGAACAAACTAACTCACCATGGATTTCAAAAATTGAAACACTGAAAATATAAAGCAAGGCAGAAATCAGGTCATAAAGCAAGAAACAAAATGCTGCCAGAAGTATTTTTTGACTTTATTTTTATTCCCTTGTAGCTCCCAGAAATTTTCAGTAACAAATGAGTTGATTTAGTCGATTGAAAGGCAATGAAAATATGACAAATATAACACTGAGTACATGATAAGCCTCATTAATGTGTTTAAAACACATTTTAGAACATAGTGAACACACAATTTCATTGTGTATATTACCTTTCACAATGATAGTTAACAAATTAATTTCAACAGAAGAATTTTGCATGACACTTTCTCTAGAATATTCAAATGAAAAGTTTTTATAACCTTGTCCCATTTACATAAGAAGGCTTTCTAAGAGAAGCCAAGTGACCTGTGTATGACCAGCATTTCAGTTAAATCAGCTTTCACTCTCTTGGTCCAAAAGTTATCTGTAGGACATGCTTCTACTTGAATCTAAAAGCTGAATACTTCATTATTTAATTATTTTTTAAAGATATGTCAGCACTTCCAGCATCTGATACATTCTGTATTCTTTCAGCTTAAAGCATAATGAATAACTAAGCAGAAACAGAACCTCCCACATCTCCACTCTTGGGAGGAGTAAGCTGCACCAGGCGCTAATTTCCATCTACGGCACTCCCTGGACAAATGAAAATCCTCATGTTCTCCAGAGCAGCTGCCAGAGAGGATTAACACTACAGGAACAATAACATGAACAGACATGGAAGTTAACAGGCATGTGGCTATCTCCTATCAGCTGTCATAACTTAAGTGGGAATTCTGTGTAGTCTTTGAATTTGTGACCGACTATCAAACAACTTTTATACTCCCTTATCCCATTTGCCATGTTCCTCTCCATGGGTTGAGAGGGGAAGAGCAGCTCATTTTAAGTGTAACAGACAACTGGCTTCTAAATAAGAGACACTTATATAGGAAAAAACATCCCAAAGCATTAGAAAACTTTTAAGTCACATCTCTCTTATAGCATAAGCCATGCCAGGCATTAAATTCCAACTGCAAAAGAATTGTATTACTTCCCAAGACCCAAGATTCATATAAATGGCTTCTGAGCACTATTACAAATATCAGCCAGACACTGCCACCTGACTTTCCCTGAAGTTTCAACTGACCGTATTTTGGGGAGCAAAGGTTAGCTTAGGTCTTACCATAGAGCCTCACTAAAAGAAATAAAAGGAATAAATCTATAGTTTTGGCAATTCTATTCAGAGCAAGACCTTCAAAAAAAGGACTGCAGAAGCTTCCTTTTTTTAAAAAAAGGAAAACAAAGCCATGCTTGACAAACTTTCACTATTTAAGATAGTACCTATTTGATACTTTATTTCAGATGTCAACTTCCAAAACACAGATTGAAGTTGTTGTAGATTTAATCACACAGATTTTGTCATTGTCCTGTTTCAAAACAGCATGGGAAACCTCCACAAGCAGCACAGAGCTGTCTGCCAAAAATCAGTTGTTTACAGCATTGTCTCTTGGCACATTCTGACTGGAATATTATAATGTCTGTCATCTTCAGTTATGAGAGTCACCACAGGCCAGTCCTCCTCCGGGTCATTGGGGTAAAGTGTGATGAACTCATCAGTGCTGTACTTATAGAGTCGGTACACTTGGATGGTATACTGCAGAGCATAAGCAAGAAGAAACATTTCCACCTACATTGGAAAAAACAAGTATTTGTGTAAAATTCAACATACCTTCTACAAGATTTTTCTAATAAAAATATTAAACTAATACCTATCAGATGTAATTTTTCAAAGACAGAAATTATGAGGTGAGAAGGCATATACATGAGCATCTCTCATTCAGTATCTCCACCATAAACCTCTATGATACCATGCATTTAGCAAGAAAGTCTTCAGACCCACAACAGCATAGTAGGAAAATAATCCTAAAGGAAGAAGACTTTACACAGAGTGTCCTACTGCAGCAAGCAAGTAGGAAAGACATTCTCTTATATCAATATTCATCCTGTTAAGTCACTTAAAAGCACACAAGAGCAGGTTTCAGACAATGATCCTTTCATTTTTCCAGGGTACTTTGAACTTTCCAGCCAAATAAGAAGTAAATGGAAAGCCCTTACAAAGCCTGTTGACAGGAGAAGAAATTCAGGAAAAAAAGCTGTAAAAAGCATCTACCTTGTCTACTACAGTGGCAAGCATATCAATAACAATTTAAAAAGAATCTTACTGAAATAAACAAACCTAGTCAGCACAAACAAATAGGCAACATAACTTCTTGACTAAACTGAGCAGCAAAAAAGTCACCAATGAATCACCTCTTTTCACAGAAACAGCAAACTGTCTCATCTATACTGCAGTTATCAGATTTTTAAGATTAAAAAAAGCAACAAAACATAATACTTCCATGTTTCTAGTATTTACAATTAAGTAGTGAGCTTAACTGCAGTGTTCCACTTGTAATGAATTCAATGTGATTTTTTAAAATGGATATTTCCAAAATCTTTCAGACTATTCAGCTCATTAACTACTATTCATTTTGGTTTGGGGCTTTTTTTGTAATAAATTTATGTAGCCATTTACTTGTAACCATTTATACTACATATAAAACAGTAACTGTCATCAACTTACCAGAATTCACCACATGTACGTGCTACACGAGGTCTTCATAATTGGAGTATCAGCTTTTATTGTGGTATTTTTTAAAAAGCTAACAACTCAGAGATCAATACAAGTGTTTTGTTTGATTAACAGCAAACCCTCTTTGCAAAGAGCGCTACCTGCCAGCCACCAGACAAAACCTGGTGTTTCAGAGGAGGGCCTTTACAGACTCTCACTACAACCAAGCAGTTCTAACATATTCTTCCCAACAAAAGACCAGACACTTCAGCCAGCCCAAATAAAGCTGGGTGATTTCTTAAACCACTTGAAACTAAAGTCTCCAAAACAGGAAAATAACACATTAGGACAATCTCTCCTTACTTGTTCAAGGCCTCCACTGTGACCAATATGATTCAAGTGATTATGCATTAACTGACAAGGGTTGCTGGATGTATCCCGTGCAAACAGGAGCCAGGAGAACACAGGCACTCTCCTTCCACTTTTATCGGCGTTGTATAATTCGATGGCAGTGCTAAGCATCAAAAATTTCAGTGCTTCATAGAGACTATACTCCTCCTCTTCATTTTTAAACAATTTATCACAAGCTTCTTGTTTCTCAAGAGGATCTTTTATTTCACTTATATTCTTCCACTAAAAAGAAACAACAAACCATCACACACACGCAAATCTACAGCCATCACCCTGCAAGAGCTGCAAAAAGCCATTTGTGAGTTGTCAGATGCTCATCACAGGCACTCAGAATTTAACTTATTAAGGGCTTTGTGCCTTTTTAAAAACAATAAAGAATATTTCCACAACTGTACCCCTATCAAATTCAGGCTGAGTTAGTCTGATTTTGCTTAAATTGATCCATAAGCAAAGCAAAAGGAGGGGATGCTAGAAATTATTGCAAGGTGGCAGAACAAATAGTGTTGTGGGACAATAAGCATTAAGGTAATAACATTTTTGTTTCCTGCACCATAAATCCTACATACTTTGTATTCTTTACATTTCTGTTACTCAGAATGCATATTTCATTCCAACCCTCAAACTGCTGAATGCAGTATTCCAAATACTCTTAAAAGCCTTCATAAAAAGAGAATTTGCATTCCCAGTAAGACAGGAACAACTGAAGAGTTTTTTAATAGGTTCCAGAGCTCCAAGAGGGAGAAAGCATGGGGCTGGGCAATATAGTATGAACACTTAAGGGCACAATCACGTTCTTATGACCTAGAATAAATGTATAAAAATGGAACAAAAACTATTCATTTGAAATTACTTCAGTGTTGTCCTGTTTTTCTTTCCTTAACCTTGTCTGGATAGCAAAAGGACTTGTCCATAGTATACATCATTCCTTCAAATAAATACAAGAAACAATAGAGGCAAAAAGATACTCTGTTACATTAATTTCTTCATTGAAATATATCTAATTAATAGTTTTCTGCAGAGCTGCTTGCAAATTAATTCCAGCATCAGGCTATTGCAAATAGTTAAAGACCAGATGCCTCTCACATATCTGAAAAGACATTCTTTACTTGGTTTTTTTTGCAGTATACATACAGAAAAGGGACTTTCACTACTGAAAGCATCCTTATGCTAAATTCACCACATTCAAAAATCTTTGCACTTTCCTTATTTGCAAGTGACCAAAGAATATACAAATACTTTTCCAACCTTTTTCCTTAGAAGTATTAAATACTCTTTTATTTCATCACTTATTTCTCCCATCTTCTTGCCAGGTTTCTGTTTTAGCTGCCACTGCTTGATCCACTCATACTTGCTCAGCAAGTTTTCAGGAAGCTGGAAGTGGAGAGAAGAAAAGGCCGCTTAAGTCAAAAGTCTGAAAAGGAAAAGCCACCAACCTGCATATTTTATTTTTCTTAACATTTTGCACCTGAAAACCATACCTCAGATGTTCTTCTGAAGAGATGTCACAGTAAGATGACCACAACCAAACAAAACTGGCTATTTATAATATTTGTTGGGTAACGGAATGCTGGTTTGTTACTATTTTCAGATCTAACAAACACATAGCACTGGATAATCACTAAGTTACTCATGCCTTCTTTTTTGTTTGATGTTTTATTTTGAGGTTTGTTTTTTTTTTAAATTAAAACACTCCCCCACCAGCAGATAGATGACAGTGACTGTGTTTGAAAGTGTCCCTGAACCAACAGAAGAGGACATCCATCCGATCCATCCACAAGTCTTGGTGGACTGCAAACAGTCCAGAACTCACAAACTCTGTTTCCTTTTCAGGGAGTACAATTCAAACACTCTGGACAAGTTTTTTATTTAAGAAGAAAACAACCTGGAAATTAGCTGATGCATCAGATCATGTTTTAGTCTCAGAACTGCCTTTTACTGCTCATGTGCTACACCTGTTCAGAGCTTTTACACTTCCCTTTAAGGACATCCTGGCAGTTGCATGTCCAGTTTTGTACCCTCATCTATTAACCCACCTTACTGCTACAACTGTGAGACCAACTTGTGTCTCACAATGGATTAAATACTTGGCTAGAGCAGCACTTATGCCACCAGGCACTACCAGCCCATTTTCAGTTTATTAGGACTCCAGACTAGTAATGTGTTCTCTTTAGTGGCAACCACACGTGTCGGATAGGCCCAGACTTTCCCCCACTCCAGCCTGACATCCTATGCTAAATGGACACACAGAACTAAATAATCAAAAATTACATGCCAGTAACTTCTACAACTAGAAATGCGCATGTAATCACCATTTTAAATTAAAAACAAGAAAAAACAAAAAAAGTTATATTTGTACTGCCGGCTGTCACCATACACATTTTTCTTGCATGCCTTCTGCTGTGATGCATAACAATTTATCATTTCAGTTTGTTTTGTAGGTGTACACCCTTTTCCAAAAAATGTAATTATCATATGACATTTTCCTCGATGAATCAGTAGCAAAAAAACCCCATGAGCATCATTAAAAATTTCAAAGCACGTAATTTTTTAAAAGTCTGCGTGCTCTTTAACGGAGCACTGGGAAACTATGTTCTTTAGTCTGATAATGTGGAAATGGTTGAGAACTGAAAGAATGTGTTTTTTACAAAAGGAAACCATTTTGCAACGTACTTGCAGTAAAACACCTCATAGAACTATTTTTATCAGTAACTACAAAAATATAATCATTAGATGTTTACTTAACAATGATAGTGGGCAGAATGAGGAATTTTCAGATGTCCTCTAAAGGGATACAGAAAGGTAGTAAGAGTAGTGTGATTCTCCCTGGACTGCTCCCCTAGAGAGTCTACATCAGACATTCACCATTTACATTCCAAGCAGCATCCTGACACCTGGAACTTTACTCTTCTCAGGTGGTTCACTTTTGTACAGGCAGCTTCTTACATATTTGTTCCATGTTCAGCAATACCATCAAATGGACTTTGTTGACATAAGAAAATTTCTGGAATATTTTTCTTCTACTTGTAGGAAGATACCTTGCTTGTCTTACACATCAGTGCTCCACAAGAACTGTTCTTCGTGTCAGGTTGGAGTTGCTCTTACGCTTGTTTTAAGCAACATTTAATAAGACACAGGTAATTACACACATTCTGCAAAGCCTACAACAACCAATTTATTTCACTTTCTAGAGAAACCATATACGGCACACAAGAATGGATATTATAATTTTGAAAAGCTGGGGGTTTCTCAAATTTTAGAATAAATTGTCTGTATTTTTTGTTATTGCCAGCTGTCTTGTGGAAAACCTCTTACTGACACATTATATGCAGTAAGAAGAAACCAAGAGGGCAAGATGAAGACAGACAAGTCACATTCCAGTCAACAATACAGTAACATTTATGCACATTATAAACTGGAAACCAAGGGCACCTGGACTCAATTCCAAGTTGAAAGAATTACTGTGCACAAACAACAATCTTGAACACTACAACTTCTCAGCTCAGGGATATTGAAAACTGAGCATATATATTGCATAACAGAGAAATGAGATCATAAAATTATCAAATAGGTTAGACCCAATACTACTACTGTCAGAAGATCAGTTTGGCACGTACCATAGCAAAATCCTCACTCTGCAGCCACCTTGGTAACTGGGTAGCTTGGCTTAATGCCTGGAAAAGAGTCGCTCTGAAGGCACAATAGTTATCACCTCGTATTCTCCTTATAGATGCAAACTTCTGAGCAACTGCTTCATACCCCTAGAAAAACACAAAATCCAAAGAACATGAAATCATTAATAAAACATTTTAAGGTTACACACTGGTCACATAAGAAATATCGGAATATTATCATCCAAATACTAATGCTATTTTCAAAAAAAAAAAAAGAGCTTGACCCACTACCCCTTTTGGAAGTTCAAATGCTTTTATGTCACAAATTATGCTTTGAAAAAAACAACTTAGTTCTGCTGAAAAACAAACAAGAAACTGAAGAAATCCAACAGATAATTGTTTGAGGTATTTGTTTGATGACAGAACACAAACATCATTGAAATATGGGTAGCTAACTCACTTAGATTTCCAAAAACTATCAAACATACACACACAAGACTACACATCGTTCTTAAAAGAAATTTCAGCAATAGTTAATGCTACTTACCCAATACATGTCATATGCAGTTTGTTTCTGCCTCAGGGCAAGTTTGTGTTTATACTGAAGTATCTTGACACTTGCCTCAGCACATTTGTTCCCTCCCTGCTGTTCCCATACGCTCAGTTGTAGCAGAAGCCACGATGTTGAAATGCAGCTTCTGCAGCTCAGCTACCCTGGCAAGGACCAACGCCCTGTGTGTCTGTATTTCTCACAGTAACCTCTTGAGGGTGGCATGGGGAGTTTTTGACTTTTGTAAGATATTTTTTATGTTTACTCACACATATCACTAATTTTTTCAAGCAAAAAAACAACTTTGCTTTATTTTCTATCATTCTAGCTCAAGATTAATATAAAAAAATTAGTTCAAAAACTGGAAAAAAAATATCGGGAAAAATTTTTAAAAACCCATACAATTCACCAATTTCAGTTACCTGCCTTCCACCTCAAATTTTAGTAATCTGCTCTGCACTTCAACAGTCCACAAAATTAGCATTTTACGTCCATAAATGAAATACAAAACTTCAACTGAAAACAGTAAAAAAAGGACAGTATCAATCAACCCCCTAAACTATGTGCAAGTAGCTTTACTAAAAACACATTTGGAATGAGCATAAAGAAAAGCACCTGCCAGTTGTAAACCACTTGTAAGACCTCACAACGTAAAACGTTGCTACTGCATTTCCCGTCTTAAAAGACTGACCCCAAAGGAAATCACATAGCAAACAAAAACTAAGAGCCTAATAAAATTCAACAGAAACAGAACTGCTACCTTTCTCATCCTTTTTGCTACTGGTGTATTTCCTCTCCATTCCTTTCTGCAATACTCCATGATGTCCATTTCAGGTGAAACACTTCGTTTATATTCTGTCAAAACAGAACATGCAACATTATAAAGAAAACAGAACAAGGTAGACAGCACATCAAATTTCTAAATATGCTATCACTTTAAAATAACTTTCGTGCCAAATGAAACTGGCAGCACAACCTGTAGCTACTAAGTAATTATTACTATGGGAAGGGATAAAATCAGTTTGCTCTGAAAAGTACGTGCGAAGGAAAGTAATGATGTAGTTCAGCAAGATAGAGAACACTCTGCTCCTCTCTTCTGCAAAAATTAATTGGCAAACAGGAGAAATTAGTACTCTTCATTTCCTTAGCAAGCAGAAAAACATTTGACAGAAGCATCTCTTCTTCATACAGCAGACAGACCACAAGAGAGAAAGATGTCAGATCTTTCTGAGTAAGTCAGTAACAATAATAGAAAGAAGAGATACAGTTTTGCCTTGGAAGCCCAACAGGCTTCATCCCAAAACAAGACAGTACTGAGGTTATCAAGGCATCCCAGCAACAAATGCTGGCTACGATGACTATGACTAATTTTCAAGCACAACACTTGTAACATAGACTATGTGACTGCTTTCTAAAGAATTCATATTAACTCGTAAAGCAACTACAGGAACACAGGGAACGACATATTAAGAGCAACTAATTTTACAGAAAATTGATCTTTTTATGAATAAAACTGTACAACGTACTCAGTCGTAAGTAATTGCTATTGAACATAGATGCCTGTGCAGAAAAGTCCCTGGAACAGAGGGTGTCAGGACATCACGTATCAGTGCTACAGTGAGTTGCAATACTGTATTTGAAACTTCACAAAAAGCTCGATTGTACCTGATGAGTTTGTTTCACAAAGTAGTATTTTCTCTCTCTCTATTTCTTCTTCATCACGATACATGTCCTCCTCGCTGCAATAAAAATCAACACATATCTCATGTAACAGCACAAATCTCACTCTCTTTTTCAACCTCTTCCCCTGTTTACAATTCAGGAAAGTATTTATACCATTTTTGTTTTCCAACTCAACTTGCTTTCCATCTTACCCATTTTCATAGAACCAACATTAGCTCTCAGAAAAAGAGAAAGGTTTAAAAAACTCTCTCAACTGCTCCCCTCCACTGTCTGTATCTGTCACTAGGTTGGTAATAAATCATTGCCTGAATTTCTCTTCTGTGGTTGAATGGATACCACAATCCCTTTGTATTTCTATATTTTATAGTATAAATTTGCAAAAGACACAAGCCAATATGTCTATTTGCTGCATATATGAATAATGCACCCTATGCCTGCAGCCAAGAACACATTACTCAACGGAGCTTTGTATCTACACACCACTGGGACTGACCAGCCTGCCTAGTGCTGAGCAGAATACATGACAGAATACAATGAAAAGTGGCCAACTACCTGCATTTAGTTTGAATGTTACTAACTCAAAGGATAATTTCCACCATGATCCAAACTGCAGCTCACAGGCTAGCTGAAATCCAGAGAAACATTTCTTCCTCAAATATTATGGGCTTTCTGGCCAAGGTACGTTGTCGTAAGTGTCAAATACCTGTATTTGAGCCTGTATACAACATTCTGAAGTCAAGTTATGACCATGAAAGAGGAAATTATGCCCTACAAGAATACCGCATTGACTAACATCTGCAGCTTGGATGTGAACATTACCATTGAAAATGGAGGTCCACACAATGTTCAAAAAACTGACAGCAAATTGCACATTCCATTCCTGAGAGGCATTTGTCATATAATTACATCTAGCAAATAAACTTCTAAAAAATAATCACAGCTTCACAATTACAATACTTAAAAAAAACATATGTCACCACATAAAATAGTATCATTTAGGCTTACCACTAAAAGAAGTTTACATTAAAAGTCTATTTTTCAAAGAAAGTACATAAGCAGAGAAAAGCTGCATAGTTATTATTTACTGCCCACTACTAGGAGTAGCTTCTAATCTACTCCTCAAGAACACCCCAAATCCAAACCACAGTCTGCCTGCAAAAGACTAGGACGAAATTAAGGCAGTGACCCTGCCACATCTTACACCACTAAGAGAGGACAAGCAATTAGGAAGACTGCAAGAAAGAGTTTAATGTAGCCAGATGGAAATTGGATTACTTTCATTAAACTTGAAAGGATGCACTACTAGACGACGGCTCTGTATTTCTTCTCTTTATATCCAAACCAGATTACTAAACCCACCTGCAGGTATTTCCCTTGAGAACAAGAAATCTTTAGTATAAAGACCAACATAGGTTAATACCAGGAAACTCATCTACTGTCCTGTCATATAAAACTGGTTTCGTTTTCACGCAAGTGCTCAAGTAGCTGCTTGAAATCTCATTTTTAACAACATTAAATAATTATTAATTAAAAGAGAAACAATAAATATAGTAGGTATTAAACACAATACTATCTGATTAGAAGAGAAGTCATAGAAATATTTGTTTCAAGTCCATATTCATGTTACAGTATGATACTGGACAAAGTCTAATTTCTCAGCAGAGTTTAAAGTCCATTAAGGTTTGTGAAGAATTTCAAGAATACTTAATAACCTTGAAAATACTATGAAAAAACCCACATATCTCGGTATCTGACAGCAGCAATCTCTAGCTTATCTTCTCTATAAACCAAGTATCTAAAATATAAAGCAACAACCTCCCCCTCTGAGCATGAAGAAACCTGCTGCCACAAGGGATCCCACAGGGGTGTGAGGGCAGGGAAATTGTTCCTTTGCGATACAGCCCTGAATAAATTCAGCATAAGATGCAGAAAGAGATGAAGTGCTCAACTGACTAAGTTAGTGAGATTACTCCAGAAAGAGGAAGCTTGGTGTACAGGAAGCAGGGTCATGTCCCTTCTGCAGACATTATTAAACCACCTTCTTTCTGGGAGTTGACAAAACAGAAGCAGCCACACACTAAGCAGCCACATGACAGACTAACACCCAGAGTAAACAAGGTACTGCAATTCAAGAGAGTTGTTTTGAAATCCAGGTAGCCAAGAGATGCAATCCATCTGCATAGGCACTATCATTCCAGAGATCAAAATGCATCATAACACTGTTGTACCACAGCAACTGTTAAGTAAATCTGTGGAAACAAGAATGTGGAAACTAAAGCTTTTCCCCACTAATGTTCAGATAAATATCTGACAAATATATTGAAAATAAAGTAAGAGGTGGAAAAGAACGATAAAGTGAAAACACACATGCACAAAAGAAAGAAACAGTGCAAAAAGTTGCAAATACCTAAATTGTTCAACTAGTTAATGGGAATTTGCTGAACCAAAGACACCAAGGAAAAAAAAAATCAGAAATTTACCTTCATGAACTAAAAGTACCCTCCCTTTCTATAGAAAAGCTCTTAATATATTTTAAAAAATTAATCCCTACCTCTCCTCAGATGACTCCACTGCTGAACGATTACTAGACACAGGTACATACAGTTCACAGTTTCTAGATGCATCCTGATTCGTCACAAGAGATGTAATCAGATCTGTCTTCTCAGGTCTCCCACTACTTCTGTATACATAGTCTTGTCTTATTTCTGATGTAGTTTGCTCTTTCCGGCCTGCAGCTGCATTTGCTGAGCCAAGTTCCTCAGAAGCAACACCAACTTCATTTTTCTGCTTCACTGGCTGTGTGGGAACACTCTCTTTTTTCTCTTCTGCACCTGCAGAAAGGCTGGTTGGTTTTGTCATCCACCCTTGAAGATTATCCTGGCTTTGAAGAATGAAAAAATATATGAAGAGTTTCTCTCCCAGAACAAAAGCACATGTTTTAGGAAAATTACAATATTTTAAGAGTTACGTTATATTCTGAGAATTCAGAGGGTACATAAATTATTCAAAAACAGGAGAAAAACCTGTAACAGTTTGGTAAAATAAGACAGCACTCCAGCTATTTTCTAACTCATTCCCCTGACCGTCATTTCTTACCATGGCTAAGCTGCGCCAGTTGTTCAAACACAACCAGCACTAGAATTAGTGTCCTGATTAAACACCTGCTGTCCTTCAGGTGCATTATCACCTAAAACCCCAGAGATTACCAGAAATTCTAAAGAAACAAGTTTCAGTCCTGCAAGAAAAGAGATTTTACAAACTCATTTGGTGCTCTGTGAAACATCCATAGCACCAGGATCACTGCTTAGTGCAAAAATTTCCCATCTTTGTGTCTTTCCAATATGATGCCCAAGGTCTCAAGACAGAATGTCTACAGTCCACTCTAGCAAGCTCTCCAAAGGTTTAGGATTTGTCCAAATAGAGTAAATTTTCAGGGATATTTATCTTAAGTTGACAAATAATCCTCCCCAAAAGTTACGGGTTGCTTGACAATTGTCACATTCATGTAATAGGCAATTAGTGGCTATCCAGGCCGGTGACCTCATACCTCCCAGACTTAATACCCACTCTATAAAACTTAAAACTGCAGAACACATTTCTATTTCCAGGTTAAAGCCTCCCACCTGCAACATATCTTTGCTTACTAATGTTGCAGCCCTTTGGCACCTGAGCCCTGATGTCCTGATGTTGCAGCCCAAGCTGTCCCATAGCACAGAGCTCAGGACTAGAGTTCAGAGAACCACAGAAATGCCTAGGCCGGAAGGGACTTCAAAGGTCACCTAGTTCCAACCCCCCTGCTGTGGGCACGGACACCTTCCCTTAGACCAGGCTGCTCAGAGCCCCATCCAGTCTGGCCTTGAACACTTTCTGGGATGGGGCATTCACAACTTCTCCAGCTACCTTGTTCCAGTGCCTCACCACTCTCTCAGTAAAGAATTCCTTCCTAATATATAATCCAAACCTACTCTCTTTTAGATGGAATCATTCCCCCTTGTCCTGTCACTACATGCCCTTGTGAAAATTTCCTCTCCATTTTTCTTGTAGGCTCCTTTAGGTACTAGAAGGCCACAATCAGATCACTCCAAAGCCCTCTTTCTTCCAGTCTGAACAGTCCCAAGTGTCTCAGCATTTCCTTACAGAAGAGGTGCTCCATCTCCCAATCAACTTCGCGGCCCTCCTGGGGACTCGTTCCAACAGGTCACTGTCATTCCTGTGCTGGGACCCCCAGAGCTGGCTGCAGCACTGCAGGTGGGGCCTCACCAGAACGGAGCAGAGGGGCAGAATCCCCTCGCCAGACACCCCTAACCACGCTGCTTTAGACGCAGAGTCCCGCTCCACGTCCCGATTTCTCCCGTCCCCGCTCCTCGGGGAAGGACGACCCAGGCTCGGCGCAGCGCAGCCGCGGGAGGCCTCACCTTTCCGCCGCGCTCTGTCCCTCCCGGCACCGCTCCGCGCCGCCGCCCGCAGCCAGCAGCCCCCGC
>VZRQ01003874.1:493295-630181 GCA_013397975.1 Machaerirhynchus nigripectus | reverse complement strand
TGGCTGGCTGGCTGGCTGGCTGGCTGGCTGTGTCTGTGTCCGTCTCTGTCTGTCTCGTATGAAGCTTGTCAGAGGCTGGAAGTCTCTCTTCTGCGAGCAAAAAAATCACATCATCACCACATTCTGATGCACCTTTGTGAAACTCCAAGCAGGAGAGAAACGCACGCGGAGAGTAAATGAGAAGCCTTTAAAAATTACATGGTACTGAAAATACCCATTATTAAAAAAAACCAACAACAACCAAAAAAAACCCCCCAAACAAACACAAAAAGAAACAAAAAACCCAACTCAGAGCAGAGTAAAAAGGCGGAAATCTGTAGAATCTGTACTGTGATAGAAAAAGTTCACTGCAGTTTGGGTGTTTTGTGGGGGTCTTCACATTTTAATTGGGCCTGAAAATGAAGTATTTGTCTTCTTTCTGGAATTTCCCTCATAAGAATATGCTTTCTCTGAGTATGACAAGTCATGCTGAGACTGGAGGCAAATAACTACTACAAATATACATGTCAGCAGAGGAATTTGAGCTAACATGTATTTAGAGTATCAAACAGTATTGGGAGAATATCTTAAAGGTGGAGGTCAGACAGTAAAACCTCAAAAAGGTTAAAATGACAATGATAAGTAATTTGCAACATCATGAAACTTAATATAAAACTGATTGACATTTTTGTAAACAAGCCTTTTCTGTTTATTTTATGCTTGGGGCGTGTGGAAATATCATGAATGTTTGAAGAAAAGCAGAAAAAACCACATTACTTTAGGTTTCTTTTAATCACTGCTCTTCTTGTGGATCAAATTAATGTTGGACTGCTCTTGACAATGACGTCCTTTGAAAAATCTCTTTGTTTGAAACACTGTTTGACTGACAGGTTTGTCTCAAAATGCATTCTTGTTTCCCACTGGTCATTTCAGAATTTCTCCCTATCAAACAGCTAGTTCACTTGAAGTATACCCAACTGTTTCCCATGTTGCCGTTATTTAAATAATTTAGATTTAGTAGCATTAAAGAGCCACTACAGTTGCCTCCTTTTTAAGATTAGGTACTCTGTTAGTTACCCGCCTTTGCTGTTCTCTCAGCAACTTTAGGGCAGGGATGTTTTGGCTGACCATTTCACAGTCCTTCAGAGCAGGGTAGGTGAAGCAGCAACCTATACCTATTTCATCATGATGAGCAAAATAGAGCGTTGCAAAATGACCCTGCAAAAGAGTTGAACTGTACCTGAGTTCTGAAATGAAATTTGCAAATTCTGCACGTGTTCTATTTGGAACTGTTTCCTTGTAACAGAAAGTTCCTGAACAGCAAGTTGTATTCATTTCCTTTCTCAAGAAGTATTAGATGAAAAATATGCCATGATGTCAAATTTCAGGCTGCACTACAGTAGTGCTTGCCTTGTGACCTTGAAAAAATGGGTGCAGTATCTGTCATTTTGGCATTTAGCTGCTTACAGATGGGGCTTATGTCAGTCACAGGATTAAATGTTTTTTTCTCTGCATCACAAAAAAACCAAAACTAAATACCCAAGGAAGACATTTTCCTGATGAAACTTTGTGTTTGCATTAACTGAAATAAAGTATCCCAGATGTCATCAGCTAAATAAATAAATTTAACAGAAAAGTCCACTCTCTCCACCCGATGCTCTGCCCTCAAGAAAAACTGGAAAAAAATTCATAATCTTCAAACTGGATATATGCCATAGCTGAATTAATAAAGGTTATTTAAGGGAATATTCATCAGTTTTGCCTTCATGTAAACTACCTCTAAAAATAGGGTTTCTCTCTGCCTCTTGTAAACAATATATTGCAAGCATATTTGACATTTATTTTCTCAGCAAAGGGCATTTGTGTGTCTAGTGTTGATATGTAGATATGTCAGATATATGATACCTGGAAATATTAGGTAAGTTTGTGACACATTTCACAAGATCGAGTGTGGCAAGAGAGTTGTGTGTTAGTCATGGCCTTCCAGGCTGCAGAAATTCCACAAATAGTTTTAGCGTCCAAACAAAAACCAGTGTCTTAGGGACTGAAGGCAGTAGCTGCTTAAGAGCATGCAACAATACTAAACAATTGAACACTAAAGGAAAAGAAACTGAGATAATGAAAGTGCAATGTTTATACAAATATGTCTAGAATAATGCAAGTTAAACAAAGCAAAACATCTTTCTTGTGTGTGTTACAAGTGCTACCAACTTGAAAAGGAATTCAGCATAAAGTCTTGAAGTTTGCTTTCTAAAGACTGTGGAAGTGATGAACTCTTCTTTTTTCTGAGATGACCAATTTTTAAACAAACAGACCCCTCAAAACAAACAGGCCCATTTGTGATTTGTATACTCAGTTCCATATGCTAATAGGTATGCTTGGTAAAAAAAAAGTCTAATTTGCTCAAATTATGTACCATTTCTGAACAACAGATTTACCTAAACTGTTCAATGCATTAGATAAAACAACTATGCAGTGCTTTCTTTTTTTGCATACAGCTGCTTCTAATGTTTTGCATGGATGGTGAGAACGTTAGTCATATTTACTTTCATTTAGAGCTTGGGCCCTACATGATCAGTCATATCCACTGGCAGTGTTGTGTTTTCCAACACAGCCAGTTGCCCTTTTCAAAGTCTTCAGGGCAGAGGTAGAATCTTGCTTTTCAGTCCTGGTAAGTAATACATGTATGTGAACAAATTAGAAAAATACCAACATTACGGATCGTAAGAAGATTGTCCACAGGATTCTGTTGAGTTTCTGAAGTTAGTTTGAGAGAACAATGTTGACTTACTCGTTAGAAGTCACTTTATATTAAGATCAAGCAAGACAGACTTCTCTATACAGAAAAAAATGGAGCCTCTGTTTGTGTCTCTTGAAGATATTAAAATAGTCATGCTACTCTTTAGGATTTTTTTTTTTTTTTTTTTTTTTGAGAATGGGGTTAGAGCAGAATTTAGACAGGTAAGCCCAATATATTTTTATTATTTCCAAAACACCTAAAACTTGCGTTTTCAAACTTGTATCTTCAAAGTAGGCAGTGAACTAAGTATCACTAAAATCTATGGTAAAAACCAAAACCCATGCCTGTTGTCCTGTATGTGATCTATTAGTAGCTCAGACTATTTCACTGTTGTGAATAATTTCTTCTTTTGTTGTCATAATTTCCAGTGGAGTGTCTGGATAGCTCCTGTACCTATGGGAGAGGTGATATTCAGCCTCCTAGCTGAAAATAAAATTGAGATTTCAGTTCTCCACCCCAAGGTACTGAGGTCAACACCACAGTCATGTAAATCTGAATGAAGAAGATCAGCAAGCACTACTTCTAGTCTGATGCAATTCTGTGTTATAAGAATAACTCATAGTTTGGCAAGAACACATCTCTGGGTTGCTGGTCCCACCTGGAATGGGTTCAGCAGAGTTTACTTCCTACTGTAAGTTCCCTATATCCTTCACTAAGTGTAAGGTACAACTATCAAACTAAGAAAGTTCATGAAAATACACAAGAAAGACATCCAGTGCAATACAGGAAATCATATTTTGTAAGTCTGAAATATTTCCGTACTTGGTACTTTCTGCTAAAGGACACTAGCAGCTGCGATTTTGATACAAAAAGATCAAACCCCATGAAAAAATATTTTTATTCTTTTTTCCTTACTTAATGCATCTTGGTGCTTGCCAGTAGTTGTTATCTCCTTTGCTAAACTAATTACAGTGCACTGCTTGAAAATGGCTCCACATTTTTCAGGAGTATGATTAGAAACCTTTGGGCGATCGGTTCTTCTGACTGTAGGGGAATACTGTTCAGAAGAAAAACAGATGGGGACAACCCCACAGTAACAGTTAAATGGGCAATACAGTATCCATTATATACTCCTGTAATTACATATTACCCATGCATGTTTTCTTTCCTCTAGCATCCCTGAATTTGTTAGAGTTTTTGGAGGTGTATTCCTAAGAAGATGTCTCCTCCCTGGTATATAAAGACAGGAATATAGAGATGCTGCTTTCCACTGTTATAGTTTGCAGTTTTATATTTCCCTAGAGTGAGCTCTAAATTGGCATGCTGCTGTCCATCAAGCAGAAAGGTGTTTCCAGCACCCTGTGTTCCTTTCTTAAATGACTGAGAAAAACATGTAGGTTGTGGTTTTTGTGCAGTGAGTGGGTTTTTTCAGTCCCTCAAACAGAAAATGGAGAATGCGTGAGTCATATCAGTATAACCTATACATCACTGCTAAAAATTATGGCTGTTTGCAGGTTAAAAACATGTCATTATTTTTTCACATGCACCAGTCTAAACAATTAAAATTACAAGCTTGCACAAAAAGAAAAAACAAAAAGGTTTGAAAACCTGCTTCACTTCTTTTTAACAAGCTTAGTTTGCACATCTGAAAATACATTATTAAAATGGAAAAATTGTCTATGAATTTGATAAAAATATTTATTAGAAGAAGTTACAGTATGATGTAGCTATTTTCTACATTATTAAACTAAGAGTACCTCATGTCAAGTGTGGGCTGGCTTATCTTCTCCACCCATAGTATCAAGCATGTATTTCCTTTATTGATTGAGTGTTTGAATATTCATTTTTATTTAAGCTTAAAGAGAAAGTTTAGAATTAGAGTTACGGCTCTGTTTTTTTACATTAAATCTGCAAAAGTTGCTTGCATTTTTATGGTCATGAACCTGCCCAACCTCCTGAGAGTAGCAAAGAAGATGAAAGACGAACTCTGAGAAGCAAACCCACCGTATGTTCTGACTGGCGAAGAAATCAAGATGAAGTCAAGTGGTGAGTTGTCACATTCTGCCTGGGGACTCTGACATGTCTGCATCCATCACGTTTGCCAGGTCATGTGATAAAAGCTCATCTGCACACTCAATGAAGAGCACAGAGAGACCACTCTCATCAGCTATACAGATGGAAAGCCTGGCTGAAAATCTAATGAGAGGTGTCTTTTGCAGTCAGATGTACTTCGTTAGGTAGCATGCCATTAATTAAGGTCAAGATATCAAGAGAAGCAACATTAAGCTGGGTTACTGAACTTATGAAACATCCCAAAGAATATCTCAGTGTACACCAGTACCATGATAAAAATTGTATTTTAGTATCAAAAATCAAGAAGCTAAGGGTTTTTTATTACAGTGCTCAAATTTATGTGTCCATTTAACTGTTTTCTAAAAGAGAAAAGAAGTGGTATTTTGCTCTAATAAGTCAACAGATCAGCCTCAAGATCTTTTTCAGTTCGTTAATCAAGTGAACTCAATCCATTCATTTGGAACAAATCTGTCTCAGCTGATGTTCATAAGTCTACCTAATGAACATGCCTTTGGAGCTGCTTGGATGTGGCTGCCCTTGCACATACCTGCTTGGAATAAGGAATGTGTTTATGCCTGCTGTGCAGCTGCTCCCCAGCTGACCAGCTCCTCAGACCCCCACTTGTTGATGGTAGCTCCTGTCAGCTGCCTTTGGTCCTTGTTCCCTGATGAGAAGCAGCTCTCCATTTCCAGCGTGACCTTGCACCAGCCTTCCTCAACAGGGGAGACCAGGCTACTGAAGCTCTCATCCATTACCCCTCTGCCAGCTTGAATTGTTTGAAAAGTGGCGCTTGAATTATTTTTGGGGATGGTATAAGCCTTCTTCTTTTCAGAGTGCAGCTGGCAACATACAGTGGCTTCCACCAAGAAGGAGACCTTCAGCCTCAGCCACAGCATAAACTCTTTACTGTGGTACTGTTCTTAAACCTTCTCAATACATACAGAAAACCTTCAGTTAAAACCAAAAATATCAATAGGAGGGCTGAACTGATCCATAAGATATATTGAACTAGAAAAGAGCAGAGAGACCCCTGAAGGACAGATCCTTTGGAGGGCTGTAGCACTAGGATTAAGCCTCTGGGCACTTCCTTAAAAAATTTTAAAAATAAAAATAAAAGAGTACATACAGCTCAAATTACTGAGTATGAAAAGGAGCATAAGAGTACTGGAAACATGATGGCCTTACCCAGTTCTCATCCACATAGTGGCTGGATCTGAATCATAATGGCCTGCTTGATTTTGGAGCTTTTATGATGGGAAAAGTCCTTAAGTCTTCTCTCTCTCTGAATGGGGAGCCTGTCTAAGAAGTGAGTCTTCTGGAAGCTCAGCACAACAGAAGACAAGACATAATATTTATGTTTTCCTTTTCTGGAGCTCTTCATGCTGTACTGAGGAAGGTGGTAAATTAATCTTACTGTTGTCTTTAAATAGCAAATTTTCCTCCAGTTCTGTCATCAAATTGCCAAGAGATCAAGCATAAAGGCAATGATAGCCCAGAAATACCTTCAGGTCCTTTGCATGAAGTATACTGTATTGTTCTGCTCCAAGGTATCAATGTAGTGTCTGAACAAAAATTTTATTTGCAGACACAATTTGCTGTGGGCAGTGAAACTCACTTGTTCCTAATTTGACATTTTCTGCAGGCCTTATCGTTCTCCACATAAAACCAAAACCTTCCATAATTCTATCTCAAAGAATAATGCTTTTTCTGGCTTTGTTGGGGGTTTTTTTGTTGTTTTGTTTTGGTTTTTTGGGTTGTTTTTTTTTTTTTTTTTTTTTTTTTTTTTTTTTTTTTGGTTTTNTTTTTTGCTTTTTGTTTTTTTTTGTTGGTTTGTTGTTGTTGTTGTTGTTGTTTGTTTGCTTTTTGGGGTTTTTTTGCTTTTTTTGTTTTGTTTTTTGGTTTTGTTTTGAGTTTTTGTTTGCTTCATTGGTTTGATTTGGGGTTTTTTGTTTGTTTGTTGGTTTTGGTTTTTGTTTTGTTTGTTTGGATGTTTGTGGGTTTTTTTGTTTTTGTTTTTCTTTTCACCGTTACAGGATTCTGGGCTTATTATCTCATCTGGAAGACAATGACTCTTTGAGCATACATATCTACCTAGCAAATAGTTATTGTACCCTGTCCTATCTCTCGCTTCAGCTTTAGAAGTTGCTGTGAACTTCTGTGGGGAGAAGAGAGGCAGCTATCATGCCCAAATAATAAGGAAACATTCCCTATGAGACAGGTTTAGTTTAAAAGCTGTTGGGTTATTGGGATAAACTACATCAAACAAAATAAATTATTATGTCAAAATAATACAAAGTAATAAAAATAATAGAAGTATTCTGGTTCCACAGGTACTTTTGCATGAAATCTTCACTTTGGGTGTTTGTACATCACCTGACTAAATGTGTGGACAATTTCTAAAGACAAAGTCCCCACTTCTACATGCAGCTGGTATTTCTCGTACCTTCTGAAACAGATGTCCAAAGCCTGTTCAGATAGAATAACTTTATGCAAGGAGAAAGCTTCAGAATGTTTCTGCCATTTGTTTTCTGATGTCGTCCGCAAACATTTGGAGCTGCCAGACTTGGATGCTCTTATCTGATCGTCTGCTCTTAGGTCTTAACCACCTGCCTCTTGCTGAACACCAGCTCACAACAAGGAGTTCAGTCTGGTCACAGAGGTATCCTCACCTCACATCTACAGCGTTCAGTACTGACAAATTGCTCTGGAGCAAGACTTGCAGGGTCTTGTAGAAAGACTTGGAAAACTTTTTGATCTGTACACTCGCTGAGAAGCTTTTGCACTTGAAAGATTTTTATTACTTTCTTAAATCTTCCAGGTAAGGAGTCTACTTGTAATTTGAGAATGATTCACCAGACTGAGCCTGAACATTGTAGCGGTCCAGGAGCCTGCAGTATTTGAAATGTAGGGAATGCAAAGACATAAAAATTTGTGGTAATTCTGTAACATTGGAGCAAATCCTTTCCATCCCTTGTCATGGTTCCTTTTTCTATGCCTGGCATGAGTGGTACAGTAATAGTGGGCTTCTGTTTCTCTTTACCTTTGGGAAAACTAGTCATTTGTGGTGATTCTCTACTCTGGCAATAAATAACTAACCTGTTGTTGTTTTTTACATTATTCTTCTGATGTTTGTTGGTTTGGGATTCTTCTGCTGTGGTTTTGGGGGTATTTTTGTGTGTGTGTTTGGTTTTGATGTTTTGTTTTCCTCTGGATTCTTCGTTTGTCTCTGAATTTTCAGGTATTTCTTTTTTGACTACCAGTGTCAGCTAATTTTTCTATCTAAGGCTTATTTGTATCTTTATTGGAATCAATCAATCAATCATAAAAACCCAGATCCAAACCTAATCTGTGATCCCCTTGCTCAGATCGTAGAATAAGCTAAACAACATTAACAGTCCTGATTTGTGCTATCAAGGACAGGCAAATGTGGTTGTCTTTAGCTGACCTTAATTTACCCAGTCCAAATTTCTGCAGGTATTTACTTGGAAGGTCCTATGGTAACACACATCATCTGGAGACACAAAACACACCAAGTACATAAGCTGGCTGCATATAAGCTGCTGTCAGGCTTAAGAACAGCCATAGTCCCGGATGGTTTGCAGCCAGACGTGCATAGAGAAGTGCCCACAGGCTTTGGAGTATCACAGACCTAAAATACTGTCAGTTTTCGGTGCTCCCCTACCCATCTTACCAGCTGACAACACTGCATGTCAAACCTGTCTTCTGCATCTCAGACCAACCTTGCTTGTAGGGATAGATTTTGCCTTGGAGTGTGGAAAATGCTCATTTACATTTCAGCTAAAAAACAGGACTTTGGGCAATAAACAGATAGGTCTTGTTGTAGTTGTTTGGTGTGGAGACAGAGGAATGTCAGGCAGTAATGGAGTTTTTTATAATTTTCTCTTTACAAAGTGCTCTTGCAAGACTGATGCAACTGCTAAGCCTTGTGCTAGTACTTGGAATACAAGAAAGAAGAATTAATAATCACATTATGGGAGAGATTAGAAGACTGAAGATGAACCTTGAAATGAGTGAGTGGTATCTGTTCAGTTTACCCAGGAAAATAAGGGAGATTTGATCATGTTTTGTTCGGAAAATCAATACATCCTATCTGGCCTTTTAGTCAAACAGAAAAAGGTGTATCAGGATTCACTGACAGGTAGAAGTAGCCAGACAGCTGAAAAAAGGCATATGTTTTTAAAAGTACAGATGATTCAGTCCCTTTCCCCCCCAGTTTCCCTAAAAACGGTTAAAGAAAAAGAAAGGCTCAACTGTATAGTCTTAACTGAAATTAGAAGTGCAGGAGGAAAAGGGACTCCACTCAAAGGCTGCAGGTTTTCATGAACTGGCAAGAAACTGGGAATTTCTAATTGCTGGCAGCATCTCCGAGGAAACATTTACTTTGTTACTAAATTACATACATCTAGGGCACTAAAATTATCTACAACTATATTTTTTTCTTTTTTAACAGCTTCAAAAATATAGCTGTCATGAAAACACTCTTAATATCAATGTATTTTTCTATTAATAGTTCACATTTGTGACTCACAAAGGTACAGTCAACATCCTGATATTCATTTATGCAACAAACTCTTCATCAAAACCAGTATTTTATGCACTTAATTGTGCTGGAATTTTGTTCAGGCTTATGTCTTTTTTTGAAAAAAGCAATAAGATAAATAGGCTGGCGGCTTTCCACATAAATGGTGTTCTCTTTTCTTTTTATTTAGATCGTATATCTTCCTTCCTTCCCCTCTTCTTGCATTTCCAAAGTGCTGGGCTATTAGCAGCTGTAACTCAAACAGCCCTAATTTGATCCTAAATGGATCATACTTACTCTGTGCAGTACTCTGGAGCTCTAGATGAGTTACACTTGCCGGACCAAATGTTACAACTATCTTTTCTGACTAACGCTGCTGGGAATTCCATTTGTTAAGCCACTCTTAGTCTGAAAAAAATGCCTTTCATCCCTTTTACAAATATGTCTGTAACAACATTTCTTACAGTTTGACCTGTCACACCTTTTCTTCCTGCCTTCGAGTAATTCAAAGAGCAGTTCTATGTAGAAAGGCAGCACTTCTGGAGCTGCCCAGAACAGAGCTAAAATCTTGGGTGGTTTGCATGGGTTCTTGACAAAAACAGACCAGTGTGATCTGCTCACACCTTTTGACCGACACTCATGGACGCCTTGTGCTACCAAACCGGGTAGAGCACCCACGGTGGCTACTGAACAGTCTTACTTGTGTTCCCATGACTTTGGTGGAAGCTCGAAGGAATGTCTTAATTCCAGGTATCTCTATCTGAGGCTTTCCTAAGTTATGCTCACACCACATGTTGTGATTTGAAGAAACTCACCTTGTTGGGTTTGCTCAGCCTGTAAGTTTGACTCCCACTTTTCTCCTTAGAAAATGTATTGAGATTCAGGTGTCTGTCACTGAGGACTCTTAAGCTCCTGTGCTCCAAGCTAACCTGAGAAGGCTAATGAGGGAGTTCAACATTTCCCTAAATGAGGGAACCTCTGGGGACCTTCTGGGGACCCTCAAGACAGAGATGTGGTCCAATTTGGTCATGATGGGCTTTTCACAGCCTGTGAGACAAAAGCATGTGGTTTCACTCATGTCTCGTTCAGAACTTCAGCAGAAGATGGCCGAAGTGTATGTCGGCTGTATCATCCCTGCTGCAGCAGCAACAGGAGCAGTGAAAATGCCAAATGTTGGGACACAACCAACAAACAAGAGGAAGCCTTAAGTGAAGCCATCAATACAGGAAAGGCAAGAAGCACCTCTACTCTTCTGGAGAACTCTCACAGTGCTGAAGTCCTCCATTTTGAAAGGGCAGCTGTCAGGAACTTCAATTACAGTAGGCACAGTCTATTCATGTGTCATGTTTTAGGCTGCAGGGAAGAAGAGCTGCAAGTACACTTTCTGTGGATATTAGACTGGAAAATTTTCGCATCTCCAGTCATAGACTGGCAGTTCAGACTAAAAAGTATCCGTGGACTTGCTAAGTCTCCCTTCATGAATTTGCTTACTTCTCCTACCACGTCTTTTCCATACCTCCTACTGCGCTTTGGTTATTGCTTGAGCTCCCGGGTATCTCCTGTGTGAGGTCCAGAATCACTCCAGGATTGATTTTAATCCCTTACCTCCTGAGTCTCTTCCTTCAGACCCTTTTGCTCAATTCCAATCCACATCCTGTAGAAATACAGGCACATGTGATGTAACACATTAAAGAAGCAAAGAGGGAAGACAACAAAAACATAGATTTACTTTTTCCCTTTTTTCCCCTTCCAGTAGCATGGGTAGAAGCTATATTAAACTGAACAGATGTTTATAAAATTGGTAATTAACATGTAACATACCAAATGTTTTAGAAATTATCTATCCCAAGCCAGCATTGGAGCAGGTTCACCCTAGAAGGGGAAGACTGCAGCCAGTGAAGGCTTCCCACTGAAGAATAGGAAGGCAGTGAGAGGCAGAGGGAAATCACCAGATTCGGACTGCACACCCCTCCACTCAGCTCATTGCCTCGTTGATGGGACTGAGCATGAACTGTAGTGATAACAAGGGGAAGGAGAGAAGTCTGGAGTGATGTTGAGCCTGGGAAAGGGGAGGGGTGTTTTTTCGCTAAGCATTCTAATGTTTGTCTTTTTTTCAGTTTCCCAATACCTGAATCTGTAACTAATTACTAATGCTAATTGCCAATAAATTAAGTTAAATTCCCCAACTCAAGTCTGTTTTGCCCACGACAGTGCATGAGAAGTGATTTCCCAGTCTTTGTCATAGCGTAAAAGCTTTCTTGGTCCTCTTCTTCCTGCTTTTGCCCCCATCCCACTGGTGTGGGAGTGAGTGAGTGAGCAGCTGTGTGGGTACTCGGCTGTTGGCTGGGGGGAACCCACCACTGGGGACAAGTGTGACAATCAGAGAATTGAACAGAGCTTATTGAACTGCATTTTCTGATGCTTGGAAGCCATCTAAAAAATAGCCAAAAAATTCCTTCGTAACTAAATGCTGTATTTGTCATCTGAAACTCAAAAGATGATAATTTTCAATATTTATAAGACCACAGAATCACAGAATGGTTTGGCTTTCACAAGCATATTCAACTTAGTTGCCTCCCTGTTTCAATGAAGCGTTGAACTATGGCCAAAAGCTTCACTAGAGAGGAAGATGTTTTGGTTAATTGGCCTCCCAAGGCATTTAACCTCAGAATTATGCAAAACTGGGCTGTGTCAGAAGATGAAAGCACCCAAGACCCATTCTATTTCTTTCACGCTTTTTCATTTTTTCCTCCCAGCAGCACTGTTCAGCATACACAGCTTCCAGCAATGCTCCAGCCATCCTCCTCACTCACCAGCTGTGGCTGACACAGAGCTGACCCAGAGCTCTGGGGTTCATCAGCAGAGATGGAAATCAGCCAAGCCCCAGGGAGAGAAGCTTTCTGCATTTATCTCCTGTCCCTCCTAGGTACATCACCTCCTGCCTCTGAGGCATGTGGGTCTCCTTGGATATTTTCTGACAAATCTCTCAAAAACCCTCTTCAAGGCTCCCTTCTCCATCCCTGGCCAAAATCAGGGTTGGACTAACACCACGAGGGATGCTGTGAACATGAACAAATGTCACTTAGTGAGGCAGCAGCACCCCTCCAGCCCAGCAGCCATGCCAGGCTCCTCTCCAAAATAATTTCAAGGGACCGTCACAGAGCTGTATCCTTCTCTCTCATGAAACCAGGCCCACAATGAAAGTTTCTCTCCTGCCAGGGAGGTCTTCAAGCACCCTGAAACCCTCACAAAACAAGAGGGAGAGACCAGGTCTTCCGTGGCACCAAAATTCCAGCTTTACCTTTTCTTCAAAATCAGGAGCTTTTCATAAAAATGAAGCGTCCAAAAAACATTAGTACTGTAATGGCACTAACATAAAAGGGTCACAGGTGGGACTGCTGTACTAGTCTTGAAGTATAAAGAAACAGTGAAATCCAAATCCCAGAATAAAAAAGAAAAGAAGTTCTTTTCCATGCTTTGAGTGGGCAAATCTTGGTTCTGTACAACTGAACTATTTTGAAATCATACATATGCCTTAAATCTGTGCTTTACACAGGTTTAAAATTGCATTTGAAAACTATTTCCTAGATACTGAACTCAAGATCCTGAGCCTAAGCAGGTGAAGTTACCAGCGACAAAAAAACTTCACTGAGCGATTTTTAATTCGCTTCAACTTAGCAGCCACAAACTAGACAAGAAGCAATTTCAGTGTCAGAGCTGAAGAATGAAGACTGACAGTATTTCTTTTGGAGTTAAAATGAAATATGGAATGTGGTTCATAAACTTTTTGAGATGCAGTTTTTAAAAAAGATGACATTCAAACCCAAGACTTTTACTCCATTACAGTAAAAGATACACATTTCTTCAGGCTGTCTGTTAAACTCATAGCACACAAATATTCAAGTTTGGGGAAAAATCCAAACCCGATGCTGAGGCTTCATTTTGGTTTCTTCTTGCTAAACTAAAAATAGTACATCATAAACACATCCTGACTTTAGATGCCTACAACACTGCACTTAAAAAAATTCATAATGACTGTGTGCTTCTGGATTTGAACAGAAAATTTGTCTCTGCCACTGACTGGAAAAGATCCTGCAGCACCTGTCACTCACATGACAGTTTGTTTCAGATGCATTTTACTGAGAATGATTTTCTTTTTTATGCATTTTTCTTATATACACACAACCCCACACATATACGTATATACATGTATTTATTTATATGTAAACAGATATGTACTTTTTGCTTTATACATATGTAAAATATATTATCAGGGAATCTGGTTAAAACTCAGTGCAGCCTCAAGCCTGTCCCAGTGTTTCCTAAGGAATTCTCTATATTTATCTCTAAGACTTGTGATTATCCTCACCTGAAGCTCTTCTGTTTTCACCTCCCATTTCTGTTCCTGGCATGATTTGGCTGGCACCTCACACCTGATAAGCCAGCAGATCTGTTTCATGATGTCCTTTCCAGATTCTTGGGACAACATTAGTCTTACCTAATTTCAAATATCTAGGGCAGACAGATTTATGCTGGTCACTGCCAGCTCCCACTTACAGTCAGTGAAGAGAACCAGTCCCTTCTAGAGAACCACCCCTCTGGTTGCCCATGTGCCATTGCCTTCCACTGACGAGGCAGAGAGCCCTGGTTCAGGTGAGGTGGTTCAGATGCAAACATCCAAACTGGCAAGGTAAATTCCACTGTCTGTTTTAGATTTTTATTAATTCCCTACTATTAATATGCTCAAGGTCACAAAAAATGTACATTTTCAAAATTTATCACTTTCAGCTGTAATGCTTTTGTATTTCTAAACACAAATATGCAAATCATTAAAAAGCCCACTACAAAAATACATACTTTTTTTGGTATGTCTGTTTGTACCAAAACAAGAATAAAATAGACAAGTTTATTGATAACTGCAAATGTTACTGTTGATGCAAAATAGATAACAATACTCTACACTTAGGTATTATAACTTTTCCCCATGCAGAGCAGAACCAAATCGAAAGTAAGAAAATTATTTCATTCAGTGGAAAAACATCCTTTTAATAAATAAAGTACTTGCTATGCAGGTTTTGATGAGATGAAATTATTACAGCTATAAAGCCTTCTTATTAAAATCTACAAATCATTCAACAAAACTGAACTCAAACTTTCAGGAAACGAGACTGCTACAATACAGAACTCAGGTGCTTGTATTCATAAATATATATATATACACATATACACACAAATAAAAGGAGCTTAAGGGATAAAATTGCTTTCCTTTACACAAAGGAACTGAGCACGGTCCACTGACTCCAAGCATTACCATGAAGATACCTCATGCAATGGCTTTAGCTCCTGCAGGCTTTGTTCACATTTTTGCTACTGGCGTGCATTTTATCCTGCAGGTTTAAAAAAACAAACCTGCCTGTCCCCATACCTCTAGGATAAGGAGAGGCTTTGTTTCTTAATAAATCCCACCCACCCTCTTCAATACAACCATTAGCCTGGGGATTGTAAGCTTTTCACAAGTATTTTGTGAGATCTAATACTTCTTCAAGTTAAGGTTCCTTATTTTGAAATAATCAAAACACATTGGTTCTTTTAGAAAACAGAACTGAGCAAAGTGTTCCATGTAGTACAGTAAATCTCATTTACTTGTCCTCGACAGACTCCTTCAAACACAGAGGTCTAAATTAAAGATAGCAATCCTAGGCAAGAAGATTCTTGTATAATCAGAGATAAAACATGTATGCAACACCACTGAATTCACATAATCCACAGAAAATCAATATTTTCTGAAAATGCAGTGTTTGTGCATGTATTGCATGCACAGCTTTCTCAGACGAATTGCAAAGGAAATCTTGGCAGGTAATGTTGAAATCAGCCCTTAAAGGATTTACAAGTTGACAAAGGCCCTATGCAGCTACTGGGTCTAACTCTTGCATGTGACCTATTAACGCTGCCCTTTTCCTTGGAGAAAGCGAAGTACTTTCCTGACTTACACAGGAGATCTTCCATTCATCTGGCACAGTATTCTTGCGTGTGGATTTTTTCCCCCTGTGTTAGAGTTCTTCACCTTCAGGTATCACCGCTGGGTGCAGACAGCTCCATTTCCCATGCCTGAAATAAGTACAGCCTGCAGCTGCTTGCTCTGCCCATCCCTGGAGAGAGGCGTTCCAGCAGCAAGGGAAGCCAAGTGGATTTGAAGCAGCCATGCAGAGGCCCCAGTTTATATCCTCCCATCCCAAGTCAATGCAAGTTAAATAGTCCCGAGTATAAACTGCGGGAGCCTGGGAGTTGCTTCCTCTGTGATTCACCCTCCCTAGCTAGAGACAGACAGGAGCAGGGAAAAGCAGTCATTGCTTTAGGCACTTGAGTTTAACTCATCCATGGATGTCAGAGTAAACTCTTCGGCTTGCAATGGAAAACCCAGCATGACCTTTGCCTTCGTTGTCAGGCAAATTTTTTTTTCTGACAACCCTCAAATGTCACATTTTTTTGTCCCAGACAGTATAGCAATATATTTTATGGTTTTTATGGCTGACTGATGGTGAACTGAGCTGCAGTGGGAAAGCAAAATGTTTACACAATAAACCCATAAATCATTTTGTAATCATTAATGAGCATTCTCAAGAATTTACTGCTGCTGATTAGAAACCTAATTCTCTGGAATTGGTCACTCACTACATTATACAATGGAAAAAAAACGTCACTGGTCCTTCACGTTCTGAAAAGTGGGATGTGATAGTAGCGGTCGTCCTCAGTCAGAAGAGAGATCTCATTCCATTCCCTTCGGTATTCATCCGGATAGTTTACTTTAAATTCCTCAGTATTAAACCTGTGCAGTCTGTAAACTCGTATCTTTACTTGAAGTAAGTATCCAAGAAGAAACAGTTCAACCTAAAAATGGAAAAAGTCTGTAAGACATTTATTTCTAGACTTCAAAAACGAAACTGAAGTTAATCCAAGTTAAGGCAAGTCATTTAGCTTCAAAACAGTAGACAAGGAATAAAAGGGGCCCTTTTGGAGTGGAATAAGAACATTAAAAGTTTGAAGGCATTCCCAACAGCCCTTCCACTTCTCTTCTGCATGTAAAGGGAAACATTCCTCCTCCACCGGACACCGTACATAGCCTGCTCCCAAGCCAGCTCACACAGCTGATTGGGAAGCAAGAAAGAACTAGCTGCTATCAAGATTGATACACCCTGAAAAAATGGGAAGCCTGCCACCTTGTGATCACTTGCTACACAGGGAAAACATAATAGCAGAAGTAGAAAGTTTCCTGGTACTTCACATATATGAAACTGGAGAACTGGCATCTTCATTGATACTTCTTGCTGTGGATTTATTAATCAGGAAAAATGATTTGGGAAAAGTTCATATCCTCGGGCATAGCCAGACAGACCAGAACTTGTCCAGTTATAATCAAACTGCTCCTAAAGCTGACTGCATCATGTAACAGTTGACTTGATAACTGAAATTGATTATGAAAAATAATTTCAGCCACTGGAAAGTGAAACCATATGCAGAGTGGCAGTGGGGAGTTTAGATGTCAGCCCTGAACTCCTTCCTAATTAATAAACAGGAAACAAAAACCTTAACATATAAAGGTGAATAGTAGAGTTCTTATACCCTACTCTTAACAGACATTAGATCTCATGAGAACCAAAGAGTGGGGAGAAAAGAGAGTGATGCTACACGGTTTGGCAGAGTGGAACAGATAGGAAAAGAAAAACAACAGGTCAAAACAGCATAATCTAAAATTATTTTACATATCAAAAGGTATTATTGTTCTAAACTATGTCGTATTGATAGGCTGTAGCATTTTTTTGTCTAGTCTTACTAGTTTTTTTTTTCCTGGAAGACAAATGGCTATCTTCAGTCCACTTCCCCACATCTCAAATTAAAAAAATGGGCCAGCCAGCATGGATGATGTATGATATAATCACCTAATCACTACAAAGAGGGAATAAGTTTTGTGATTTGTTTTTCATTTATACCCTTACCTGGTCTAGGCAAATAGAGTCACCTATGGAGTTCAGATGATTCATCATGAAACTCAGAGGGTCAGACGAAGAGTCACGAGCAAAGAGAAGGCTAAAAAGATTGTGTACGGGTTCTTCCCTGCTCTTTATCTGCTCATAGGCCTCGACAACCTCATAGAGCATGATGAATTTTATGGCCTCATATAGTTTGTATTCCTTGCTTTCATCAGAAAACAGTGTATTACACAGGTTTCCTCTTTCTTCATGATCTCTTGTAGCACTTATTTCAGCCCACTGGAGAGTACACAGAAGAAGAATATTAATAAAATCATTAAGAATGCTATTTAACACAAAAGATTGCAAAACAGGAACAGAAGCCTGGTCCAAGTGTAAAGCACCTAGTAATTGACACAGCCCAGGCACAACAGCATTTGCAGGCAGCAGCCCCCAGTCTGACCAAGGCCAAGTTCTGGGTCCTGCACTTGGGTGACAATAACCCCAGGCAGTGCTACAGGCTGGGGCAGAGTGGTGGGAAAGTGGATCAGTGGAAAAGGGTGCAAAAGTGAGAGTGCTGGTCAACAGCAGCTGAACATGATCCAGTGTGTGCCCAGGTGGCCAAGAAGGCCAAGGGTGTCCTGGTCTGTACCAGCAATCGTGTGGCCAGCAGGACCAGGGCAGCGATCATCCCCCTGTGCTCGGCACTGGTGAGGGCACACCTCAAACCCTGTGTTCAGTTTTGGGTCCCTCACTGTGAAAAAGACATTGAGGTGCTGGAGCGTGTCCAGAGAAGGGCAGTGGACCTGGTGAAAGGTCTGGAGCACAAGGCTTACAAGGAGCAGTAGAAGGGGCTGGGGTTGTTCAGTCTGGAGAAAACAAGGCTCAAGGGGAGATCTTATCACTCTACAACTACCTGAAAGCAGGGTGTAGCCAGGTAGGGGTCAGTCTTTTCTCCCAACTAACATGTCATAGAACAAGAGGAAAAGGCCTGAAGTTTTGCCATGGGAGATTTAGATTGGATACTACGAGAAAATTCTTCATCAGAAGGGTTGTCAAGCATTGGAACAGGCAGTCCAGGGAAGTGGTTGAGTCACTGCCCCTGGAGATACTTAAAAGCGTAAATGTAGCACTTGTGGACATGGTTTAGTGCTCGGTTAATGGTTTGACTTGATGATCCTAAAGGTCTTTTCCAACCTAAATGATTTTATGATTCTATGACCATGGAGCTGGGAAAAGCAGCAAAGAATCCTGTTAGTAAAAACAGGCAAAAATCCATCTCACTGGCCAAACACCATCTTTATAAAAATAAAATGAAGTTGGGAGCTAGACTTCATGCCCAGTAACAGCATAATGCATCACAGAGTTGCTTTAAAACAATTTGTTATATGTAAGGATTTGTTCATTCTCCTGACTTGAAACCTTTTTGTTTAAAAAAATCCAGTTTAAATGCTTCATGCATTTCCTCTTCATGCATTTAAACTGCATTCAGCTAAAAGAACTACAACAAGCTAAACATAAAAGCCAAATAACCTAACACTGGGAAATGCAAAGAGCAACCAGAACAAAATGATAACTGCACATTACAACAACCAGGCACATCTCAAGAAGACAGGCAGCTGTCACTTTGGCACAGCAAGGGTGCAGGCAAGGGGGCAGATCTCTCTTTTAATTCCCTCTTTTTCTTAATAATGCTTTGTTACTAGAGCTTAAATTAGTCTGTTCAGGGTTTTGGGGGGTTTTTTAAATTAAGAATTACTATCACTGCAGAAGCGCAGAAACCCCAGAGGAGCTCAAGAAAGGTGCAAGGTCTTGAGAGGCCAACTCTTTATCTCTGTTTCAGAAGGCTTGGGGCTACTAAATCTCCCCAAGTTTTAAATATATAAATAAGAATTGTAGTCCTGGGCTGGGAATGATGGCAATCTGGCAATGCTGAGCAGGGGGCGTGGTGAGGCTGACAGGTCTTTGCAATCAAGCACTTATGCTGAGAGAAACTGAAGCAAAAATTGGTAATTACAACATTTAATGGGGGTAGAAGCAAAGGAAATACAGTAGGTTTAGAAGAAAATGCACTGTTTATTTCCTCCCACCCATCTGGGGAGAGAATGCAGAAGCATCTCACACAGCATGTTTATTTTTAATCAAAATGATGAGATACTGCAGGAGCCACTGGATGGCAAGGACTAGCTGAGGGGAGGGTAGCCTCCCCATCTTGCAGGAGACTCCCAATACTTGGCCTAGTGGATCACCAAAAGCTGGATTCCCCTGCAGGAGAGGTGACAGCCTTCCCAGCAACTCAGCAGTCTGGGAGGGAGGCCTGACTGCCCCACAAATACGTAGCCAGGAGCAGTTCCTTAACTCTGCCTGAAGCCATTTCTCAGGGCTTTTATTCCTCCCAACCATTTCCTAGATACTCACGTTTGTCTTTAATGCCTCCATACATTTGCGCAACTTCCCAAAGGCATTGGGACCTGGGTACCTTTCTGGCCCAAAACTGTATTGCTGAATCCAGTTACAACCTTGAGAATACAAAAGCTTTTCAGGGAGCTGGGAAAAAAAACAGAAGGCAAGCTAATCATAACCATAATACGGAGTATAAGGTTATATAAACTTGTCTACATAGAATTTACTGCGTGGTTCTATCAGCTGTTTGTACAGTTCAAACAACCAAGTAAATGGACCTCACAACTCAAATGCTGTGAAGGCGGATCCACTTAACTGCCAAGTCCTTAAGCAACTTTTAAAACAGAACCAAAAAAAGATGAAAACATGCCCTCAGCAAAATATACAACCCACATTCCAGAAAAGCCAGATACTTCCAAATTCAGAGAGGTATTTAGGGTTACAGACACCGTCCAGTCTGCACACACATCTCTACAGGCAGCAGCTATAGATCCCACCTCCCTGCCACTATCTCCTGCCGGAGCTCCTGGAGCCCAGGGTAGGATTCCTGCTCCTCCAGCAACACAGCAGCTCCCAAGTGAGCCACAGAACTTTGCATGGATGTGGATGGGCAGGATTCAAATAACCTGTTGTGTTAAGGGAGTGACATCTAGCAGGAGGGCAGTAACATTCATCCATCCAATTTTACTTCTTTTTTTTACATCATTTAGACTCATGTTCACATTGGTATATTTAGATCAGAGACAGTTTTTCAATTAAAGGTAATTCAGCAGGTTTGAAAAACTTCTCCTTAAATTCTGATAATGATTCTCCACTTCGACAGCCAGCATATCACTTTCCACACTGAACAAAGCTTCCTTCTGCTGTGCATGGATAGCTGAAATGTGCTCATTTAGGATATGAATTTTACCTTCAATATATCTCTTTCCTTCATCCATGAAGGAAAAGGAATGCCTTGGCTGAATATCTGAAAAAGCACTGCTCTTACTACACTATAGTTGTCCCTCTTGACTTGTCTCAGGTATTTGATATGACAGCTTCTAAACAATTCTTCATATGCCTAGAAAGAGACCAAGAAAAATTAGCAATAAAAAATGTTAAATCTTGGAAAATACCCATGTTGTTTGAAGTCCAATTCCAAACAACTCCTAGGAGGGAGCAAGGGGAATGAGAGAGTGTATTTTTATGGTTTATATACAAAGAAATGTTAAACATCATGTTTTTGTAAACACCTTAGACTGGCGCTGTCCCTTAAGAGTGATTCTGCATTCTTTCCAAACCCAGCAGCTTGTTCAAGTCTCTGCACTGTTGCTATTGTAAACATTCACATGGTCAACCAAATTACGGCAGACCAGCACAGATTTCCGTGCCACTACAGCATTAACCTCAACTGCTTTACAGGTTGCACTGACAGGATGCAGCAGCAGAAGGGCAGGAACGGGTATCTGGAGAAAACTCCTTTTGGCAAAAACATCTCCTTACATGGACCTGAATCCATTGTGCAACACTGACCTGAGGCGGAGCAGATCTGGCAGCTCTGTGCTGAAGTGGATGGCCCTTGGTCAACCTACACACTCTGCATTACCTCTGGCTGCCATCTGAGCCCTTGTGGAGACAATTCTGAGCAATAAACTGGCAGAGAATTAGGGAGAGGACTCTACAGTCCTCTCTGTACTCTACAGTACTCTGGCTGCTCCATCACTTCCAGTTTGCTTCCTGAAGGGGATGGTCTCAATTCCTCATCCTCTTTTATCTTGGCTGCCTCATCACCCCATCCCACTACCACTTCTCAGCTGCACTCTGTCCCCTTACTCTTACTGCATCAGCTGAGATAGTAAGCCTACAGAATTCTTTCTGCTGGGGGAGCTTCCTGCTGCTTCAGCAAGCTTGAGGGCCTCAGAGAACACTCCTTCTGGATGACCTGCTTTATCAGCTCACCATCTAGGTGGACCACATCCAAAAGAGGAGAGCACGAAAGAGGGAGAGTGACTGCTTAGCTAGAACAAGGCGAGAAACACGGAGAGACAGAGCAAACATAGGATTGCCCCTCTTGGGGACAGCAAGCATGTTATGCTGGTTATGGATCTCACAAGACCTCATCCTAAATTGTGCTCCTCACCATGGCAACTTCCACCTGATGTAACCAGACATCCACTGGCTGCTCCATATACAGGAGCCTCCTTTTCAGGTCTCGTCATCCCGAGGGCTCATAGATTTTCTGAAAGGCTTTTTGCCCAGTATGGGCTTGTGAATTTATTAGAAGTTCTGCTATCTTTTTTCACTTACTCCTCAAAATAGTTTTTGGCCTTGCATGTTGTTCTGTAAACTTTTGGCACTGCTGTGTTCTTGCATTTAATGTGGCAAAACTGGATCTTTCCTCTGTTCATCACTTGAGCACAACTCCAGCTTTTCGAAAACTATCTTCTTTTTTCTACAACCCCCTTATGCTACTGTTTATCCTTATCAAATTCTTTTTACCCTTTAAGTCTTTCTTGGTATGCATTTGCTCTGGGATTCCGATACCATGACTCAAGCCACATACATGTCAAATACACTGGTGCAGTTGAACTGCCAGTCTTGCCAGCAGCGCCCTGTGCAGGGGAAGACACTGGCACAGAAGCACCTGGGCTGGGGTGCAGAGCTGGAGCAGAGGGACTGTGCCCAAAGGCATGGGATGGCCACCATCCAGCACCCCAGCTCCCTGCCTGCTGGGCACCACCCAAGCTGGCACAGGTCACATGCCAGCTCCTGCCTTGCCTGCCCCCAGCTGCAGCTGATGATGCTGGAGAAGAGAAGGCTGCCAAGCATTTACTTCAGAGCTTGGAAGAGAAGTGGATGTGGTTCTTCCATCCTCCCTGCAGTAAGAGTTTTTACCTTAAATCAAAGGCTGGCCAAGTGACAGTGCCTAAGACCAAAATATTTGGGCTTTTAAAAAATCCTAAACAGGATTTTTCCTGTTAAGGTTGCTGTGTGGGTCGCTGGTGCTAGAGAGGGAATTCAGAATATATGCAAGACTAAAACCATATCTACATTTTGACCTGTACTTCTGCACTCTTTATTTAGACCCATGTTCATGCTGTCCCTTTTGCTTTTCATTTGACTAGCCAGTGTGGCAGGCTTTGATAGCTGCTGCAGCTCTTTGCACTGGGAGTGCTATTCCTTTCCCAGCTGCTGGTTCTCCCCTGTCCTCACGCAGAGATTAAAATTTAACTCTTACCTCCCTCATCTGTTTGGCCTGCTTTGTTTCTCCTTTCCATTCTCTCGCACTATAACCAAGCAGATCAACTTCTGGCAGCACACTGAGATTCCCTAAATTGAGATTGATTCACAGATTAGTTACATTCTGCTGTTCTGCATCTAAAGGGGAGTTGCGGGGGTGATTAATGAACGTGGAGTGACAACAAAAAGCTTACTTATGAGTTTCCTCTGAAGATAGTTGCTCCACCTGAAATATAAATGATAGAGTAAGTGTCAACGAGAAGGTGTCAAAGGTCAGTATTTACTGAAATAAGCAACAGTGTGGAAGATTAAAGTCTGCATAATAAAAACCTACCGTTTCAGTAGCTGTGTTAAAAAGCTGTATAGCCTTCTGCAATACCAAAAAACAGCAGTGAGAAAAGACATGCTTAACATTAGCTGCACTTTCACTTTTTGCCACATGAGACACAAGGATTCCTTGCTGGCTGTTTTCCAGGACCACACCTCATGCCTTCCTAAATTAGGGATAAAAAGAGAGAGGGAAAAATCTTATCACTATTTTGAAGTACTTGCTTCTATTTGTTTTCTTACAAAAAGAAAGATCATCCAAGTATGATATCACTTCAAATGAAACACAAAACATGACATGCAGAAGATCGTATTTTACTTAATACACATAATTTATATACTTAGGTTTTCAAGTTTCTAGGGGTTTGGGTGCACATAGCTCACATTTCCACGCTTTCCTGCACACAGTGAAAGCTACATATATAGTTACAATGGAGTCACAGGAAGACCGGTATCAAAGACACTGCCCAATAACAAAAAAAACCAAAAAAAAACCAAACAAAAAAAAAAAAACCAAAAAAAAAAAAAAAACCAAAAAAACAAAAAAACCCAAGAAAACAAAAAACAAACCAAAACACAAACCCCCAAACCCAAAAAAAAACCCAAAAAACAACCCCCCCCCCCCAAAAAAAATCCCCAAATATTTTTTTTTTACTTCAGGATGTGCTGATCTAGAGACCTGTACTGTCATTTTTTTGTGTCTAAGTCCTGGCTTTAAAGACCAGGGGTTCCTAGGACTTACTTGTAGTCAACAAATGGGCCATATAAGGCAATATTAGCTGACTAAGCATCACACGACTGCCTGGGGAATTAAAGGAATGTTGGTGCCTCAATTTGGTTAAGTTTAGGGTCAATTTAAAACTCCAGAGAAAGATCCTCCCAAGGGATTTGGTAGAAAGAAGCTCAGGAGATCATCACGAAGGGGGTGCACACTCAGTTCTTCACAGACACGAACAAGGACAAGATTCTGTCACCCCCTTGGCATTACAGACAAGGTTAGGAAAGGTTATGGTTTTCTACTGTTGATGAGAAGACCTACAAGTGAGAGAAGGTCTGGAGACTGAATAGTTGACAAAGGCAGCATCTGCTCCCTAAGTGAGAAATTTGTCTCCTGGAAGAAATTTGAATATAGGAAATTCCCAGAGCTCGTGACGAACAGCTGCTCTGTTATTAACTTATTTATTGATTTAGTATAAAACTTTAGGAGAACTCGACTTTTTATTAAGACATCCCCAGAGAATGCTGAAAAGATCCTTCTCCAGGAAGTCTACAGAGGGAATTACTCATTCTGCACAGTCTTATGTCAGCTGACCTTCTGCCCCTCCTGGTTTTAACAGGAAATTTAAGAGGGGCTTAAGCTTTCCAAGTAAGTTAAGCCCATGCACTGTGGACAACAATCCAGTCAAAGAGCTATATATATATCAGTTCCATCCTTGGCAACAAGATAAACAGTGATGCACTCATTTTTACGAGCACTGTTGCATATATACAGAGCACTGCTGATACTTGGCCTTTCCCAATAATCCGTTGTTTGAAGAAGTTTTATTACAAGAGTCGCATGCTAGTCATCTGGTGGCGAGACCCACACCTCGTCTTTTCCCTGAACTAAAAGCAGGTCAAGAGCTGTAAATAAAAAGGTGTCAATAAACTCTAACGATGTTATTGGAGGTGGGGTTGGGGTGCTAGTTCTGAAGCTCCAGAAAATGTTTATTACTGATGCCAAGTAACAGACAACAAAACATCAGCTGTGAGGTTTGGAAATGGAAAACCTTGTGGAAAAACCAGATACTCCCACTTACAGCTCACACGCACATATACACACACACTTCCTGCTGAGGGACACTAGTAGGCACATTCTCAGTAAGCACACAAACTTCTACCTAGAGAACAACTGAGAAATGACAGTCCCAGCAGAATCAAGCCATTGCAATTTCTTCTCTCTCTTCTTTATGATAAAGGCATCAGCATTGAAAAAACCTCAGTGGACTGTGAATAACTGAACCTTCTGTCAACCAGAATGGAACCTGATGGCTCACAGACATTGTTCAGCCCATGGATCACTGGGTATTCTGCATTTACACTGTTGTATGCAAACCAAGGATAATTGAAATTAACACCAATTTAAACATACAGTATCAAAGGGAAGTTGCAGCAGATTTTCATTTCATTACTTACAATGACTGTATGGTCCACTCCCACTTTTGATTTTGAACAAACTGGGTCTATAAAAAAATTAAGAGCTGGTCCATCTGTTAGAATTAAATACTTTGCATTACGGAGTACCAAGAAATACATGTGAATGCAAAATTTCTTCCTTCACCCCTTCTACAGGCAGAAAGACAAGAGCTCTGCATCAGCTTTTAAACTGAATCAAGCAATCTTTTGAAAAATTTTTGATAGTAATAATCCTGAAAAAACCTCAGGCTATTGGAGTTCAACAAGCTCTCTTTCAAAGCATATGGTTAACAGGTGCTTGAGCAACTGCTCTTCAAGGAGTGCTGGGAAGCACAGGCTTACTGATTTCCATCAGAAACACAAATCAGTGTCAGAGAACACGAGATAATCAAATATTGCTAACCCAGTTTTATTTAATATGGGGGATTTATAAATAGGTATTTCCCTAATAGAAAGCCTAATGGGTGATGGGAAAACCTGCAAACAATCCGTTGTGCGTATTTTTGCTACACTTGTATAGCAGCATACCTTCGACTTCATAAACTTTCCCTCCTGTCACAAGAAAGCTGCTGTTCAAACAGCAGTTTGTGATTCAGTTAGTACTTTCAGTGCTTATGTCACACTTAGAAATTAATTACATTTTTTATTCAAGTAAATGACATTTAGAAGTAGCAGTTGGATTGCAAAGTGCTGCTGGTAAAAATACCTCATGAGCATAAATTAAAGGCTGCAGCTTAAAATAGATCTTTCTGCCCCCCTCCCTGCACCCTCCAAAATGCTTCAGAAACCAATGAGCAATTAAATTAATAACACATTAGTAGGGGGTGTAAAATAAAGCCACAGATTTTTAAACCAAATCCATTCCCTGGGATATGGGCACAATTCATTCAGTTCCTCAGGAGGCAGTCACAGGAGCAGTTGGTGCTGTGACCAGCTGCTGCACTCCCATCTTCTTGAAGACTGACTGTGAGCATCAGTACAATGACAGCAAGGCCTGACTCCTGCCATGCAGAAATTTGGAAGAACAGAGGCTGAACAGTGCTGGAGTAGGAGCTGATAGCAGTGTTTATCTTACAATGCAAGTAGTACACCACGTTTTCTTTTCGTGCCACATCACCTTCCTGCTAGTGCCAAGCCTTAAGCTTTTCCTCCCCGCAAAGTCAGCAGGAGAGACACACAGAAGAAGACAACCAACACAAAAGGCCAGAAAAAAGATAAGTAAGAGACACCTGCAACATCTGTTTCATTCTCAAGTAACTCAGGAAGAATCTCTAAAGGATTTGCTTCACATTTGACACCCTCACAACTTTTTTGGAGGCTGCCACCTTAAATATGCATAAATGATGAAATGCAAAATGTCAGAGATCAGCTTGGGAATTAGTAGAGAGCACTGTATGCATTACTGAATATTCCAGCATGTTTGATGGCACATTTCCCCTTTACTTTTTTTCTCCATGCCGTTGACAAGGTCATCAGAAAGATAACAGAGCATCTTCCCAAATTAAAACCTGACAGAATGATTTCTTTTAAGGACACTCCTCTTCACCCTCTTTTTGGCACTGAAAGCAGGACATAGGACTTGTCACCATAAAGTGGCCAGGTTTCATACTCCCAACACACAAAATTACGTTCCTAGTTCCCTAAAAACAGGTCTACCCTCATTCAAAGAGGGAGGCAGAATGTAGGACCCCTCTGTTCCAGCCCTTCTGCTGCCCACCTGTAGCACTCCTTCTCCCTCCTCTGTTGGGTGCAGAAGTAGGAAGGGAGACCCCTCAAGTGAGACATGCACAGCTTGGCAGGGAGGTCCAAGTCTGCCCGTGTTCAAGGTGTGCATGCAGAGGTCTTTTCACACTGTTGCACATTGCTGTTTTCTGGATTATACGCCATCAGTACCAAGGTATGTTACAGAACAGGCTAAGTCCCTCTTTTCAGGGAAAACAAGCTTAGCCTTAGAGAGCAGGCACAAGCATGATGCACATGTGTACACAGACTTCAACTGAAAGAACCAAGAGGGAGACACAGAAAAATGATTATTATTATTAATTATTCAAATTCAATACCTACAAAAGATTACATGCCATTAAGAGTTTAGAAGAGAGAAATATGCCTTTTTAACTGGTGCCAAGAGATTAAAAATTCTTTGATTTCCAGTTTATTATCAGCACCGCACCAAAAACATAAAAAACACTGAAAACAGATCAAACACATACCAAGGTATGTGGGAAGCACTGTTTAATTCAGTAACTATTTCATTACAAACCACTTCCCTTACAGAGCAAAGCAATGTCAACTTGTTAAGGAACATTCACCTGTTCTAACAAACAGGAGAGATGAGGATCTCTCGTTGGTATAATAAGAAAAAGAAAATAATTTACAGGCAAAGATGGTAATCGTCAGTGACTTATCAAAAGTTCAGCCATGTCTGCTGATCAGATCTCTTCTACTCCAAAAAACCCAAAACCAACAAACCAAAATCCCAGCCCCAAACCATATCCAGAATCACACAATTACCTAGAAAACAGAATAGTTTTGGTAACACTGAGGCCCATCAGTTGCAAGAAAGGTTTTATTTACACAGCTGTTCTGCACAGGGCTGTCCCAACAGCCCTCTTAGCTCCCTCAGTCTTTCTTCAGAAAAATATAGAGAATATAGAGCTGGCAGCCTTCTTCAGACTCCCTGGTTATCAACAGGAACTGCTGGTGTTAATGTACCTATCCAGTTGTGACACATACTTATTCCTACTGTGCAGCAACAACCATAATGTGTTCTTACCTACTGTGTGATTATCTAAAATATACCCTACTAGAGCTACCTTTACAAATCCAATTTCAGCTATATAATCAAGATATTAATGCATGCCTTAGCCTGCACATACCATTTTCTCTCTACAAATGCCTATGAGAACAAAAGGAAAGTTCAGTTCTTGATTTCCTGAACAATTCAGTTTCCTTTTTAAGGCACAGGGTGCTTCATCCAAGACCTTCAGATGAATAACACTTAGCCACACTTCCATTTAAGTAAGATAAAACATGAGAGAAGCCTTCTGAGAATTTACAGTCCAGAATACTGGACGAGAAACACATGAAAATAAGTTCATGACATTAAAATACATGAATCTCTCTAAAACTGTTATTCCTGAGTTAAGAAAGAAAGAAAAAAATAAAGTAACCTTTTCAAGACGGAGCCTCTGAAATCTCTGCTACTGTTTTTTCTTAATGTGGAAAAAAATCTGTTCCCATTCAAAACTGCTATTTAATGCCTGTACACTTCAAACAGAACTTACGTAAACGCACTAAATCTATTATTTGAAAGAAGCCCACTCTAAGAATTCTTATTCTGCCTGCTGCAGAGTTGCATATTGAGTCATCCCTAATGCCACTCATGGTTGTTTCACAATTCTCAGAATGCTTTTCTTTTTCTTTTCTTTTTTTTTGCCGTGCTGAATTTAAACTGACAGAATAAAGGAAATACTTTCCTCCTGAACATCTTAAATCCAGCTGACAAGTATTAATACCTTGGGGTTTTTTATGTTGATGTGTCTAGATAATTGAAACCTTAGGGTTTAGGGGGAAAAAAGAAGTCTTACTTAACATAACAATTTTCCTCCTCCTGATTTTTAAATCTTGTTTGCTTCTGTGCTTCTAATCTGTCTTGTAAATTGTAAAATCTTCTAATCTTGTCTTCTAAACAAGCACAAGACTTGTACCTACCACCCAACCCTCCAAGGATGCACAGTCATTAGGTGCTCAGGAGGCTGGGGATACCACAGGCAGCATCCCTCCTGGCCTCTCCAGGCAGAGGTCCAGTGGCAGCTGCCGCACTCCTGGGATTCCCCAGTGCGGGAAGTGTCCCCGGCCCTGCCTGGATGCTTTGTAAGCACACACTGCAGGACAGTCCAAGGAATTTTAGGCTACCTGTTGATAAAAAGTCATCCCAACTGGTATCCAGGAAAAGAGCAGGATCAAGTAACCCAGGACAAAAAAATTCAACTCTTCTAAACTTGTTTACTGTCCAAGGAGAAAGCCAGGCCCCTCTCACCAAACTACATCCATGTTGCTCATCATTCCCATCTCCATACAGGGTCTGACTGCTGGACACCACAGAGATTTTGTGTCTGTCTTCAGAGCATGGCCCTCTCCTAAGTGTACCCGATTCTGTGTGCAGGCCATGCAGACCTGTATATTTTTCATGGGGATTAGTAATTACAAATAATTTATGATTAATAATCACAAATGATTCATATCTCCTGGTGGTGCACCAGATCACAAAGCTTGTGCTTCCTCAGCAGGTGTGTGCAGAGGTTACTCCAGCAGTGCTATCTGTTTGCTTGGGAGTTTTACTTGTGTCTTGCCCTCCTTCCAAGACAGATTAGAAGCACAAAACAAGGCCAAAGAAAGCAAAGTATCAAAGCCATCACTCTGAATGCAAATGGCAGAAATTGGTCTTGCATCTCTTTCCCTCTGCCTCTCAGTGTCCATCCAGTCTGACGAAAGCCAAAACTTCAGCTTTATTCTGCAGACCTTGTGGTATTTGTATGGGAGCAGCTGGAGTGTTTAAACCCTGCTCTCTCTTCATCATTTCAAGGGCAACACTTTCAAACTGGCATATTTTAATTTGCTCAAGCACACAGGAGTCCTCTGCCTTTATGTCAGAGAGCATTACCAGGCACTTCTGGCCTAAAATCTTAAGCAAAAAAGGCATGTTGAAAGGTAAAACTGACTGCATCAAGGTAACTTAAATTTCAGTTACTATCACTCAGGGTAATACCAAAGTCATAGCTAACAAAAACATTTCATAAAAATGTGATTCAAGAACTCAGAATATTCTGTGTGGGAGCTCTCTGCTTGTAAAAGCACAATATTATTAGTAGTAGCATTATTATGCATAATAATATCACTTGTCATTACTGTCATTGCTAATGCACAGTTGGTATTTTTACAGACATTTGGATGCAAGAGAAGTTTCAAGCGAAGCACTCTAGGCATCAGCTGCAGGGATCAAGAGACCAAAGCTCTCTGACACCCCTGCATTTGCACAAACTGCCTAAAAACCAGACAGTTACGTGGCAAGGACTAAATAAAATACAGATCATGCAGCCCTGTAAAATACAGTTAAGTGTGACCCTGCATATTGAGCTCTTTTTCAGGGGCTGGCACTTGGCAGAGCCACAGCTTACTTTCACTTGTAAAGTAAGAAAATTAAATACAGGGTACTGGATAGTTTCTGACATGGAACCCAGCAGTATAATTTTTAAAGTTCTTCATTTATATGAAACCCCCTATTTTTAAGGCCTTGGCCTTTGGCAAGAACATCACAGCTGAAATTCACGTGCAGGAAATTACACAAAATGAAACCAGAATTGAAGGACACTAACCATATCTCCAGGCTGCTCACAAACAAGTCCATGGTGAGGTGCTGTGCTCAGAGCAAAACCGGGGAAAACAGGTAGGGCTACTCTTTGTTGTACAGACAGACCTGAACTAAGTTCTTAAGTTTGCAGAAGACCAATTTTGCACAAACTTGGCAATTAAAACCTTGCTGACCATTCGAGGGAGGCAATTCTGCCCTCCACTGTTGTGAGACCCCACCTGCAGTACTGCATCCAGCTCTGGCATCACCAACATGAGAAGGACGTGGACCTAATGGTGCAAGGTCCACGGAGGAGGCCATGACGATGATCAGGGGGATGAAGCACCTCTCTATGAGAACAGACTAAAAGAGCTGAGGTTGTTCCACCTGGAAGGCTCCTAGAAGACCTTATAGCACCTTCCACTACCTAAAGGGGCCTACAAGAAAGATGGAGAGGGACTTTTTACAAAGGGCTGTAGTCACATGACACAGGGTAATGGCTCTGGACTGAAGGAGGGCAGACTTAGGTTAGATATTAGGTAGAAATTCTTCACTGTGAGGCTGGTGAGGCACTGGGACAGGCTGAGAAGCTGTGGATGTCCATCCCTGGAAGTGTTCAAGGCCAGACTGGATGGAGTTCTGAGCAACCTGGTCAGGTGAAAGGTGTGCCTGTGCATGGCAGGGGGTTGGAACCAGATGGTCTGTAACGTGCCTCCCAAACCAAAACATTCTGTGGTTTCCCTGGTGGCAGCTGACCTTCGGGCAGTGCCAAGCACCGTGCCTTGCTGCTGCTTTGCTGCACAGCTGCAACGGGCAGACTTGATGATTGTCAAAGCCTCATGGACACCACGTCGTACTCAGGCACTAGTTTGATGCTAAGGTACACATTTCTCACTTTCATAGCATTGTTTACCCAACGTGACTACCCTGCCCTGGAAACATAAATGCTAAACACTTAAAATACATGGAAAACCCTGGCAACATATTATGTATGGACAAGGGACTGGAGATGGGCTCCTGCCAAAGACCATGAGTAAAACTAGAGAAAGGACCAGAGACTGAGCACATACAGCCACATCTTGCCACACTTTTAACCCTCCACCATCACAGAACATGGCTCAAATAACACAAGTCCTCTGGCTCAGTCTACAGCATTCTTCTCGGAAAAATGTTTGTTCAAAGAAAAGTGTGGGCAGTACAGGTTGCCTTGCTTGACACATCCTTCTGCACAGGTAGGTAGTGGCATCTGTCCTCACTGGTGACATGGGGACAGGAGCTAGAGACACACTTCCACTCTCTGTCAGGAACTTCCAGCATGTCTCCATAGGCTACAGAGAAATCCCAAGCATTTGGGTCTGGATCTTGAGGATGCCAAAAATGTACAGTGTGTAGAGCAGTGAAAAAATGGGAAGAAGCTACAAGCACAGTGTAAGGCTGAAAAGAAACTAAAAGCTACTGACTTAAAAATTTCTCAGAAAATTAATGAAGAAGCCTTTAGAAGTTTTGAAGTATTTTACAATGTTTGCCTTCACTGAAGCCCTCTCAAGAGTGGTCAGCAGTACCCTTATTTCCTTTTTGTTCTCACTTATGCTGGGGAACAGCTTTTACATGCTTTTATGTCATCAGGCGACAGACAACCCAACCATGAGTTATACTGTTCATGGGAAAAAAACAAACTTCTCATCAAACCTGTGAATTCTGTCATATACAAGCTAAACTCTTAACACCTCAGAATTGGTACAAGATCCCTAGGAACAAACTCCCCTCTTAAAACTGTCAGTGACTGCTTTTACATTGCTGTGGCCGAAGAACTGAAACTCGTGTTTTCTATCATGAAATGCTGACATTTTCACTGATAATTAGCTGTTTCTCTGTCTTTCTGGAAGGTACAGCACTGTTGCGTCTGATCCAGAGCACTGCAACCATGCACTGAGGAACTGGCATTTGCCATGCTGGGAATCCCAGCAACGGAGCACACAGGCAAAGCTCCCTGTTACTGCTGCAGGCTGGCACCACGCCAGCTGCATCCCCCTCCCTGAGTGCAGAAAGGATGCCCTGTGCTCACCGGGCCTTCCCAAATTCCATCAAAGCAGAAAACAGATCCTGAAGTGATTCAGGGCCGGATGTCAGACAGCAGCTCAGATTAGTGTTTGACTTTAAAGAGTACTGTAACTCTTTTAGAAGTCAGACTGACATAAAAATGCCATTAGAATATGACTTAGGCAGCCCAAAGTTAATTTTTAAAAAAAAGTAATTTCACAGCCTAAAACAAGAGGAGATGAAGAAGCTCCTTCAGGTAAGCTTTATGCTCCAAAAACTTTATCACACCCAAATTTAGTTATGCAAGTGTAATGAAAGCAGTGTAATTAATACCTTTTGACTCCTGAGCACTGGTTATTCCCTGTGTTTTTAAATCAACTAAATTGTACCCATAGTCATCTCCCCTAGGACAGTTTGGCACCGTGGCTCCCACACTTCAGCTGTGCGGGGTCAGGAGGTTCAGCAGAGGTATTTCTGAAATCTCAAGCTCATTTGCCTGGGTAGTCATGCGAGATCAAACATTTTCAAACATTAAGCTCAAGAAAAACTGCATACATTTTTGGAAAAACCCTTTAATGTTTGTTGTCTGATAATGTTGGTAGATAAGATGTGAAGATTCAACCAGAAACTGTATCTAAGAAACAAGGTGGACAGAAAGTCTTGATGCTGAATGGGAAATCAACACCACCTAGGCAGGCAACATGTTCCAAATAGTTAACCAAAGTGAAAAAAACCCTTATATCCAAAAATGGAAAAAAAAAATAAATCTCAGAACTACAAAAATTTAATTTTTTAAAATTCCAAGTACAGATACTTATCCATAAAAACACTTAGATTTGAATCAGCACTTTCATGCTGCTTTTCCCTTCAAAATCAGTTCTAACACCCTTCACCTGGTACTGTTTTAGATCGATAGGCAAAATGGCATCTTTTCCTCTTAGCATACGGAGACCCCCTCGGTTTCTAATCAAATTATTCGTCCACTAGCAAAGAATTGAAATTCTTAAAAAAGCAAACTTCAGTGACTACAAAGAAGCTTTCTGGGCCTGTCATTTCTTCGTGTTTCATATATTTTTCCTCTGTTTCACCACTTGCTGAAACTGGAGTGGGCCAAAGGATGGAAGTGGGAATAATGGTACTTGCATGTATTAGCAATGGAGCAGGTAGCACCATGCTAGCTTAAACTCACTCACCAAATACCACAGAAATCTGGTTCTTTCTCCACTGCAAAAATGAAAGTATAGGCTGCATACAATTTGTACAGCTCCTCCAAAAGGAAGACAAGCTGGTTTAGTAAGGCAGTGCAAAATGAGAGCTGGATGAGTAACCATCAAAGCAGAAATGTATCACATACATGTATCACTGCAGAAAAGCAAGCTGTCAGGGCATGGTCTCTTCAGCCTAAAAGACCACTTCTCAGTGACGTAAGAGATCATAGAATCAAAGAATCATTTAGGTTGAAAAAGGTCTTTAAAATCAAGTCTAACTGCTAACCGAGTACTGCCAAGCCCACCACTAACCATGTTCCCAAGCGCCACATCTACATGTCTTTTAAATCTCTCCAGGGATGGTGACTCAACCACTTCCCTGGGCAGCCTGTTCCAATGCTTGAACACTGTTTCAGTGAAGAAATTTTTTCCTGATATCTAATCTGAATCTCCCCTGGTATGACTTGTTACTTGGGAGAATAGACTGACCCCTACCTGGCTACAACCTCCTTTAGGTAGTTGTAGGGAGCACTAATGTCACCCCTGAGCCTCCTTTTCTCCAGGCTAAACAACCCCAATTCCCTCAGCTGCTCCTCATGCTTGTGCTCCAGACCCGTCACCATCTCCACTGCCCTTCTCTGGACACGCTCCAGCACCTCAATGTCTTTCTTGTACTGAGGGACCCAGAACTGGACACAGGATTCGAGGTGTGGCCCCAGAAGTGCTGAGCACAGTTGGACAATCCCTGCCCTGGTCCTGCTGGCCACACTATTGCTGGTACAGGCCAGGATGCCATTGGCCTTCTTGGCCACCTGGGCACACTCTGGCTCGTGTTCATCCATGCCTGACACCGAGGACCACCTGCAGCTGGCCCCTTCCCGGGTCCTCCTGAATCACACCTGCATCTATGAGCCCCTTTTTCCTAAACCTTCACCCTGCTGATGGGAACAGAAGCCAGACTGCAACACGAAAATTCATACTGCACACAGTACGAAAAAAAAAAATTACCGCCCCGACACAAACAGCCAAGCCCCGGCCGAGCACCCGAGGTGAAAGCGCCGCACGCTGTTGCTCTACAACCACGATCCCCACGCAGGTCGGCGCTAATTCTGCACCCAGGACACAGCAGTTCCCCAGGGAAGCTCAGCCCGGGTGGCACTCCCAGCATTTCCCCGCACACCCACGGCCGCCCCTCCCCAGGCGGTGCCCGCAGCCCCCGGCCCCGCCACCACACGGGCGGAGGGCACACCGGGGGTGGTCCCGCCGGGGTGCCCTTAGGAGCAGCTTTCCGGGAATCGCCACCTCTGGAAAACAGCCCCCAAACAGTCAAGTGGAAAACAAAATGGGAAAAATAAAGAAACAACAAATAAAGCCAAACCCTCGCTAGGACTTCGGAGACCCTTCGGCACCACCCGCCAGCCCCGCCGCGCCTCACCCGCTCCGCCGCTCTCCTCCTCCACCTCCCCGCGCTCCCACCCGGCTGCAAAGGCAGCGCCGGCACCGCCCGGGGCGGGGATCCCGCGGGGCCGCCCCGCTCCCGCTCCCGCTCCCGCTCCCGCTCCCGTCCGGCCGTGCCCGGGAAGCGGGGAGGAGGGATAACCCTGTCTGCCATCTCTCGGGCTGTCTCCCAGCGGAGTTCTCCATTTCCCCAGCAATCCTTGCCGCTCCTCCGCCGGTGGGATACAGGTTGTGCTTGGGTGTCACACTACGCTGTTTTATATTTTATAGCAGCATGGAATCATACAATGGTTTGGCCTGGAAGGGGCCTTAAAGATCATGTAGTTCCAACCCTCTGCCATGGGCTGGGACACTTCCCACTAGACCAGGTTGCTGAAAGCCACATCCAGCTGGCACTGAATGATTGTAGGGATGGAGATGCCTGAAACACTTCTAGGGATTCCAGTTGCCCGAATGGAGACCAACAGCATCATCATCTGTTTGAAATCTAGCCAGTCAGTGTAAACACAGCTTAGTAACTTTGAAGTTTTTGGTCTGTTTTTTCCCTATCATTAAATGTTGATTTCCTCACCAATTCACTCTTCAACGAGATGGTGTGCATTCATCAAAAAAAAAAATTCCTCTTGGCCAAGTACCTTCCCTTACAATAGACTTACGTGTCATTTCTCCCAGATGTATGTAGAGAATTTGCATAGACTGGTGTACTTTCTTTTCTGGTTACACATTAAAGAACAGTTTTCTTCCATCTCATTAAGGACTTTGCAGGAAAAACAAAAAGGAATTGTGATGGTCCAAACAAAGACTTAAATCTTTTACAGAGCAGTTTGCTCCAGTACAGACAAACTTACTCAGTCTTTTGTTACTGGGTTTTGTTTGGGTTTTTTTCCCCCTAAAATATCACAAGATATTAAAATGGTTGAAGATCAAGACTTTTCATGAAAACAGTGAAGAGATTTGTATTGCCTGGCATAAATATCAGATTGTTTCTCCCTCCATCTCAGTTAATCTGGGCAAGGAACAAAATAGGCAAAACCTGCTAAATATTGGTGTGCCAAGCATTCACTTAGGTGCACTCACAGAAAGCCATAGACACATTTATCCAAGTAAAAGAAAATCTAGGCTTAAAACCCAGCTAAAAATAGCAAAAGTAAATAGTTGACTTAAGAGGCCTAAAGCTGTCAGTTGTGTAACAGCACTGTGTGCTACTCCATCAAAAAACCCATTTGGAAAAAAAATTTCTAAATGCCACCTCCGTGCCTCTCCACAGCATCCGTTACCTGGTGCTTTCTGTCTGGACTACCAGATTGTGTTTAATGTAGCTGTGTCTCAGGAGCTGTAGCTGAGAGAGGCACTCTCTGGATATAGCTCACATGGCATCCACCTGAGAAGGCTTGAAGGTGGCTGGAATTTATTTCTGAGTCACATCTTGTCTGCAGTTATCACATACATCAGCTTCCCCTTCCAGTTTTTTTCTTGCCTTGGCCAGGCCAGTGTTTGTGGCAGTGGATGGTTTAGCACTGCAGCTAAATCCAGGTTTGCCTCTTTCTGCCTTCTCTTAACCTGTGTTAGGACCTTAGGATTTAACTGGTGATCTCTTTGAGCAGGCAGGCTTGAAAGTTAATGTTTATCTGGCTGCTGACTCATCAGAGGAGAGAGATGTAATGTGTAGTACAAATGCTACAGATCAAGCCCCGTATCAGTGGGTCCTTCCCACTTCTCGGCTCTCTGCTGTCTCCTCCATGAATTTATTGAGCACTTCAGTGCAATCTGGAGAATGGCCTTGCCCTCTATGCATAGGAATAAGCTTTGGGACAATCAATCAATCAATCAATCAATCAATCAAAGATCATGTACTTGAAACTCTTGAGAGATTTTTTTAACTAACACGGTCCATTGTGCCTTTTCTTTCTCCTTAAGCTCTTTCTGGACCTCTTCCCTGAGTCACAAAGAGCTCTCTATGACCTTTTTGCATTTGCAGGCTTTGGCAGGAAAATGTTGTTTCTCCTCCTTGTGAGTGAGATGGGACAGCCTCTACCTGCCTCCCTCCCTGGCGCTGTGGATGCATACACCACTGTAAAACTGAGCCAGGTAACACACAACCCTCCTGCACTGTTGGACTGGTCTGTGTGTGCTGTTCCTGTTAGCTGAATATGGGTTAGGATAATCCTTGAGAGAGCAAGCAAGATCCAGGTCTGAGCTGGGATCAACAGCAGAGAGGGAAATAGCAGCTAACTGGAAGGCAGTTTCCTTTACAAACTTTGCAGAATTGGAAACATGCTGCTACAAAGGTTCAGAAAGCTTCAGAAAACATCACCTGCTCCAAAATGTTTCAGAGAATCGTAGACTGTTAAGGGCCGGAAGGGACCTTGAAAATCATCTAGTCCCACTGCCATTGCCATGGGCAGGGACACCTTTCGCTAGACCAGGTTGCTCAGAACTCCATCCAGTCCGGCCTTGAACACTTTCAGGGATGGAACATCCACAGCTTTTTTGAGCAACCTGTTCCAGTGTCTCGCCACCCTCACAGTGAAGAATTTTTTCCTAATGTCTAACCTAATTTTCTCCTCTTTCAATTTGTACCCATTCTCCCTTGTTCTGTCACTACAGTTCCTGACAAGGAATCCCTCTCCAGCTTCTCTGTAAGCGCCCTTCAAATACAGGAAGGTTACTATGAGATCTGCACACAGTCTTCTCTTCTATAGGCTGGACAGCCCCAGCTTTCTCAGCCTGTCTTCCTGGAGGTGCTCCGGTCCCCTTATCCACTTCATGGCCCTCCTCTGGACCTGCTCCAACGGAACAATGTACGGAGACAGAGAAGGCCTTACACAGCCCATGCATTCAACAGGTTTCAGCAGAAAGAGTGCATTCTCTGCTTTGCCTCTGAACAGGCAGCAGCTCTGCAGGGACAAAGGGACAGCTCCAGGGAGCTCAGACTGGAAGCAGCCTAAGTTGGACTCTCTTCCTCCAGACTTCCTGGTCATGGCATTTTGCATATGTTGTGATACTCAAACAAGGCTAGGTGCTGATGGCAAAGTTCTACTGCTTAGGGATATTTATGACATTTTCTTCCTTTAGGGGAGCATTATGAACTTTCCCACAACATGAACCTCCAGGCTTTTCTGCAGGTCATGGCATTTCCAAGCTGCAGCCATGACTGTGCTTATACCTCCCTCTGCTTGTACCCACGTGAGACTGCACAGCAATTACAGCAAAAGCTTGTCCTGAAAGCCATTGCTAAGCAAGTGTGAAAACATTTTAACCGTGTCTGTTTAAACCCACAAATCAGCAGCCAAAGCAACTGCTGTGCTCATCTGCAGGTGAGCAGCAGGATTATAATCATGGCACAAAAATGTAACAATTCAAAACGGGTACTGAGACAAAGGCAACAGCATCCAAGCCAGTAAAAGTAGGAAGCCGAGGCGCAGAACTGGTGACGGCTTCCTGCTTCAGTTTTTCAAGTCAATTTTTAACAGTCAAGAACCATTTCCTTGTTTAATGTTACTTACTACTACTATCAAGGCCAGGTAGCCATACACACAGGTAAAAGTACTACCCATTCAGCTGTAATCAGCAGCTCAGGATTTTTCTCAGCTGATCACCAGCTTGTTGACATGCCAAAATTTATAGCACAGCAATACAAACTTACCAGCACTTCTCTCTGAGCTGGTTCTGCTTCGCTTTTCTTGTTCAGTGAAGTGGTCTCTGTTCTTGCTGGCCTTTCTCTCGTGTCGCCTCTGCATCTCCTCTCCAAAGTATCACCCCCAGCTGGATTCCTCTCCCCTGACTGCTTTTTTTACCGGGGTTAGAAAATGAGTCTCTACAGACTCAGCTCGTCTTCGCAGATCAACAAGCTGTGAAAGGATCTGGCTTCCTGTTTCATTTCCGTTACAGTTTTCAAAGTCACACAGGCTGTCTGTGCTTCTCCATATCCAAGCCACAAGAAAAAAAATTGAGCATAACTCAGCTATTTATAAAGGTCACATTGCTACCTCCCTCTGCATCTCCCAAGTTGCTGGAGGGATGGAGATTGCAGGGTATTTTTCAAACGGTGATGTACCACCCATACATGGTCTCTATCTCAGTGGTAGTCCACAGAGAGTCACAGCCTCTCCCTTTCAGCTCCAGTGTCACGTTTGATTGCTAAGCTCTAAACGTTACTTATAATGCAATCAGTGTGCCTTCCGTAGAAACAGTCTGACCATGAAGAGGAAACAGGTGGTCCACACAAGCATCCCTTCCCTATTAAATTATGGACCGTGCTATCTAAAAGCAAAGTTTACACAGATATGGTTAAATCACTTCTTAGATACAGGATTTTTGATTGGAGTAAGCAAAAGGTCCTGAGAGAGAGTCTTTCCTTTTCCCTCCTCACTCACTGTTTTAAGTTAAATGAGACAAGTGGTTTCTTACAATCTAAGACTAGTAATTCCTTCTTAATTATGCTGTTGGAAGACACATCACAATACCACAGCTTACAAGTTCACTAATTCTAGTCTCCCATTCTGAAAATACCTACAAGTTCTTGTTTCAGAGGGAGAAGCAGCAACTTGCCCTTGCCTCCCAGAGATTCCTACTCTGTTAACAGTTGTTTCACATTTCACATGCACTTTAAAAAAAAAAAAGTACAATTACTGACTCACATTTTCCCTTTCACTAGAATGTCAGTTTCCTTTTCTACCACTTTTATTACAGTATTTTTGTCAATTTAGTTCTAAAATGCTATTTTCCATTATCACCCTAGGATCAGGAGCATTTATTAAAAAAAAAATTGAAAGGTGCTGTTGGGGATAGAACTGTTACCTATATTACATTTCTTTTGTTGCTTGTTGGCACCTCAGGAGCTGAAGGTGAAATCTGCTGTCCCTGCTCCAATCCAAGCCTTGGGCCCCATGACTGCAGGCCTGCTAACACTTCTTATTTCACCATTTACTGTGGAGGATGGAGGAGAGGAACAACAAAGAATTTTCTTTCTTGAAGTGTTCACTTGCTTGCTTTGAATGCTTTCATGCTCTTCATGCTCCATGCCAGCGAGCATCCAAAGGCAGCAAGTGAATTCTTAAAGACAGTGTTGAAATGTATATATAAATACACACACACAAGTGTGTTTATGTGTATATAGGTGTGGGGTTTTTTTTGTCTGTGTTCTGTTCCCATTAGCAGAACAAGATAGTTCTGAGAGCAGAAAAACTGTGGACTGGGTACAGGACCAGTGCAGATCTTCCAAGGGAAGATCTGGAAAGAAAATTAGTAGGACAGAAGAAAGACACACTGCACATGCCCTCTTTTGCCTTCGTTGCTCAGCACTGGGTGTTTGGTTCATTGGTTTTTGGTGGGGTTTTTTTGTTTGTTTGTTCGTTTTAATAAAGCAAAAAAAAAAAGGCAAGATGTTTAGTTTAAATTTTACAGTGAAAATTAACTTTCTTTTCTGCATTGAATTCCCTTTAGTCACCTTAAAATCTTCTATTGTACTTCTAACTTAATTTTGGTCGGGTAGTTTGGTCTGCTCTGGCCACAAACAGTTCTGGCTATTTAGCACTTCCTACTCTTCATTTCTTCTTGCCGTTTCCACATCCTTTAACCCATATACCATAATGCCCAACCAAGCATAGCTGGTTCACCTGGATAACTCTTTAATATCTCTTTAGACTTTATCCAAGCAGAAAAAGCAGGGATTACCTCCCTTTCCTGCTGTGCTGGGGCATAAATATTTGCCCAAGATCTGCATTTGTTCCATACCCCAGTGAGCATCTTTAGGGCATGGTGAAAATGCTGGGATGTCTGAACACTGTGGCAGGGATCTAGGAACTTGAAGGAGTTTTGGAAAGTGATGCCATCTTTGCTCCAACAGGATTAGGTGACAGGCAAAGAAAGGCTCCAGAAGGGAAAAGAGGACAAACCAGGACCTTCTGCACCCCTTCCTTGCAGGACAGCCCCAGCTGAGCCTTGGATCTGGACTAAGTTAAAAGAAATACAGGATGAATTCCCCGTACACACCATGCACCTTCTTTCTTAAATTAGAAACAGCTAAGAGGTCTCTGCAAGGTTGTGGGGAGAAGACAAACCTTACGTGGAGATGATGAGTTTGGTATGCTGGAGGCACCTGGGCTGACAGAATCCACAAACCAAGAATAGCTGTGTTTTACTAAATAGTTAGTGTTTGTTTGCATGCCTGCCTATTTGCACTCTTTATCACATTCCCAAGCTGACAAGGAAATTTCCTTTGTCCACCCCCACACTTCTGCGGTGGGTGTTATCAGACGGCCTCTCCTACCCGCGGCATTCCCTCGTGTTTCTGTGAGATGCAGCAAATGAGCTCTGCACTTGGCTTCACCACAGCTCACTGTGGTTGTTTCCCTGCTCACCACTGATAGGAGAGCTCTTGGTCTTCAGCAGCAGCAGGGAAACCCAGACATGACGTGGAACAACATCATCCTGCTCTCTGAAAGTTGTAAACACAAGATGGCCACCCGAGTTTGTCCCGGAGTTGCAGGCACTTCCATCTCCATTGCTGAGCCCTAGAGCCAAATTCTTACTTTCTTCCTGCTTTCTCTCTTTCTACAGAAGCAGACTAAGGTTAGAGAGACAAATATCCCCAACCTCCAGTTGCATGTAGTCACTTTTGTTCTGCTGTAACAGGTTGTCCTACCATCTCATCTGCTACCTGAAAGAAAAATCTCCCTTTCCAGAACAATTATCCTTATTGCTGACTACTTTCTGCTGCAGCTGGATAGTTGTGGGGAGGAGAGCTGCTGTCCTAGGCAGGTGCTCAGTGGGTTACTTAGTGGTTCAGGTACCCTTTTCTTTCTGAAGACTAATGAGGCTAATTGCATCAATACAATCTACTTTCTGTATTTTGGAAGCACGAAATGCAGTGTGAGTGCAGAATTGCCTCCTAGTGCCTGGGTTTGGGCACAGAAAGTCAACTTGCTGGAGAAGAGGAATCCCTATTACAAAGTCTGTAATGGACCTTGCTTTTTAACAATTCTTTTAAAATCCAATACTTTGTACTTGGAATAAGAGTCCATATTGTGACCTATTTTTATTAAGAAATCAACATGCAAAGGCTCAGCTGTCTTTCCTTCATGCTGAGAGATGTTACTGCCAGAACAACATACACCCCATTTGTAGGCACTTTCCTTCTCTTTTTTTTTTGTGTGTCAAGTGTCAATCCCTGGCTTTGCAACAGTGACTAAATATTTATGTTTCACTGCCAAAAGTGCATAGCAGCAAACCAAAGCTAACATTTTAAGACTTGTGTGCTATGAGTGACTCACTGAGACTGAGAGCACCCCCTTCCCTGGGGTTCTCCTGCTCGCTCTTCTCCTCTGAAGCAGGAGGAGCAGCTGCTGTCTGCCACCCCTAAGAACCACAGCAGTCACCAGCGATGGCTTGTTTTGTACTGGAACAGCAAAACAGGGTCACTGAGGGGAAGAAAGGAGATCATTCTTTTCAGAGGAAGGAGTCACTCCAGCCCAAAACATCAAATGCCAACAGTGAAAAGAACAAACTTTCTTCAGAAGGAGACTTAGTAACAAGCAGGAAAATAAAACACGTGTAAAAACCTGTACACATAGGAACAACAGTGGAAAAGTCATGGAGAGCCAGGGCTTGAGCATGCACATGCCCCCTTTCATAATGCAGCTTATTGATCTAAATGTCTTTTGGATTAACAGAAACAGCAACAGAAGATGTTCCTTTCTGAAAGACACTTCGTGCAGCTGGTTGCTTACTCAGAATTGCAAAGATAAACATCCTGGTTCTATTTGGCATTTTCTTTCCCCCATCTCCTAACAATCCCCATCCATGCTGACAGCTGAAATTAATATATGTCCTTCTTCATTTATCAGAAAAACAACCTGCTGCTAAACTAATATAGGCTATACTTAACTATGTATCTCACAACACAGAAGGAAGGATGACATCAATTTCTTTTAATTAGGATACGGGACCAGAATTCAGAGGATGAACATCTATTTTTGCAGTTGCCAGAATCTTACGTATCTTCAGCAAATCCTTTTACCACCTGTTAAAAAGAGGGAAGGGAACTAAAAAGCTTTCTCCATCTGTAAAGTGAAGCTTGATGATTAAAATTGAGAGCTGCTGAAAATGCCATGGTGATGGAGACTCTTCAGCTGAATATACAGCCCCCGCTGTGATAACAAGGAACACTCTCATCTCCCTCTGCAGCCAGTGACAATAAAGAGAATTCTACTTGTAAGGGATGTCAGCACCTTCCTGACAAAGGATTCAATATTTCTCTTTCTGTAATTTTTTATGGATCTTATCCCTTTTGACATTTTGCTATTTAGACAGCGAGTATTAGGATTTCTACCTTTCTGGCAAATAAAAGCACAAATGACATATATTTTCTTTTAAAAATTCCCTGTGTTGAGAATGTAGGAATGAAATTTCCTGGCTGTTCCCATATGGCTTCATCTCAAATATAGATGTACATGCAAATTTCCCTGGACCCACCTTCCACCACAGAAATTTTGTCTCAGTGAAGTTTGTCTTTAGATGTTTATAGGATTTCTGTAGACCCCAAGGCCCTGCAGGAACTGTTCCCTCAGTATGTCAGGCATACAGAGGTCCCAGATGCCACCCATGGGTGTGCACTAAGCAGACAGCACAGCATCGTTCAGGAGGTCTGATCCATGCTTGGCATGTTGGACTCCAAGCATGATCCATACAGGTGAGAGGAGTCAGGAGTTGGTGCTTCATTTCAGCTTCTTGCATCCATTTTACTCAAGGAAGGTGGGGATTTTGAGTAGTTCCAGAAGAACTGAGCTCTTTCTCCTACAGTTAGGAGAACTGTGTTGTGGACTCTGCTTTTATTTCTTCAAAATTACTTCTAGATTTAATCATGTCCTGTGAACAATCTGGATTTACATTACAGCAGAAAAATGCTACTGTCTCTGGCAATTCAGGATGACAGTTTGAAGACTCTTGAAGCTGCCAGGAAATTTTTATAGGGAGTTTCACATTTAAAAGGATCATTAACTATTCAGTCCCATAATTGGATCCTTATGTTACAGGTTTCATTTGAGAAGCTCAAATGGTGTCTACATATGTTAATAAACTTATTTTAGCACTGAGAGCACAAATGTGTGACAAATTGCCTTGGAGGAGAAATGAAAGGGAGACCATCTAAACTTCCATTTTTGTGAGGGAAGGATTCTGACATGTTGGGGGCACAGCAGGAAACCAATGAGGAACAGAATGTACAGCCATCACTGCTGTTAAATATAGATCCCCAGTTCTGAGGCAGTGCAGAGCCTTGCTCTTGGGGTCTCTTCAGCTAACAGGTGTCTCATGTCCTCAAAACACCTCACAGTCAGGAAAAAATGCAGTCAGATGAGGGTATTCTGCCTTTTTATTCATCCTCTCTAAGTAGATCCAGAAGGTGTTGGAGCACTTTTCTACAGGTGCTACAAGCATAATGTTGCTGGATTTTCTCTTTTATTTTCTTTTCTTTTTTCTTCTCTTTTCTTCTTTTCTTTTCTTTTCTTTTCTTTTCTTTTCTTTTCTTTTCTTTTCTTTTCTTTTCTTTTCTTTTCTTTTCTTTTCTTTTCTTTTCTTTTCCTTTCCTTTCTTTTCATTTCTTTTCTTTTTTCTTTTCTTTTTTTCTTTTCTTTTCTTTTCTTTTCTTTTCTTTTCATTTTTCTTTTCTTTTCTTTTCTTTTCTTTTCTTTTCTTTTCTTTTCTTTTCTTTTCCTTTCATTTCTTTTCTTTTCTTTTTTTCTTTTCTTTTCTTTTCTTTTCTTTTCTTTTCTTTTCTTTTCTTTTCTTTTCTTTTCTTTCCTTTCCTTTCCTTTCCTTTTCTTTCCTTTTCTTTCCTTTTCTTTCCTTTTCTTTTCTCTTTTTTCTTTTCTTTTCTTTTCCTATTATTTTCTATTCTTTTAGGTTTTTTTATTAGGTATAAGGTAACTCTGAAATGTCTCCATTCTGCCATCAATTGCGTATCACAAGTGAAAAAACCCCAAGCAGATGATTCTTGGTGTTTTGCTCCATTTGTTTTTTTCCCAGTGAAGGTAGGAACAGTCCGTCCTCCACTGACCTTCAAGTATTACTCTGACACAAAATGTATTAGCACGAGTCAAACAGTGTGACTACAACAGCATCATGGCAAGGTAAATACCGTATCGTTATGCTTCCTTCCTCTGGCAATATCTCCAGGAGACAGGCTTCATAAAGAGCTACACCCAGTAGTAAAATAATTTGTGCTGAATAAACAAATACAGAGAGATGTTATAAAGTCCAGCATGGAGCTCAGCCAGAGCCGAGCCACTGCTTTTAAGTGGCAATATGTCAGCTGCAAATGAGCAATGTGACAGAAGCCGAGACATTTGTATAGCCAAACTAGTAGGAGCCTAAAATGCCAAAGTTAAGGCTGCAGATGGTAGTAGGTTTTGCCAACTGCACACCCTGGGTCTCCATGCATGGACCTATAGCTTTTGAGTGCTTCCCCCCTCCTCCCCCTCCCCATGCCTAAATGTAACATTAGATTTGCCCTATTTAGGGAATAAATCAAAACATTTCAAAAAAAGTGTGGCTGAGAGAATGGCAAATACTTGCTAGACAGATGCCATACCTCATATTTTCCTCATCAGAACCTAAGATGGGACTTCACAGTGCAGCCTAAGCGGAGATCTCTGCTACCACCCTCCCTCCATTGCCAGACTGCTGTGATAGATTTGCTCTGCCAAACACCACTGTAACAAACAGCTAAAGCAGTTTTGACTTTTTAAATAGGAGTTCCATGGTGTGGGTCAGCTGTCTCACTGGAAACAGGAAGCTGAGGTGTGCCCGTCACAGTGACAGATTTAGGATGTAACTCCTGCTCCTCAAAGGGAGCCCAGGACACACAGTGTGCATCCAAACACTGCAAGGCAACAACACAGGTACACACAAACTTTTATAGAGAACTTAAATCCTTGATCTCTTATATAACCTGTAGAGATCCTTCCCAACAAAACCATTTTACACCTGAGCTCTTTGTTTCTAGGACAGGGTACTTTGGGCATAAAGCTGTGTCCTCCTGGCATGTGTTTCCCTGTGTCCTTCCAGGCCATACACCCCTCCTGTCTGCTGGATGTTCACCATCATAACTGAGGATAACGAGTCAGCAGAAGAGCAGGAATTCCCACACAGCTCTCATGATTCGTACCTCTTCATTTTTCCCCCTGACACAAGCATTTCTACACCCTCTCTGTCAAGAGCAGCTCACAAAGACATTTTTAACTGTTCCATAATTAGCAAAGAGCCCTTTCACCTTCCCTCTCACTAAGTGCTGGATTTAGGAAATCCATAAGTATGGACAGAAGGGAAGGAGCTGGAGAAATACAAGACAAGTTGGGCAAGCAGCTTGAGCAGAGCTCCCTAGAGTGGTACAAAGTTCTGGGAATTGTGTTCTCCTGCAAAAAGATTAGAACAGCAACTCCTGCTAAAGGTAACATCTTTCAGTGTAACACTCCTCTACAACAAAATTACATTATTTTCACTTCCAGTGGCTGGAGAAACTCAGAAATGTACAGAAAAAAACCCCAAACCACCTTGTTGACAAGAAATAGCTGCAATAAGGCAGGGTGGCAGATGCCACATGACAGCACTACAGCATAAAAGAGAAGTACAACAGCTGTTGATACTTAAGACAATTCACCCTTTTTTTACTACTTTGTTGTAGAAGACCTACAATATTTACACAGAGATGTATTCTTCATCCAATGGGAAAACTTCTTCCTTGCACCTCTAAAATGCAACAGAGGGGGAGGATCAAGTAACATAGTAGAAGTTGGTATTTTTCTCTCTGACTTGGGCAACAAGTCAGTGTTTCACCAAGCAAATTTAACCATGGAAAATAAAACCCTGCCTTACACAGGACAGTAATACCAAGGCTCTGAAAAACTTCACAACTTTGGCTGCAGCTTTCACACTGTTAGACTCCACAGCATATACCTGTGGTTTCAGTACTTTTTTTTCCAAAATCACAATGGTTGCTTGCTATTATAGGCACTGATGTGTGATAGAAATTATAAACTAGAAAAGCAAGATTGTTAGAAAAAAATACTCAAGTTATTTGGGAATAGATTTATAAAGCAGATAAAGACCTTCTGTGGAGCACTTGAGTACAGAAACAGTCGACATCTGAGCTAATGGAAAAGAGCATTACCATTGCCTCATCACTTTTTTTTTCAAACCAACAGATGGAGTTTAGGCCTTGTAAAACGTTTCTCCTCTCAACCCTTGCAGCTGACTAACAGCAAAAAGTGCATTTCTTGATTATTTGTCAAACCAAACATTACAAATGCAAGAGGAAGATTCAACTTTAACCAAGTACTTGCAGTACTCACCTAACCACGCATGACTGGAAGTCACAGCATGCAAACAGAAACAGATGTTCGCTATCTCAAACAAATGCCATCCTTACCCAGGCATAAATCCTTCGGAGGATGAAAGGGAATCATAGGCTTATCAGCCACGTACTGCCTATTCCAAAACATTCTTACTCAAAGATATTTATACTATCTCTATTAAATGCCAAATAAAGATATTTTCCTCTCTCTGAACTTTATCTCTGCAGTCTCCTTGGGATAGTATCTTTCAAGACAAGCGGCAGATACTTCTAGGGAAATGCTTTTAACTTGCACAGTGAGCTATTTTGAAGGGATGCCATCTATTTTCAGTATGCTCCTATCTCTCTTCCACTAGACCCATTAGCTTATCAGAAATAATTGGAAATACTCTTTAGAGTAAAAATACTGATTACTATTTTGCATATTTGAACAGGTTTCCAAGCCAATCCTCCTCTTTCGCATCTCCAGGGCTTACCATTCTCTTCAGCATTTCTCCCACCCTGCTCCAAACACGTTGCAAGTTGTCCACAATGCATGGCTCGTGGCTGAACTGCTGGATGGTAGTGCACTCTCTAAAGCCAGTGGTGACTGAGTAACAAATAACTGACAGCCAGTACAAAGAGGTAGCAAACAGCACTGTATCAGTGCAGAGAAAAAGACAGTAAGTAAATTAGATATTTACTGCAAAGCTCCATATCAAAAAGCACATAATGCCACAGTTTCTATAGGTGCACCATGCTTCCCTTGGTCAGATTCTGAGGCAGTGGCATGGATCAGATGCACAGTTAAGGTCCAGTGTTGTCCATGCCCACTCCTACTCCTAGTGTCATCCTAGAAAGACATGTGCACTCACCTCCTTTCTGTGTTTGCCTGCTGCCTTTCACTTATTTCTCCTCAGTCTCCATCTGTCTTGGTCTTCTTGAGCACTTTCTGAATTGCTGAATGCCATGAATTGGAGGTAGCACCCTTGGCTTCTCCGAGACATCACGCAGAAGAAGCTCATGCTGTTCCCATGTCTTGCTGTTATCATGCGTAACTCAGATTTTGGAAAAGCTTTAAATTTCTTTCCCATGAAACACGGCGTAATTCAACTCTGAGGCAGACCCTAAGAAACGAGGCTTCCTTTCTCCGTGTGTATAAATAACCACCTATGCCTCTCTTCATCGCTGCTATATTTCTAGTTACAGAGAAAGCAAAGGAAAGGCAAATACCATTTTATGCATGACATTAGTTTGCAACCCCTGAGATTCAGGAAAAAACCCCACCAAGAATTGTATGTGCAGTCAACATACCTTAAAGAAATCCATCCCCTTTTCCACATATATACATCTTTTTAAAGTATTTGCAGCATGCCTGCACTGCACTGCAGCTGCCACCCTTTCTTACAGCACTTCATTATCCACGTGTGCCCAGGTATTTTGGCACTGCGGCCATTATATCCCTTCTTATCTCACATGTGCTGATCCGTCAGGAGGACAGTTGGAGAAACAGCAGCAGATGGAGAACATGCCTTAAAGCGCGTGAGTGAACGACCAGTTGTCTTTTCTCCTGCGGGTGCTCCCAAACCTGCCCCACGCTGCGTGATAAACCCAGGCAACACCACACACATTCCCAGAATAACTGAATGTGTATCTCAGACTTTTACTGAGCAGCAACAGGCCCATCAGACATGGAAACCAAGGAACAGTGTAGTGCCTTCGTGCAAATGCAACTCCCCAGCAGTGACTCTGCAAATCACGAGCACAAGGACGTTTTTCACTGCTGTTGCCTGAGCTGCAGCAAAGAATGCTCTCAGCAAAGGTTGTGGATCTACCTTGACAAGTCTTGCTGCAAGTCATGAAACTGCCAGATAACCACTGAGACTGCTTCCCCAGGGTCACACCATCAAATAATTTTGTTTTGGCAATCACCACGTATGAAGCCTGCCCTGAAGGGTTTGATTTTCAGCATAATAACATTTTGTGTGAGTTATGAAGCAAACCCTCAGCCACAGAAATGTGCTAGATGGAAAACAATTACATTAATTTCTTGACTTCTGGCAGAAAGAACACACAGCATTGTCCCAACATAAGCTCTTAAAGCCCCCCCCAGTAAGTTACCTGGGAGAAGAAAACATTACAAGGAACAGTTATTAGACCGGAATCTCTCTCATGCTCCTGGAAGAAAAAAGTTTGTCAAGAGGTAAGCTGTTACAAGCTCAGATTATGGCCTCATCCATATCATGAGGCCACTACCAGTGTAATAGGAATTCAGCTAGGTTTTTCATACTTAAAAATTCCCTAGAGTGGGATGAGAGAAAACAGAGCCTTTTACTGCAAGCAGATGACTTCCCCAGTAGAGATGCTGAGTCTTACGTTGCAACCTTGTACTGTAACACATATCAAATTACTTATACTATACCAGACTTCATTAAATAGAGAATATCGTATTTACATTTAAAAGAATTAACTGACGATTAAACAGGTGGAGGTCTTGAAAAGGAAATGCATGGCTGAATATTAAGTGAAAAATCAGGTCCACTTAGAAAAATCAGCACTTAATCCAAAAAGACAAATAAAAACTAGACACTTTAGACTGAAGAACCATTACCCACCTGAGCTGTGGGATGAAGTACAGCAACATGCTTTATGTTCTCTGCAAGCAGGTCTGAAAAGCAATGTACAATTCCAAGCTGTCATTCACAATCAGCAGCCTGGGTAAAAGCAGCAATCATCACCAGATTTACACCCTGCCTTTCACTGTGAAGGATCCTTGGGAGAAATTAGTTTAGGCCTCCATGAAACTCCATGAGCAATGAGAAATTTTGACATTCAGGCACTCTTTGGTGGCGATCAAGTTACCTTCAGGATGCCCCATCCTAAAAGCTCCCTCTTAATGTTTCACGATACATCATGACATTCTTTTTCCATGTGTGAACCAGCCAGGGATGTCCACTAGCATCTAAAGCTCCCAACAACAGCAACAAAATCAGAACACACCAAAGGATGCATTAACTGAGCGAAGTGGGACTAGCACAAATTCCCAGATTTGAGTTTTCCTGGCAAGCAAAGAGTCCAGAACCCTCCAAGGCCCAGGAGAACGCTCCATCACCAAAGAAGGAAGCGCTCTTTAACCAACAGTCTTGAGAGATGGCAAATTAAATTACATCATTCTGCAAATACTCAGTGGATCTTGGCATCACTGAAGGGAAAGTCTGAGAGCTTGAAGAACCATCCATCTCAAGGGATCACATGGTCTTCAGCGGCACACAGGCAGACATGTAAAAACAGACAAGGTATGTGATGTAAATTGACCAGAAGTGATTAGACAGATTCCCAGTGGTACAACAAGGCAAGCTTTCAGCTGCTGCCAGCTCTTCCTCAGCCTTGGGAGTAACCCTTGGGATTGCAAACCCTCACAGAGACTGAGTTCAGGGTGTGCCAAGTGAATTCCTGGTGCTGACTACTGCCAATTGAGTCTTCAGGAAGCTTCATATGAAATTTCTGCAAGTAATATTTGTAGATACTCCTGATGTGTGAGTTCACTGGAGAAACAAGCCTCCTGCTTGAGACCCAAATGAATACTTTTGTTGAACTGAGGTTCTAGTGTCACTAGTGTTTGACATTTAGTGTGCAAGGGCAGAGTTTCAAATTAATCAAGTCCAGGGCAAGTTACACTTACCTCTCTTAGGACAAGAAAAAAATGGCTTCAGGAGCTGGCAAAAAAAGTCCTGTAGAAGGAGTACTTGAAAAAAGTCAGGGGAGCTAGGCTGGCTATCGGAGTGGTAAAAAGAAAGCCAGCAGTACTCAGATTCTATTTGTTTAATATAAGAGATCTCCATACTCAGTTCCATCAGAACAACTGCTCCCTAAGGCAACTGTAATATCTCAGCTTTGTCTAGGAAATACAGCGGCTCAACAAAAGAAAATTATTGTTCATGGGGGATGTACTGAAGGGGGGATTCAAGTTTTACATGTATGGTCATAGACTCTAAACGAATCACTGAAGCTCAACTGGCAACACGATCTCAGGATTTATTATTCTACAAAGTATCAAGTCAAAAGAAGTCAAACACTAAGAATTTTTAGAAAAGAAGTAAGAGAAGAAAATTCCATTTTCCAGCTGTGTAAGTTAAGATGCATCTGTGTAATAAAAATTGTATGAGGTTTGTCCCCTCCCATCATAGAAAATATGCAACTGGGAACTAGGGAAAGTTCAGAGAAAGGCAGCTAAGATTCCCCATGAGGAATAAACAGACCAGTACTCTTCAGCTTGGTCAACAGATGCCCAAATGAAAAGTAAGTAACAGATCATAAAAGCAAAGGTAGGACACAAAAGCTGGGATGAACTGCCCATTCAAAGCTTCAGAGATATCAAAGGAAGATGTCAGTGGGTTCTTGGCAGAATATATAGTTCAACTTCATAACCCATTGCTACACAATGTTGTAGCTACCAATGGTTTACTGCTATTTTAAATAAATAATTATGTGTTAAGTAAACCTCAATGGACTTTTATTCCCTGAGATACAAAGCCATAATTTTGTAGGAAGACCACTGAGGATGACACAGGAGAATACGCTGGGGTGGTAATGGACAGAATGTCTTCTGGGAGCTGAAAATTCAGTCTGCAGAGATTGAGATGGTACTCTGGTGTTACGATTTCATCCTTTCTACAGCTCATATATTTGTCCTGTTTGGATGGAAGATATTTTCCATCAGAAAATTTGAACCTTGAGAACCTATATATTACCACAGGCATGATGGAATCTGAAGTTTTATTAGCTGCAACTGCTGCAGTCTCAAGTAGCTCATCTGCACATTTCCTTGAACAACAAAGACAAAAAGTCCCTCCAGCAGTCAAGAAAATGCAGATGTTAAAACTCATGAAAAAAGCAGCATTCAGATTACTGCTCATGACAATTAGACAATGAAAGGATCTTTCCAGCAGGGAGCTCGAAGAATTTCTGTATTAAACCTCAGATGTATCTCTAGCCCATTTCATCATTTTAACCTAAAATCAGTGATGAAAAGTGGAAGGTTGTGGTCTCCTCTCATTCTAGGGTTGGTTCATAATGGCTTCTTCTTCTCTTGGAAGGCAGATTGGCTGATGGGAGTTTAGGATTAGCAGGCTCCCCTGGGATTAACTAGGGGGACAGCAGACTGCTCTACTCAATATCCCCAACTGCCCCTCCACCCCCATTCCCCTAAAGACTTTTGGATAGGGCTAGGGGCAGTGACTTAGAGGAGGTGAGAAGCATTCCTGTTTTGAGGACAATGACATCATGAGAGAAGTATATTCTCCTGCTCCTACACTTGAGGTTCCCAGTCCCAGTGGCACATCAGTGAAATGGGAGATGCCATTCCTGTGCAGATGCTCAGTGGCACGGCATGGCACTGAGGACCACTGAGTGCAGTTCCCTGAGAAATGCTGAGGTGACCACCAGGCATGTGAAGCAGGAGGTGCTGGGTATCTGCTTGCCAGGAGAGAGAACAGTGGGCACCAGCTGCTTTGCAGCAGTGAAAAATCATCATGCTCCTGCATTATAGTGCACACAGGAAGAGCCTTTTGTCTTTTGAACCGATATGAATGTGCAAAAAATACCAGAAGCAGAAACTCTACAGATGGAAAACCTGTCTGTTACTCTCCATATAACCTTCATCAAGATTTAATTTCAGGAAAAAAAGAAATTCAGAAGTTGTTTGCCTGAGGGATAAAGCAGTGGTTCTGACAAAAGCACCTACAATACCTGGAGCTTGTTTAAACAAATAGAGAAACTTGGTCTTCCTTGGTTCCACCTACCTCCACATGCACCTGAATCCCTATAGCAGAGACATTAGTAACAGCTCCATACTGAGTCTATTCATACATGGAAAATGTATATAAAGTTTAGCTCCTTTTCTGGACTGGAGCTGACATGGTAACATGCCCTACCCTAATCCCTAGCACATGGATACACTGCTGTACACAGCAAGGATTGCCTGTCCAAATACTTCACCAAATACCAGCTACTCAGAGATTTCACTACCCAGAGCTGGCAGTTCAGTATATTCCTGTCTTCCTTTCTCTTAAGATCTTTGGGAACCACGGAGCTTAACCTCAAGTCAGCCATCCTTAGTTATATTCATTTCCTACTCACCAGCCCCTCTTTCAAATGGAGTCTTCCACTAACACCCTCTGTGGTGGGGTTTTAATGCTTCCTGGCAATATCATGCAGTAAGTTACATGCAAAGAACACCCCATTATATTTTCAGGCATCTTCTACTACCAGTCAGGTTTGCATGGTTACTGAAATCGTTTCAAGTAGCCAGATGCTTTTGCTGTGTCATTCTGGAGGATCTCTGTTGAGCCCTGGCCCGAACATACTTTTTGGATTTGGAGTAAGAAAAAATCAAGTCTTTTTTCTTCTGTTCATAAACACATTACTAGTCCCATCTGAGAATGACTTGCAGTCAACAGGAGAATATGCAGGTATGTGTTAGGCCTCTGCCCAATCGGGAAGACAACGTAGGTTGCTTCCCTGACCATGGAAATGTTATCTAGTCAGGTTTTCTGCTTAGCAGTTGCACAATGGCCTTCAAGTTAATGTGTTCATTACACATGCAATGAAGAACTGAGTTTCCAAACTCAACTTTATAAGTACTATCTCATGCACTGACTTTAAAGTCTGACAACCTCTTCTCTTCCTAAACTATCAGTAAGCAGTGATTGGGGTATGTTATCAAGAAGAAACACTTAAGACTCTTCTCTTGAATCTCCCTGGCTGTTTCCCCCCCTCTTTCAGCTGTGACATTGACTGCCATTCCCTACGCTCTACAATGTTCCCACATCAGGGCCTCACACCAGCTGCTCTGACTCGAGTTTTTGGTCTCCACTCTATCAGCCTGCAGTGCTGCTCTGTGGTGTGCAAGACAGTCAACAACAACTGTGCCCAACTGAGTCTAAGTGGCATTTGCAGCCCCAACTACACAATCTGGCGAAACAAAAGGACCTTAAATTATCATATCTTCAAAGCACTTCAATAGATTTACAATTAGAAGACCTAATGCTCAAGCTCATCATTCAAGCTTTGTGCAGTTAGAAGCTTTTGCACCAAACTGCAGGTTTTTGTGCAAAACTCCGCTCCATCAAAACATGTTGGCTGTTCCAAGTAAGGGGCTCATGGAGAGGGCCAGCATCAGCACAGTCCTGTTTACATGTGAGCCAAAGAATCCATCTCTGCTACTTGAAACAACTACAAGGGCATTATTTGTCTGTAAAGCACGTGGGTAACTTTTCCCTAGCTTAGTATATCTTCAGACAAGAACTATTCCACAAAGCACGTGGCCATCTACTTCCCTATCATGGAAAAAGCTTCCAGTGGCTCATCCTGGTCAAGAGGTCCTTCCTGAATACCCTCTGTCTTTCTATATGTAAAATGTCTCTCTCAGTTGTCTCTCCCAGTAAGTAAACTGTGAGCAATTAAAGGGACTGACAGGGAATAGCAGAAAAGAGCAGGCAAACAAAAATCCTGTACACAATGCAGCAAAAACATAAACAGTCTGTATTGTTCCCTGACCTTTCACTTCATTTTGAATTGTAAATAGTTACTGATAGCAGAAAAGGGAGGAGGATAAATATACACAATGAGAAACTTTTCTGCCATACGAGTTTAGCTGCAAATCCCAAATCTTTATGCTTGAAAGTAACTTTTCTTCATAATGAATCTAGAATGCCTAAAAGTTGTGGGAGATCTGTTCCCCAGTTTAATATTAACTTGAAATATGATCCTTCGGTCTTTAACTGGGAACATCTGGTAGAAAACTCTGCTGGTCAAAATTTACTAGCTAATAAAGACCATAATACATTTCCACAGTTAGAGAGTTACGCATGTTTTATATAAAAGCATTCATGACACTACAAAGCACTCAACACTTAGAGCAAAGGCAAATATTATTTTGTAAGGCATGAAGGAAAGATACATCATTGCAATTTAAAATTAATTTTATGGCAATAAAGTAACATACTTTTTTCTTTTAAAATACAGAGCCCAATTAAAATGTAGCCAAACCTAAACTGTTAAACTCCTTAAAGCAAGAGATCAGACAATTACGTCAAATATGTTTAATTTTTTTCAAAATAACTGATGGCAAAATAAAATATTTACATCATGTCATACTGTGTAAACATGTAACGTCACTGTACAAAGAAATATACATGCAAAATAAAGCAAAAATGAACTAAAACAATAAAGGAAAAATAATACACAAACATAATGATATGAGGTTGGTACGAATACACATCCAGTTTCAAAGTCAGTTGTTTTCTTTTAAAAAGTTTCTGTACAACTTTACAAAAAAACAAAAAGAAGCCAAAAAAAAAAAAAAAAAAAAAAACCAAAAAAAAAAAAAAAAAAAAAAGAGAATAAATAGGATACAGTGGAAGCCACAAAGCTCAAAACTAACCCAAGCTAGGTTATGGCTTAAGACCATTATATCTAACTCTTGTGGGATGTCGGCTTGGTTTCCTTCAACATGGCATTTCACACAAACATAGATGACAACACACCCACGTGAACTCAGTGATGCACAGAAAACCATCTCTGTCTTTTTAAATATCTCAGGCTAATATTACTTCAACCTTAAAAACAGTTACTAAGACAATTACATGTCCAATTCTCCTCATCTGACTGCTACTTTCTGAACGTATTCTTCACCCAAGAGCACAAGATTAATTTGTTCATTTCACAGAAAGAAGTAAAAACACAGATTTGAAAATTCTAAAATGTAGTTGAGACAGACCTGGGGGAAGTCAGACTTTGGCATTTTAAATATAATAATAAATTTTAAAAAGTGTTACCCTACTTCTTAATCAGTTTGACATTTGGGATACCAATCTCTCTCTCTCTCTCTCTTCAAGTTTTTTAACAATCCTTAAAACTGACTAGTCTTGACTAAGTTCTATGCTAACCCTCATCTTAAACTAATAATGACAGTGTGGTACAACACACCCACCCTTGCCCACCCAGAACCCCCAATCACACAAACAAAACCATAAAGCTCGCCGTACTAAGTATGTGCTTTTTCTATATATTTATTACAGTTACAACAGAGGTCCTCATAAATAGTTGCATAAAATGTTAAAGCCACAACATTGCACATGATATGAAAGAAAACAAAATCCCAAATGAGTGCATTTACAGTATTTCATCCTGCTGGATACTGCTTGACAATTGGGTCAGCAAGCTGGGCACCAACCCAAAGTTCTTTTCTAGGGGGACAGTGAGTACTGACCCAAACTGAAGACCCGCACAGTGGTATACCACCATTTAGGAAGGAGGGGGGAAAAAAGGATAAGAGGAGGGGGAAAAAAATTACAGACCGAAGGCAGGTAACAGTCTATATACAAGTAAGGCCTACATTTTATCAGAGCAAAACAATTCATTCTATTTGTATGCAAAATCTTTTGAGGTTGGATGCACTTAAAAGCAGAGTCTGATCTCAGTGCACTGCTACGTGGGATACATACAGGCGAGGCAACTGGAAAGCTCTAGGACCAAGTGAAAACCAGATGTTATAAATGGAGGCTGTACCAATGGGCAGCCATTTTGGTGAGTCTTCTCCAGGCATGATCTGATTTTTGTTTAACACCAGTGCTTTAAACATAGGCATTTCTTCCTTGAATAAATCTTGAAAACGGTAGCTAAGTTCACTTGCAAAATTCAACTCTTGTTTATTAAAAAAACTATTTTTTTTTGCAGAAACCTGAATAAAATACTGTTACTGTATCGCTTGTGACTGCTTTTTGCAGAGTACAGTGCTATTGTCCTCCACCCCCGTGAAGTCTGCATCTCCAGTCCCCCGCGCTGCCCTGCGCAGGTCCCTGTGGAATGCATTTGCACACGAACATTCACTAGCAGCTGGTTGGCTTGGGGTTTGCTTTCCTCAAAATTCAAGTCAACCGCTGATTGGCAGAAGGAGTCTATCTCCAGTCTGATTGATTGGCAGGAGGAGTCCATCTCCAGTCTGATTGATTGGCAGGTGAAAGAGAATGAGAGAGAACTTCAAGCAAGGTCAAACTCTTGGCAAGAGCCTGCTCTGTAAGAAGTTTTTAATGCTACGGATGGGTCGAACATCATTCTGGTGTTTTCGCCGCTCAATGAACGAAGTCAGTCTGGATATATCAATGCTGTCAGCACTTTTGCTATTCCCCAGCTGCAGCCATTGCTCCTGGAGGGCCAGTGCAGCCGAGGGACGCTTAGCTGGGTCATCCTGAAGTAGGAAGCATACAAAATCTTTGGCCTTCTGGCTAACTCCTTTGAAGTAGTCATCTGGGAAACTAAAGTCCAAGCGGCAAATATTCAGGCAAGTTTCCTCTACACTTTCATCCAGGAAAGGAGAGACGCCACTAAGAAGGACATAAGTGAGCACTCCAATGCTCCAAACATCTGAAGTGAGTGAAACAGGATTTCCAAGAATAATTTCAGGAGCTGCAAACTCTGGGTTTCCAAGTAACTGGTGGATATAATACGTGGTATTGAGCTGGACTGCATCTCCAAAGTCAGCCAGTTTTATTGTTGGCTTAGTGGAACTCTGGTCCACCAAAATATTTTCAGGCTAGAAAACATAAAAGCGAAAGTTAAAATGTCTTTTTTCAAGTCAGTCTAACACACATTTAATGCTCCAGCTTAATTGCTTCCCAGCCAGTGTGGCCAGCTCTGAACATCAATTTAGAACATAAATAGCTGCATGCTACAGGGATTACTGCTGAAGGCCAGCTCTGCAAAGCTCTTGAGGCAGTCTTACCAAGGCTTCCCCAGACCAACCAGCGGGTGGGTTCTTGCCTACTGCATTCATGCAATGAATGTGCTTTAGCTGCTGGCACCGTATTTTTGCAGGAAATATCGTTTTGCCAGGTAATACTTCAGCTGTTCACAACAGCAGCTTTGCAAAGCTTCACAGGAACTGTGTTTCGAAACTTAAGCTTCAGGAACAGCAATTACAAATAGAGGGTGAATAAAGCTACTGCTCCATTTGTTTTACGACACAGACAACAAAGCCCTTGCATTTAAAGACTGGAAGACTTTGTAGATATTTGCATGATGTTTTCAACAAAATTCAGCTTTATTTGGCAACTCTTTAATGTAATGCAGCTATACAGATGCAAGACAAGCCCTGTTAGGAAACTATGACAGCAGAAGATCCTGTTGGATGCACATGACTTCAAGAGAACTGCCCCATTATTGGTAAGCTGAAAGTAGAATTATTTCTACAGTTTTAATTCTGAAGGTACTGCTGCTGTAGCTGTAATCTCTGCACAGTAAGAGCAACTTACCTACAACTAGTTTTTAACTGGTTCATCTGTATGTACCCTGAGACCAGAAGAAGTACTGGTGAATGCTGTATAGCACACTAGAAAAAGTTTAATGGTATGAAGACACAAAACTGGTTCTGCTTGGAAAACAGAAGTACATGGAAGGAAGAGACTCAGGCTCTTTTTTTGTGTTTTCTCACCATGACCCCATTTGGCTAAAGACACCCTGCCTACAGAGATGACTTGTCAATGCTAAAATTCCTTTTTATTCATATACAGGTAAAAAAAGTGTAAAGATTAAGTTTTTAATTAATATTCACATTAAGACCTTCTCACATAGTTTTTTTTACTAGAATGCAGCAAACCCTTGTGGCTCAAGTAACACCCAAAGGTAAGAATAAAGGCCCAGAGAGGCACCATTCATGTAGATATCACAGCCCTCAAAGTGCAAAGATGAGAAACATTTTTGCAGCAAAGGAGGAAAAGCAGTCTCTTTCACAATAAACTCTGTGCTTCTTGAGAAAGAAATGGATTTCTGCTGCAAGTTTATCAGAAAGTAAAGTTTCTGCTTTGCTGGCTATGAGTGATCTAAAGCATTTGGGGATGGAGCCCCAAGCCATAGCCTTCATGTGTCTCAAAGCATTTCACAGTTCTATGTTCCCAGCTCTGAGTTTTCTAGAAGAGGGAGATTTTGATGCCTGGAATGATGCACACTGCCCAGAATCCCATTAACAACTCACCTTTAGGTCCAAATGTGCTATTCTGCAGTTATGAAGATACTGCACAGCTTCCAGAATCTCTCCCAGGTAGAGTCTGATCTTCCCTTCTGTGAGGTTTCCCCATCGCACAACATAGTCTAGAAGGCGACCCTGGTCAGCCCTGTTAGAATTGCAAGGGTTGCATTTTAGGTTAAAAACTACATCAGAACTGAAAAAACCCACAGACTACAGACTACAGCAGTAACTGTAGCCTGCAGCTCTTACAAGACAGAGGACTAGGGTATGAAGAGGAGATTTCACATCAAGCTACCAGATCGTAACATTCCTAATTCACTTTTGCAGCCATTTGATACAAAAAGACTGTTGAACCTTCAGACCAAGATAATCATCCACAAATCAATTTAATGTCTCTGTTTGTTCCCTTCTGAGTATTAAACTCAACATTTTAGTAATAGCATTAGACAACTGCAATATTTTACTTAGGTGCTTTCAAACTTCTATGACATCTTAGAGCTCCTTATTCATAAACCACTACAAAATGCCCCAGAAAGTCAGCTCTAAATATTGCAATTTACAGATAATTAAGAGTCCACACACATTTCTAACACTAGTATGTAGTTGGTGGAGGTCTCAAAGGTGTCGAGAAGGCCAATGAGCTGGGGATGCTGGAGATTCTGCATGACTCCAAGTTCATGGGTAACCTGGTCTCGCTTCATCAGCTTCTTATTCACAAACTTAGTGGCTACTGCTCGCTTGGTTCCCTTCTGGTCACACTTCTTAACGACAGAAAATCTGCCCCTGGAACACAACAGTGAAAGGAAAAGAATTAACCGAGAGATGCAATCAGGACATACTTTTGAAAGATATACTCCAAGAGATCTAATTTTGGATCTCTAATAAGCTACCCTTACAGAGAAGTTTCTGGGCATGAGAATTTTCAGGGCATGCCTCTACTAGAAACTGTGTCTCTATAAACTTGACAGAGATCTGTTGTATCACATTTGCAGACAACTTGTCAGAGTAATATCCAGATTTCAAAGGTCATCACTAAGTTGGACAACTGTATATTCTACATGACTTATTTTGCCTATTTTCAGACTCCTTCTGTCTGTAATTTTCATACTCTAAGTAAGAAGGTTTAGGAGAACTTCACTACAGAAGCAGTGTCAGTTCACTGCAAGGCATGCTTAAAAAAAATAAATCCCTTAACCTATGATACCACTTCAGCCTAACTACATTCTGTTTATGCAGTGCCATCTAGTGCTGGTAAAATTTTTGCTTCCCTGCTTCTATTTATTCCAACAAAATTCTGGCCTTTTCAGCTCATACATTGAGTATTTGTCAAGAATTTAATTTTTGAAAGGGAATTCAGCATTTTGACAGACAGCTTTGGAGATCAGCATACAGAACGCACCTGCCAAGCTCAGCCACTTCACTATAGTGGGAATCAAAGTTGTCTTTCCAGATTACCATGATCCCATCACTTCCAGGACCTAAACAAACAAACAAACAAACAAACAAACAAAGAGAGAAGGACAGTATGTCCAAGATTAAATACACTCAGATCCTTTGGCTATGAGAGGAATCACACCATCCTGTTAATTCCAGCATGACACACAGGGTGGCAGCAGGACAAACTGGATTATACACCACAGTAGCCCAGCCAATGCAGCAGAACAAATTCTGTAGTGGAAGCAGTTCAGGTACAGTGGGAACTGTCTGTACAGGAATGAGCAGTTTTGGCAAGTTGAGGGAAACAGTAAAGAGAAAAGACATCTTAAATTAAATCTTATAACCAAGAGTACACCTGCCACTTGAAAAAAAGAAGTGGCCAGGCAGTGTATTAGCTACCTTAGAAAGCAACTCTTACTTTTCAGAAAAACACCAGTATAAAGACCAAAATTTCATTTTCAGCCTCTTTTATATATTGTAACACACTCATCCTAGGGCTTACCTACTGTCTGTCTGGGGTCAGTGAGCAGGAAGTGCCTGAAATAATCACCACCTCAATGTGTTGCTGCCAGTAGGCAGTGCTCAAGGTGGCACCACTGAATATAAACACTCAAAAACTTCAGATGAGAGTTGGAAGGGGACACATCTTTCACAGTCCGGTTTAAAATTCCAGGAAAACAACAAAGCTCTTAGAAAAAAAGGGAAGAAAGACCATATTTTGAAGAGGGTTGGGACAACTGTAGAAGTCCCCATATCAGCTGGGACAGACATACACGGAGCAGCACTTCCTATCTTGGGGTTTTTTATGTGAGTCAGTTTGAGACAGAGACATTGTGCTAAAATCTATGAATTAATTGTCACCAATGGAAAAATATATGGGCCTCACAATGGACTAAAGGATCCAGATAGCATCAGCTGTCATAAACTGCCTAGTAAGAACACCTGTGATCCTGCTGTTCTCCCCATTTCTAAGAATGGATAATTATGAACACTTAGGAGAAGAATAAGTGAATGTACAAACACACACCAAAACTTAACACTATGTCATCAAACACATCAAGCAATAATCTTTTTTCCCCTTTGCTGTCTGCCCCCAGAACACAGGCATTTTTTCATCTTTGCACGTTTCCTTTTCATTCCCTCACAAACATTCAGGTTGCCTTGCTTCAGGTACTGAAATAATTTAACTGTAGATCAATGACGCCAAGACAAGAACTAGCTGTATGTTCTCCTAAACACTGTGGCTCTACAATCCAAGCAAAGGAGAAAAATCAATTACAAAGTAATGCTACTCTTTTCTTATCTGTACACTTTTGAAATTATGTTAGCATAGGAACATTCATTGAGACTAAACTAAGAATGCTGATGATAAAATACGATTTTATGGTGTTTGAACTAGTACTGGCAAAGTGAATGCATGCTGACAGTACCGTGAAATGTGTGTATGAACCTCTAATCAGTAACATCCTAAAACTGCATCTAGTCCTGCTAAAACAGACAATATATCACAGGTAAAAATGCTTTTTAAGATAGGCCTTTAACCAAGGGGAGCCCAAGAGCTGAGCTTTTCTCTTTACTGTTCTATGGGTACCAGTCACTTTGACTGTAACTAGGCTTTAGAAGAAGGCAGAGACAGGCCTACCTAAAACTCGCAGACTGGCGGAGGATGACACCGAACCCATGTCGTTTGCAGCTATACATGTGTAGATACCATCGTCTTCCGCAGTGACGCCAACGATTTTCAGCGACGCCTCTCCCAAGTCACTGGGAAACACAACGGCAGCCGTTAACTCTACAGTAACGTCACAGACCTTAAGCTATGAAAATCAGACAAAGGTTGATATTGTTTATACTTCTTATTCTCCAGCCCCTATCTCTCTCTGGATGAACATTACTAACCCTGCCCTGCTGTATCAGAAGCGTCCACCAAAACCTGAGCACTTTGTGTTCACCCGGTATCTTGGAATGTCCTACAGATTGCTAGAAAAACATCCTGACTGACATTCTGTCTCACCATGTCCCAGGCTCCACCATGCTGGAAAAATCAAGTGCTTCCCCTGTTTCTTCCTGCTCCCTTTACCTACTTCAAGTTTTCGGAAGCTGTATCGAGACAAACATCCATCATTGTTCTTTCTGAAAGGCTCATTTCCATCCGTGACTCCCAGAAGTGTCAGCTGATCAATCATTTGTGCTTTCAGAGCATTCACCCCTTGTAAGAGAGGGCTTGCCCTTCAACACAAAAGGCATACTTCTCCACAAGTCTGGAGACCTCAGAGTCTGGGAGAATGAGGATGGGAGGAAACTAAAAAGGACTTAAGTTTACTCTCTGCTCCAGGGCAGCAACAGCATTAAGCTATGTAAGACCAGAGCAGAAAGACTCTGCAGGCTCTTCCTTAATCTTTCTCACTGTTCAACCACCCTTTTTGTTTGATGGTTTGTCTTTAAATGTCTGCTGAAATCTTCCTCGTGCAATAAATTTCTAGTACTCTTCTGACTATCTGCTATGGACATGAACAGCAGATAATTTAATTTGCAACAGCCTCTTACAAATGTGGATACTTGGCAAGTCCGCCCTACACTTTTCACCTCTAGGCTCAAACCAACCCTAATATTGTGTTGTTTTTCCATAATAATGCATGTTTTCAAGATCTTCTGTCATACTTATTGCTTTCCTTTGGATTCATCTCAGTTATTACGAGTCATTTTACTGACTGAACCAAAAACTATTTGCAATGATCTTCACCACACAATTTCAGGCGGAAAAAAGAAGGTAAATTTTAGGAACATAGGAAGATGACACCCTTCCCCAACTCAAACATTTCAGGATTATTTCTAAAAATCTGTCGGCCACAGCTAACATGATTTACTGGACATAATTCTGTAACAGTAATGAGTAACAATGAATTAAACCTAGAAAATTTAACTCTTACACATCTCACAACAGCTCTGGATGCAGTAGTAGAATGCCACACTGCCTTTGTCTCCCCATTAAAAACAAAGAAAAAACCCAATGAAAAGAAAAAGCAGGAGCAGCAGGACGTAAAGAACAGTATAACATGCCATCATGTTTTCACAAAAGAGCCCTTCATTCTGAATTAAGAGTATAATTCATAAATAAGACATTTCTTCACACTGAAGTTACTCATTAAACTATATTTTCTGTATATAAAAGATGCTTTTTCAGAAAAAAAAAATTTAACCTGCAGCTTCCCATTCCAAAATAACACAGTTTCACCTATTAATCAGGTGTTTGAGTTACCAGTTATTCTGTTATGTTCTATCATAGCAAAGCTAAACCCAGACAAAATTGTTAATATCCACACTTCAACAATAAAGAGTGATAGATCTGTAGGAAGCAGGGGCTTCTTTGCAAAACACTGCAGTGTGATCTGAAAGCCACTAATGGAAATAAGGGACTGGCAGGATCTGTCACAGTACTGCCATGTCACAACATACTGGTCTGTTTCAAGGACCAGGTCAGTGTGACAGAACCACAATGGCTTCTGCAACAGCTAATCAGAAATAGCAGATTAATTTTATTTTGTTTTTAAAAATCAACTGAGTGTAACATTTTGTTACCCTAGCCATATACAGAAGTTACATAACATTCCTGGAAAATCTCAGCTGTGAAATATTTCTGTCTGAGAGCAACCCCATCCTCATGGCTCAAAGCCAAACGCTGTCGTGCACCAGGGGTGCAAATTAAAAATCTAACACTTTCAGCAGTTCCTGTTGAACATGACACAAATTACCTGTACGAAATGCTGTGATGACCGTCATTGCTCAGTGTATTATGATCAGGACCTTTCCAAGTAACTGAAGCCTTGGGGCGACCACAGACTTTACACCTAAGCACGATGGTCTCTCCTGTCTCACATGTTACCTCACTCAATGGAATTATAAATTCTGGGGGAACTGGAAAAAGAAAATTAATTGCATTAGGTCAACTGAAGCAAATACATTTAATTTCTATTCCTTGCACTCTTTTGCTATTACACAAAGTAGTACTTTACATTCCCAAGGTGTATATATCCCTCTACCCTTGGAGCACATCCATGGTTAGGTCCCTTGCTGGGGCTGTGCAGAGCTCGTGAATTTTTCTCTACGAGAACTTGGACACAACACTACTGCTGTGCTGCAGATAACCCTGGGGCCTACCATGCTGAACCAAGCACCCAGCCTATGGCAAGCTGAGGAAAGTCTACAGTGAAAAGTATTTAAGGATGTGCTCAGCTAGGCTATCTTTATATCCAGCCAAGTTTGCAAAAGGGAACACAAAACACTTCACCCACTGAGGCACTGCAGTGCTTTCCCTTTTCCACACGTGAAACTGAAAAAGTTTGTTTCTGTGAATTAAGCTAAACCCCCAGTTTGGCTCTGACCCCAAAGGGCCACTGTCTTTGTCCTATCAGCCTCTGCACTGGAGAGGTCCTGAATGTTCCCTAGGGTGCAAGATTAAAAATGAAGAAGCTCCAACTCCTGTCCTTGCACCTCTGCAAATTCAGCAAGGCCCCACTTCCATACAGAACAATCATATGGTCCTTGTGTTTTATGTTGTTTGAGACTTGTGAACTAAAAAGGGTCCTTGCATCTTAAAAAATAAATACAATGTCGTTCATTCTACCTCATCTAAAAAGGTAGAAAATTGCGTAGAATTGGTAGAAAAATCTATGTATATTTTTGTAGAAAGCACTCAGTTCCTGACATAATTCATATCAAGCAAATAATGTTTTGATCAAATTACAAACTTAAAAATTAAAGCAACTTACCATCATAAATGTAATTGGGGTTGAGAAGCTGGAAAGGAGAAATTAAAGAATTAATGTCCTGATAATCTTATAATAACTTAGAGAATGGTAGAAAACCAAACACAGAGATGGATCAAAGTTAGTTGTGCCCACAAAACCCAAGAAACATCCCAACACCATAATTTCTGCACCACTCTATTATTTTTGCAGTATCTTTTTGTTGTATGATGCTTGCAGGTTCAAAGGTTATAACTTTCTGTGTTCAGATTTGGCAAAGACTGTTAAGAAAAGCCTCTAAAGCCACTGCTGCCTTTGGTTCCTTCCTGTGAAGTTCTGACAGAAGCTACTTTCAAAGAAGCCCCAACCCAACTTCTTCTGGAAACTACATCTTCAAACACTTACTTTTACAGAAACCTTGTTGGCAAGTCCTTCTCGGGATTTGCGATAACCATTTTCTAGCTTGCCTTCCCTTTTGCCGTCTTTATCTTTTTTCTCAGATTTCTTCCTTAATCGGAGTGCTGTGTGCCAAGACGTTGACTTCCTGAACACAGAACGTGAAACTCTGATCAATTCTTTTCAACTCCTTGTTATGTCCTATACTATCTAATTTCGTGTGTCATTGGAAAAGTATGTAAAAATATTATTTCTATGTATGACAGTGTAGTAAAATGAAATACATTAAGTATTCCATAAGAGATGCCACCCTTGGCTAAAACTGTGCACAAGCTAGTAATGTAGTCTGTAGTTCAGTATTCCTTGAAATCATTGCTCCAGTGGTAAACTGGCTATATGAAAATGCAAACTGTCAATCAAACTGAGCAACAACCAGTATGAAACCCATACGAAATACAGCCTGACAAAAGCTTTACACAAAATTCAAACTTTGAACTTTGATACAGTTTCTTCCATTGCAGATATGAGAGAGAGTTGTTCCTAGCATACAGTCATTTTGAATAGGTTTTTGGCTTTTTGGAACTCTCCAAATCTCATTTCACTTGAACAAACATTCCCCATTTTCCTTGACAGGAGTGCCTAGACTGGTAACTCATTCTATTAAATAAACAAGTTAAAACCAATTATTGCTGCTCTTAGATCAGGCACTCTTTTCCCAGAAGACTGGGCTATTGCAACTTTTTAATAAAGAATATGTGCTTCTGGGATCTTTCTCACTAGCTTGTATTTTGAAATTTGCTAAGGGACCTCTCAAGTACTCATTCTGCTTGTTGTTCATTTATTTCTCAATGATCACATGAACTTTTAGCCTTAAAGATTCAAAGCCTTCTCTAAACTGGAAGTTTTTTCCTTCCTCCCCTTCTATGCACACCCAGGCACTCACTTGATGGTTCCATCAGGGTTGTCAATGATGATTGCACTGGTATGCCCCAAGACATAGCCGGGAATCCAGCCCTCGGCTGCGGGGCACTGATCAGTGGCGGCTCTGAACACCAAAAACATGTTCTGTTGGTTGCTGGCTAGAATCTGCACGACCTCTCCTTGGTAGACATTTATCTCATCCTCCTTCACTGCCGTGTAATCGTGTGTCACCAGCATGGTGGAGATATTGCTACTGCTGCTACTTTCACTCTGCAAGCGTCAATCAGAAGCAGAGAGAGCAGGGGGGAAAAAAGAGAATCAAGTTTAAAACTCGTGAAGAACACAGGCTGTTCTTGGCCTGCTACATCACCTACCTAATCCACTTGGTTTAAACTGTAGTCGAAGACAAGAGCAGTGCTTTCTCTTTTAAAGCTGCTTGTGTCTGTTTATCTTGTGCATTACTCTGCTATTTAAACATTTTCATGTACTGCTGCTGCACAAACTTATTCCCAGTACAGTTACTCAATATCATTTCCTTTAACTAAGAGTCAGTTTATACATAAATCTCAACTTGCCTTCCTTTCAAGCTCAGACACTGAACCTTGCATCTTCATCAGGCATCAAAACTACAGTACAAGCATGTAAGACAGTTTTTCATGGTCTTGTAAGTTCAGTTTCAAAATCACAGCCATTAGCTCATAATCACTGAAAATTCCAACAATGAAAAATACATGTAGTCTTTCCTAGCACTATTTGTCAGATCTCGCACACAAAACATGACGAAGCACAAAAGAACAAAACAGGGTTTTGACAGCATCTCTCAAAACCACAAGACTTATCTGTGGTTGAATCTGTATGATAAGATTTATTCCTTTAAATGCAGAGGATGAAGTAAATTACTGAAATAAGAAATTAATTATTTGATGGTCGAGATAGACCCACTAAATTATAAGAATCCCTTCTAACTGATTAGTGACTGTGATAGCTGAGTGTTGTTACCTGTTTATCATATCCTTTCAGCTGCTGTTCATGATTTTGTTCATTTCCCCAGCAAGCATTTGTGGAAAGCTAATTATGGCAGAGAAGGTGTACATTCAAAATCATATTACTTTCAGAACAAAAAGCCTTCTCCTGACCATGAACCTACTGGAAATTATTATTTTTTGAAAGTAAGACTCTACTCTGTCCATTTGCATGCATTCATTATATGAGGTTTAATAAATGGAAGTGTGAAAACTATGGCCAGATTACACAACCTACTCCCTCAGTAATTATTTCTTTCTTGAAACAAGTTAAAAGCAAGGTGAATGGCCTATTAATGATGTGGCATAAGGTGTGTGTGTGTGTGTGCCTGTCTTTTGTCTCTGTTCTTACTTCAAGCTGTTTCAGGTCACTCAGTACCAGTGAGGGCTCAGTATGGCTCAGCAGAAGCTGAGCTGAAGAAGGAAATGAGTACCCAGGCCCTGGGTACTCCAATTGCATATAGAGCGTAACCATCATTAACACCACTCATGTGCCAGCAGCCAGTGGAAAGCTTGGCACACAGGATTAAAACAGCATCATTTTTTTTCCTCAACACTGTCAAATAGCTCTCAAATACTGAGGAGATGCAGTGGGGGTTAGTTGACAGCATGGTGCACTGGGAGCCCTGAACACTGTGCTCTCTTGCAATCTGCTAAAGACCTTGAAAAAGTCACTCCATCTCTCTGTGCCTGTGCTTCCCTGAGGACTCTGACTGAGAGACCAAGACATGTGGAAAGGAACAGTCTCAGATTACTCATTCATAGCATATTTAACACCTGATGCTTGGTGTGCCAATGACTCTGTACATTTTATTCTAGCTGGACTGTTATATTCAACAGTGACTCAAATCTTCTTTTTGCCGTATTAGACTAATGAAGCATATGCTACCTCTGTGAAAAAGATCTCATTGTGGATTGTAACTCTACTAAAGGATATTTACATTCATTTCAGATGCTGTATTTCCACTCTGAGAATTCATTTTTTCTAGTTTAGAGGATGGCCTGCATGGCCTTTTGTATTAGCAAGTCCTTTTGATGATTCAGGCAAACCGGGAACAGCTGAACCAAGCAAATTAAGTCTAATTTTCAGTCATTACTTAAATTAGACTGATAACTTGCTACATTCTTTTACCTAGATGAAAACCAACTCTACTCAGAAAAAGCAGCTTTTGTTGACTTCTCCTGTTAAGACTTACAGGGAAAGATGAAGGGAAGTTGTAGTATCAAACTAAGCCTCAAACCCTGCCCCACACACTATTCCTGAACATACTGTTTCTTAGCATGCAGCAGAATTTGCAAGACTGACCTTTCTATAACAAAACATTTCTTTCTGACATTTAAGTCTTGAAGGATCACAATAAACTCTGAATATTTCTTATGTTCAACGGGGACAGTTAAATCTGTTAAATAAACAACTGTCTGGTAACTACTAAGTGACAAATGTTCTCAAGAATGTGTTTATACCAGAATTCATTCTCACCACAGAAAGATAGCCTTTCCTTTTGCCTTCCAAGGAAGTAATTATTCTTGCACAGTTAATGTTTTCCTACTGAAAGTACTTCTGGTCACCAGTGACCTCAACTATGGGATTAGAGAAGGATCTACAAACAAAATATAAAAAATTCCTCCCATATTCCTCAACTAGCAAAACTTATTCCTTTTTCTTCTTAGAAGTAATTTTTCCTTAAGTAATTGACCACAGCCATATGCGCATGTGACTATACATACACAAATGGTTAAATTAAAATAAACCTTCACAACCCATTTTCTCCAGCTTGTTCAATGTGGTGTGAAATCCTGCTGGTTGGTCTAGAAATGAGGTTATAAATAAGGACTTATGGCCCATCTCAACTACCAAACTAGTTATATAGCTGTGAACATATAGTTGTGAAGCAGAAGGCATGCATTCCAACATTACGTTTTATAGTGAGATAAAAACAAGCAATGGTGTCTTTGCTGAGATAGTATTGAAATCCAAATGTTTTGAAAACTCAGTGCCATCCCATCTTTCCCTTTCTCCTTTTTTAATGGAACAACCTGAATTGGTATTATGCAAGTACCACCATCTTGATTCACATACTATGCAGTAAAGGCAAAATACTCAAATTGCTTCAGATATTGCACTGCATCACATCACATAACATCACATCACAATTTGCTAGACTGAAGATAAACACAGGACAGAGCTAAACCAAATAAAAAGCTGAAGGAAGATCAGGATAAAAATACAAAACATGCAAAGCGTAATTTTTTTCTTCTGAAGCTATTATAAAAGTAAGTGTAAGAACTAAGAAGTCACGAAAGCTTTGTGTGTTAAACAGTTCTATAAAGAAACACATGCATTTAAAAAAGGTCCAGCAAGTTAGGTGATTTGCAAAACTGGTATTGCATACAATTTGTGAGAGAGTGGAAAAACAAACATTCATGAACACAATGCTTAGTGAGAGAAAAATCAAACGTGAGTTTAAAAAGAAAGGCATCATAACCTGCCTACCACGTCCATGGCAAGTGCCTCAACATTTCTGCTTTATATTTGCACATGCCCCTGCGATTGCTGTGTTGCTTTCCTGGTGGATGTTATTAGAGATAACGTAGATTCTGTTGATACCCCAGACTTCTGCACAAACACACCAAGTGCACACTAAGAGGTTGAATCGCCAGAAACCCGAAACCAGTTCTTCTTACAAAGGAGAAAAGACAAGTGGAGCGGGTAATTGTTTTGGTTGTAGTAGAAGTAGGATTATTCTCACTAGGTTTTGTTGGCCTATTTTGAGTGGATTGCAAAAAGCTTCCTTGATCAAACACAGGATTTAAAAAGAGACTGTTGTACAACAACTAAGGCTGAAAGGAGAGGGGGAAAAAATAAATTAATACAAAAATAAAAATCAAGCAGCCCAGGGAACGTAGATGTCTCCACGAAGTTAAAACTCAACAGGACAATGGTGGCAAATTGGTGCGTGAAAGGGAAAAAAGCCCCAAGGCAATCTGCCAAAATCTTGAAGTCAGATTTAAGTGCTGGCGCAATGCATACCCCAAGGTGCTCTGGCTGCCATGCTTCAGCATGGTAATTATGTGCCTTCAAATTAGAGACGAAAAAAGCAAGGACAGCAAGTTAGTAGGTATCAGCCTAGTGATCTATGCTTTCAGCAGAGGCAGAAATTGCATCTAATGTTAGCAGTTGCTTTTGTGTCTGTATACATAGCCATGTTTGCATGTATACATACACACAGGTAGACACTCTTGGTTTTTTAATGTGCAGAAGGTACCGGAACAGTTGATTATTTCAGAGCAGTACAGCACTGGAGAGCCAGAAGTTAGTACGGAGAATGATGGCAACGCACAGAAAGGGAGCATGGAAGGTTTTAGAAGAACTCGCAGGACAGAGGTGCTCCGCTCTTACCCCATTACTCTGGGTGGAGTGAACTGACTGCTCGCTGGTCGAGGAGCATGTGCTCATGCGGTCTGTGTCCTTGCTGTGTGAAGAGTGGCGGTGGACCTGCCGCTGGAGGGAGTCACTGTCCCCAGGGAAAGTGAAGGAGCCAGGGCGGCTGGCAGGGGATGCTGGGATGGAGCTCCAAAAGGAGCCCTTCTGCAGGGGGCTGCTGGGTGGAAAGGCTTCCTTGCCAAAAGGAGAAGGGAAAGTCGTGGATAGAGGAGAGTTCATTGGAGAGATGGCTCCTGGCCTTGGCTTCCCAAGCGTCAGTGATCCTATGCTGTTTCTTGTTCGACTGTCCTCTGAGATTCCACGTGAGTCTTTCTGGGCTCCATCAGCTGAGCCAGAAATGTTTCCTGCTGTCTTCCTGGGACTTTCAATAACTTTCATCTTGGGAATCTGTTCAGCTTCTCTCTGAGGACCATCCGGCTCTGCACTGGGAGGGTGCCTGTCTGGCTGGCTCAGGCCAGTTTCTAAGGAAGTGTTGTAGTGTGGCAGGGAGTGATTGTGAATGGACATACCTGACATCTTGTCTGCCTCTGCTTGGGCCGAGGCTGCAGAGGAGACCAGGACTGGGGAATGGTGTCTGACAGGCTGGGGGATCCGGGATGGCCGGCTACGGCTGGAGCTGGGGATGCCACTACAGCTGCTGGGGCCGCCGCTGTTACCACTGCTGCTCCCGCTGCCGCCTCCACCACTGCTGTGGTTCCTCTGGTACTCGATCGGGGACGTCAAGGCTGCAGTGGGGGTGAGGGGGAGGCGGTCGGGGGAAAGGGGGCAGGAAAGGGAACAGGAACAGTTTAAAACAGACATGTCCACTGGCAAAAAGGGAAGTGCTGTTCAAATAAATTTCCTTAGCAGTGGAAAGATGCCACTTTGACTTCAAGTCACTTTTCTGTATCTAACCTTCATAACCTGCTGTATCTGCCTGTATTAAAGATTAAAAATCTGAAACTAAGAAGAAATGTTTTCTTGTAGGATCACACTGTCAGTCAGCAGCCAAGTTGGGAAAAAACAGGTGTGACTCCAAATTCTCTGCTTGTTGTTCCTCACTACAACCATTTAAAAAATCTAGGTTGGGACAATAACAAATAGATATAAAAACAGAGCAAGAACCTTCTAGTGTCACAGCAGACAACCACATTCTGCTTTTCTCCTGCAGAATCTGAATGTTGTTGCCACAGTAAGACGCGACAACAATGGCCACCAAAGTAACAGAAGCAAAACATATTCTGAATAGATGCTTAAAATTCCACTTTAAAGGTTTAGCCTTTAAAGGCTTGCAGTTGCTTAAAAGGGGTACACAAGCTCTCCATGGATGGCACCTATCTTGATTCACTCCTACAAAACATTTGGAAAATTTCACCAAGAGAACACCATGTAAATTCTGACTACCACTCTTATAATAAATGCAAGCATCTGTTCTGAAGCAGAAATGTGGCATGTATCCCCCAACTGTTCTGTATTAGCTCAGGAAAAAGGCAACTTGCAAAACATTTCAAAGCCAAGAAAGAAGAGATGAGAGAAAAGTCATCCAATTTGAAACTTTCAGTAAAATAAAATAATTTACCATTTAAAAAGTTGCGCTGGTTTTCCAAAATTTGGTTGATTTCATGGATCCATAACTGGCGGACTCCCGGACTGGCAGAATGCAAAATAAAGGTCTCCGTGACATCGCCCGTTCTTGATGTTAGTGCAAATTTACATGGATCGCTGTCCACATTTTCCTCCAGGGAAAGGCAACTCACCTGCATGAAAAAAAAACCAACGTGCTTTATGGGAAGCATACCTTTAAAATCTCTTTCTTAGTAGTTTAGAGTCGGATCTTCAAATGATAGCCACTCTTTCCTTCAGTAAAAATAATACCATGAAATGAAGTATTCCAGTAAAGCAAGGATTAGTGTATAGCTTACTGACACACTGTGCCTGAACAATTTCCAGCACGTCAGCATGGCCCAATGTTCTCCATCCCTCACTTCCCTTTCAGATTAGTTAAAATGCTGAGCCTAGTATGGAGCTCTCACTACCACTGGCCCCCACCAAAGGCTTCAGCTGCAGATACAGCAATGCCTTGGACCAGGCTGTTCAGCCAGAGCTATAAACAGCAGGCTCAGGTGCCAGGCAGAGCACCAAGGTGAATTAGGGGAAGCAGGGTCCACCCAAAACACTTCAGGAGGGCTGCTGGGCCCTAATATCAGTATTTTTTTCAGGGAAGCGTGAAGTGGGGAAACACTTATTTGTTTGAGGAAGAGCTGACATCTAAGAAGGTTATACTACTTACAAATGTTATCTATATATTTGGGTATCAGAAAGGATACAAAAAGAGTATTACTCCTACTTGCAATGACTTTGAAATGTGGTGTACACACAGCACAGAGCTGAAAATTAAACTCTTAGTGAATACTTGTCCAGTGCTTTGTGCCAGAACACCTGCTTTGATACGCTTCACACAGGAAGCATCAGAGTACTGGGATCCAAAGATCTCCACGTAACATCAGAGTGAGAACAAATTTGGTAGGAAGTAATTTCAGGAAATGACTACCAGCTCACCGTGCTCTATGACTGCACATCTAGATGTCACTAGTGACTGGCCACAGAATGAGAAACTGTTACCTTAGCAGAGTTTGTGCAGGGGACACAAAAGACTCACACACAACAGTTACCTTGATACTGTTTTTAAACAAGAATCCGGGCATGGAGAAACCTTTCTTTTTATCTAGCAGCTCACTGAAAATGACAATCTGCTCAAACAAGAAGACCCGTCTCTCCTTGCAGCGTGGCAGAAGTCCCGCATCCTGGTCTGTAACCAAGAACGTGTCCTGGAGCAGGAGCTTACCCTGGGCTACAATTTTACCCTAAACACAGAGGCAAGGAGAAACACATTTAGTGCAGTTCTTCATTTCTTTCCCCAGTCAACCTTTATGAGCACATTTTCATGCCAAATAGCTTTGTGTATTTCCCACCTTCCGACTGTCACTGACTTATAATTAATTTCTCCTCCTATACACAAGGTATTCTTGTGCTCTTTCTCAAAAAACCCCCAAACATCAAAAAGAAAAAAACAAAACCAGACCAAAACCCACAAATCCACTCCACCCTTTTCAATTCACACTGCATTCTGAGGCTTGTAACACTAAGGCTTTAATTTCTCTATTCTCAGTAACTCCAACAGTTACTCATATATTCTTCCAGGGTGCTGAGTAGGAGAAGAATTCAAGTTCATGTCTGCATCACAGAATATAAAGACCTTTGCAAGTAGAACATGTGACTGTGGCCTGGCTGATGCATACTGCTTCAGTAGCCCATTTCCATCTCTTCTAGACTTAACAAAACAAGGAGGGCTACAGTTGCCTCAGGTACATGATTGACCTTAGTGACTCCTTTGTCTACAGTGCACAAGTCAGGTCTTCTCACCTCACCTGCTGATAACTGATTATGTCACTATTTTGCAAGCCTTTAGTCAACAAAGGAACTGTACTAACACCTGCCCTTTCTAGATTTTGCAGAAGGACTTACCTAGTGTGACTGACACTAGGTAAGACACACTTTTTCCCAGGAAAAACTCCATGACAGGGCTAAGACTTGATTTTTCATTCACTGCTTTTTGCACCAGCTAACCAGACAGTGAGGGAGCACTGTACACATTTCTCCCCACAATACTAATGGTTAATTTCTAGAGAACCTGACAAAATCTCTAAGCAAAACTCCAGCCAACTTACATCAAATCCTTGCAGGCGGCCAACATTCATCATGTCATTACACCGTTTTGGTACTATACACATGACCTCTACAGCTTTCTGTTCAAGACAAATAAAAAGTCAAAGCTTTATTTTCCAGATGAGTTAGCAGCATAAAATTTTGTTTCATTTGAGATGGTTGCTTTAGCACAGAAATGCAAGAAGTAAACATTTATAATCACTTTCTCAGGAAGATCAGAAAAGGAAAGTGACTGCCAAAATGAAAGAAGCTCAGAGTTAAAAGAATTCGTATCACTAAGTGAAAATGTCTCAAGTACCTCTAGTTCTGTTGTGTCAAGATTAGCTTTTTTAGAATACTTGAGGAAGTCCTGAAAAAGAAAAAAAAGTCACGTAATATTTCCTTCCTCATTAACCATCAAAGAGAAGTCTTAGAAAATCTGATTTTGATATCCTCCATCAGAATATGACAGACTGCAGAAGACACACCATTTGGATTTAGCTCATACAAAAACGTATGTTTAGGCAATGACCTCTGTGCTACACAGGGTTGCTCTTCAGTAAACAGTTATGTGATATTAAAATGATTGCAGGTATAGCTGGAGCAGCTGTGACGATTCCCAACAACTTTGAATGACTTTTACATCTTAAAACAGTTGAGAGTTCCTTCTCCAATTCCTATGACACTGGTACAAATTTTAAACATTTCCATGGCCTAAATATTTGGTCTTTAACTGTTAAAAGAAAAAATAGATTTCTGCCCAAGCCAATTACTGCAATTTTTATAACTGTCTGAATGTTCTCAGAAAATAATCAGATGGCAATGCTTACAAATCTGGGTTCTGTTAGGGAAAGGGGTGGAACAACATCAGCAGTAATTAAAAAAGAAAACATATCTGTTAACACATCTATAATATATCTGTTAACTCATTCATCTCAACATCACTTTACCTTTAGTAACAGCTGGTATTTCATAATTCTCTGCACAGGTTTTATTAGCAAGTCTGTGAGCTGAAGTCTGTGGCCCAGGCGTTGCTTTAGATCCTGAGAGTTGTAAAACAAACATTTTTGTTTGTTCCATTAGAAAGACCTTTGTTTTGTTGAGTTAGAAACACAGCATTCGTATCAGGATATGGAGATAAATATATATATATATATGTAAAAATAAGGATATATCTGTATTAACTGTTATCAGACCAGAAACTGGCAAAAGTCAGAAAATAATCTAAACTTCAATTTGCAAAAGCTGAAGTCCTTCCCCTTATCACCCTTGTTTCCAAGGTATTCCCTTCCGCAAGCATTTTTCGTCTCTTTTTTTGACAAGGCTGCAGAGTGAAATGTAATTTTAAGTCAAAGGTTGTATACAGCCTATTTTCAACAGTGATTCCTGCTCATCCAGAATTGCCATTCCATATAAAATGCACTGGTAACTGCCTGGGCTAAGGCTAGTAAGGATAAGACTCTACTGATTAATTAGTATCTTATATTTAACCTTTAGTTTTCATCTCTAGGAGTCTGTATCAGATTTGAGAAATCAGAACAGAAATGGCAAGCAATTGTAATTTAAAACATTAATAACAGTATCTGCTGCATTTTTTTTGTTTTGTTTTCTGGTTTGATCAACAGATTTGATAATCCTTCACCTCACTTATCCTCTCTCAGGAACTTACCTCAAAAAACGTATCAATGTATTCTGAGACAATGTGCTCAGACTTTGGTTTGTTTTGGCAGTAAACTATATACATGTGCAACCTTCTCTCCTAGAGGAACAAAGATACAGAATGATACATCATTATCAAGAAAAACACATGCCAGATTGAAATGGAGTATTACTTTAAGAAGTACATCAGTTCCAATGTATGAACTTAAAAAGACCCCTTTAAGGAAAAGAAGCAGCTACATAAGCAGACAATACAGATCTGAAAACATATTTATTTGGGAACATCATTATGATTTTAGAAAGGCAACACAAGTGAAAAAAATTCCCACAGCTGTAAATCCTCCTGAACAACAGGTGTTCAGAGATGACAGCTCAGCAGGTCCCACAATAAAGTCAGGCATGAAAACAGTTATATTTTTCTTTTACCAAGAGCCATGGGAGGTTGGACAGGATGACCCCACAGTGATCCCTTCCAACCTTAACCATCCATGATTCTGTCATGGAGCCTTTAACATATAGTATTTTTTATTATATTTTAATAATCTGATTCTTATTCAAAATTCATTAGAATAATGACCTCCTCCTGTTTACATGTACAAAACAGTTAGGAGAAAACTTTCATGTCTTTTATTCAGTATTGGCTGTCCTACTGGAGTTTGGGTGGGGATGTAGGTGATGAAGCCTGGAAATGGAGGCTTAAAAAAAAGTATTTTTAAACTCTGGTTCTTTTTGTGCCTGTGCTTTTAACACCAAAGCAACAAAGAAAAAGAGAGGAAAAAAATTCATCCTTTAAGATTCATTCTTGATTACTGACCTTGCTGGTTAAGAAGTACAGACATACCTACTCCAAAATCTTTCCTATCACTTTGCTAGGATTGGTTTGCTGTTAGAGGCTTTGCTTCCCAAAGACTTACAGAGTACTGACCAGTGAAGATAAATGGTAAGAAAGAAATGGAAAAATAAGATGGAGATTTGAAAGGACACAGGACACAGATTAAGAACAGGAACTGAATCACTGTGTTCTAGCCTCTAGGTTTTGCTAGAGGATGCTGTAATAGCTTCACAGCTTGCCTTTCCATCTGGAGTGGTAAAGGTGCCCTTCAAAGACAACTCAGTTACAAATAATACCAGGAGAAAGAAAGTAAAACAGCAATCAGAAACAGGGAGAGCTACTTCCTACAGGTTTCCCACTTTGTCAGTGACAAACTCTCAGAAGGGAAAAGAATACAGAACTAGAATGCACTCAAACTGGAAGAAGAATGAGCCTCTGTCAATAATAAAGCCTTTTATTTCTTATATTCCATGCTACTGCATGGATACCTGGGATTAGAAGGCAGGTGTCACATGAAATGACAATTCCCTTGCACTGAAGTGTAACTGAATAGAGAAATGGGGCCCACATTCATGTTCCCTCTCCACAAGAAAGTACTGGGCACAAAGACTAAGAGCATTTACTTGCTCTATTTATAAGAGCTATCTTAAGAGCTCTTAAGAGCTGTCTTTCCACCTCTTACAGCAAAGAACACTGTACAGCACTTTCTTAAATGTGTTGTATTTAATAATCAAACATGTTGGTCGGTAGCAGCAATAGTTTGCCAACAAAGACATTTGCACTTACATGTTTAACAAACAGGGATCCCAGCTTTTCTGGATCTTCAAGGCACTTCTCCAACTCTCCTAAAAAGAAGCTGAACAGAAACAGAATAAACACTTCTTTTTTTCTGACAGTACACATTATAGCAACAGGTAACTGCAAGGTAAAGTGGTCTTACTACAAGGCAAGACACTTTGTGTCCCCTATCAGCAGCTTTGGATATTAATGGATGTCCAAACTGACAATGGTAACAGTGTAATATTTCAATATAGTTTTTTGAAAGGACATGCTGAATCCATGCCAAGACGAAAAAAAGCCCTGGCATTCACTAATAAAATTATTAAATTTCATATATATTGATTGAAAACTTTCCCCTTCCTAGTCTGAATGCTTGAGATGCTAATACCGCCATGCTAACCACCCCTAACAAATTCTTTGGACTGTATTGTTAGAGAGAAAGTCATGTACAAAGTTCTGCCCATATTAGAGATCCTCACTTGAAGTACTTGCTATATATACACATATATATACACGCATCCTTCTTTCAAGTAAATCTTTGCACCAGCATTTGTAAGCTGAATTTATATTTTCTACAACTCAAAGCACAAAACGAACTGCATTTACTTTGTATCTGAATATCTGAGGAAATAAAATAATTTCTTAAAGTCAGTGTAATATTTTTAAGTACAATACGTACTCTCTGTGCCAGTCATAAATCTGGTGAATGTTTCCAAATACAATCTTGTCTTTGCCTTTCATATCATCAGGTACGCCGTCTTCCTTCATAAGTGCCATGTAACCCTGCAACAGCGCAAGTGAATTCACTGTGAACATTCTTACTTAGAAAAAGTGAGTTGTCTTTTAATCCCCCTTTCCCCAGGAGATGTCCAATGGCAACAACTTGCTTTGGACACCAAACCAAAAAACTGCTCTCTAACAGCATAACATAAGGCACAGACACAAAGTATCACAAAACTGACCTGAGGCTGTCTACACATCAGTGCCCAGTGCTAGAAAAATGAATTCACTCTGGCTGATTAGGCCTGCGTGAACGGGTTTAAAGCATGAAGGAAACTTCCACAGCCCTTCTCCTTACTGCCTGAAGCAGCTGCAATGCCTTGCCAAGTGGGGCTTGGTACATGTGTACATGTACATGTCCTGAGTACATGTGCTGCTTTGCTCGGTGTCTCTTATTTCAGTCGCTCACACTAACCCCACACCGAAGCGCACCAGGAGGAAAGCTCTGCTCACGGGACTGCACTGCTTGCACTATCAGCAAACCAAATACAAAAAAAACCTGAAAATCAATTGTTAGCAAGCATTCTGGCTGCAATAAAGTCCCTCTTATATTTTCCCATAGTCCGGTGTTATTTTTGGTGTCTACACAGTTCTCTCACTGAGCAATTCTATCATACAGTTAGAGCTAGGGGTGTTTTTAAATTTTGTAATATTCATGCAACTCTATTCCTTCCTTTTTTCCCCCCAGTACTTCTATTCCTCAGTGGTAAGGTTTTGGTTTGCCATGTATATGTTTTGATGCATTCAGCATTTTCACCTGAAATTATTCTGTTAGTTACAAAAACACATCTATTCGTAGACTTCTAATGCACCCTTAAAATACTGTAAAAACATTATCACAAGTGTGTGATCTTTCTTTCCCTCCCTCCCTCCAAAACAGAGTTTAAGAATTGAATCTAATTAGGCTAAAATTCACTGTCATGCTCATTCTTTCTACTCTTCCAAATGCATTTTGTTGGTAGCTGAAGACTGAAGGGAGATGTGTGATGTATCTCATTTTACAGCAGGGGAAGCTAGGAAGTCTAAGAGAAGCCTAGCAGTAGGAGAGGAAGGACAACTTTCCAATCCTGGATAGCTGCTCTGTATGTTGAGCCACAATGCTTTTTTTTTTTAATTTAGATGTGCTAAATAAACCACTATCTACCGGAGTAACATTAGACCAGAGGCAGTGATTAAAAAAAAAAAAAAGACAAAGAACTACACTCCTCAAGAGAACAACAAGGTGGACACGGTAACAGGAAGAAAGGAATAAAATCTGATGTAGTATTTTAATACATTAAAAGCCTACAGGAGGAAAACTCAGAATGTAAACTTTCACATTTTTAGTCTCTTCCTGTGTTTCGTTTTGAAAAGCATAGTGAGGTTCAAGCTGCACAGCTGGTTAGTAACACATTTGAAAAAAAAAGAAGAAATCAAGAGAATTAAAAACATCATACCTCAACTACATAGCCCAGATCTCGCACATAATCTCGCTCTGTCTCCACTAATTCCTGTAAGACATAGCTGCAATGGAAGGAAAAAGGTGAACACATATTAAAAAATGAAACAGATTTTTCAAGAGGATTAATGGCATACAACTTTTTAGACATTTGCAGTCAGATATGTTTGATAAGCAGAAATGAAACAGAAGAATTAATGTACATTGGTTCTTAGCAAGATACCACTTTGAAACTGGACAAGGCTCACCTCTGTTTATCTAAGTCAGATGTTTTCTTAAACCTGACATTAAAATTAAACATTTAACTATTGTTTAAAATCAAATGCTATTATGTCTCTGGTCTGGAGATTCTTAGCGATACGGACGGTTATTTCTACACACAAGCTTAAAAAATTTGAAACCAGGCATGTTTTAATTCTACCATGGTAGCAGTTTACTATGACATAGAGAAATTAAGCATGGGTTGGAATAGAATGGGGGGAATGACCATTTTTTTGAGGCCTAATAGACCTTTGGGCATTTAAAGATCAGCAGCTTCCCGCATAAATGAGAGTGACATGTAGCAGAAGTCCAACACAGATATGACTAGAATTAAAAATCAGAGATTGAATGTCACAGAGAAATGTGACCACATGCTTAACATCTAACACAAGTCCTCCCACTTTCAGACTAACAGCTTCTGCTGCCAGTTCAAAATGAGCATTGTAAAAACAAAAAAAAAAAGAAAAATTGTAAAAAAATTGGTCTTACTGTCGTCTTTTTAAGGAGCTGGATTTCCTTTCCTCCATCTCATCTATGGGTGACGAGGAGGATAGAAGGGAGTTATCTGAAGGGTTGAAGGATGGACTGCTGCTGTCACCTTGATCTACCAACAAGGAACTTGGACGGTCCTCCAGAGCCTAAGAAGGTATTCAAGACAGTCAGCAACAATGATTTATTTCTCCTTTATTCACAAGACACATTACAAGCAGCTGTATATAGCAATCTATGGGAGATCAATTACTTTAATGTATCTTGGCAAAGCAAGTCACAAGCCTCCAGGAAACCAGCCAACAGCATGGCTATCCATGATAACTGAGCCTTTGAAGCACATTTGAGAAGCACATTTGAGATGACAGTTTTTCCTTCACAGGAAAATAAAGGAGCTGAACTGGTTTAAGCAGCAATGGTTAAAAGTCGGACTATCCTGCTCAGGATATAACTACCTCTACAGTGGGAGCAACACAAATGTGTCCTCATGGCCAGGGATTAAATCCTGTTAGTCTTATCTGACTTTTGGCATATACAAATTACTTTCAACAATAAATAGAACATCTTTAAAGGAGATTCCTAGGATGTTGCATTTTTAACATAATAGAAGAAGCATTCTTTGTCAGACATTTTGGTTATCTTAATAACTAGCCAAAATAGTGTCTCAGTGAAGAAAATAATGACTTCTACACTGCCAGTGTTGCTTTTGAACTTGTTCAGATCCTAGAAAAGAGTCCCTGTATCCTCTTCCAGATACACTATCTCCCTTGCATGGACTCCACAGGCTTCTGTTTGTATAAAAGATGAAGAAGCAATGGGAGAAATAATACGAACATCTTCTATGAAACATTCATTGGATTTCTTTAATTCAAGCCCATAATCTTGGATCAAGCTAGAGCTATGTATCACATTTTCCTTGCATGTGATACAGCCTTAATGCAAGACACATTTACTTCACCGGGGTGGGGTTCAGCTGTAATCTTTTTTCTTTCCCCACAAAATAAAAACCAATAATGATATGACTTGCCCAAAACCCAGGGGAAGCTGACCCTTGGCTAAAACTATGAAATGAGAACATCTCCCCCAAGGACTATATGCACAGATCATTAAGTTATATCCACTGCTAGGCAGCCTGAAAGACACATGGACTACCAAACCTTCCATTTACAAAAGACTGTGCTGAATTCTCCCATAGATTACTTCTTATTCACCCTTCTGGTGTAAGAGAAGCAAAAAGCAAAGTGAATACCCAAGAAAGTACAGTAATTATTTGATGCAATAATGTAATTCTTTCTGAATGAGAAAACAGAAAATAAAATTTTTAATTCTGAAACTCAAAGCTCCTTAAATTTAGAATGAACCAGGAAACTATCAACCTCTGATAATATGGGGCTGCCATGCTGCAATTCTTTGTAGTTTTCACAAAAGCACTTTCTACTGAGCCCAACAGGGTCTATGCTGCAAAAGCTGGATTTAAAGGTTTTGAGGAAACCCAGAATTGCTGAGGGACCTCTTGAGATCATGTAGTCCAATCTCAAACAGGGTCAGCTAGAGAAGTTCTTCCCAGACTGGGTCAAGCTGGATTTTGATTACAAGCGGCCTTCCTAGAATTATGCATATAATGAGGAACTCCAAAAAACTTAAAACTTTAAAACATGTCAAATAGAATCTTCAGAAACATGGAAACTTTAAAACATAGAAACCTAAAAAAACTGACACAAATTCCGCCTAATTCATGATTTGTTAGCAAGGATGGAGGCACTGACATGCAAAATGATCCCTTTACTCTTTTACTTATTTCTTCACTATCATGTTGCCTAAACAGCAACTGGATAACATAAATGTTTCTGTTGTTAGGGTTACCTGCTTTACTGCTGGCCCTCGTAAGATTTGCAATAAATTTAGTTTCAGGGATTCTTCTCATAAAGGTCTGTTAGTCTAAGACCCTGGGTCTTTGCATTCATTCTAATAATAGGACATTTTCTTTTCAGTAACAGGACATACTTAGTAAATTTTCTACCATCTCTTCTCTCCCTCTTATTTATTGCTTTTTGCTCCTCTGCATAGCCATTTATCTGTTAGGTAAATGCTTTTACAAAAGAGTGTGTACAAAATGACCCCACACGTCAACCCAGAAAGTGACTTTTGTAATAAGAGAGCAAATTTTAGGAGTCAATGTAAAACATGCAGGTTTTGTTTGCATAGCAAGCTGGGGCTCGAAGGCACAACTTCCTTAGACACATGCACCTGCTGGTCAGTCTCACCATTTTACTTTTGACGAGCTCTTCAATTGCACTGACGAGCTCTGCAGCACTGGGCGTCTCGGAGCTGGTCGGCCGCACCAACAGGCGAGAAGATGTCTGTGCAATGACACAAAGGAAGGAGAATCCCAGAGTTAGCCTGGTACTTGCTCAAGGATCAAGAGACTTCCTTCACTCCTGTCAGACAAAGGTACCCGACAGGTACTGTCAGTGTCATACAACACTAAGATCATCCCTTCCAACTTGAGCAACTGGAGTTGGAAGTTTCAAGTAAACCCCATAGAAGTTAAATGCTGGGATAAAAATTCCTCTTCCTACATGCAACAGAAGTCAATGAAATACAATTTCTAAAAATTCCTGAAAAATAGCTATGAAAATTTCCTGAGCTGACCCAATGGATAACGGTTTGTTAACCTATTTCATTGCTGCTTAAACAAAGCAACAACTGCAGAGCAGTAACAGAAATCAAGACTTGAAATAAAGGAGGAAGCATTATTATGTTAAGAAAAAATACACCAGTAACTCAGGGGCATTTACTTTTCTAAAGGAGCTGGGGTATATTGCCCAGATTCAGATGGGAAATTGAGCTCACCATTCCTTGTGCCATCCATTTTTCCCAATGGTATGTGTAGAGCACAGAAGATCTCTGGCCTCATAAGCTATAAAATGCCAGTTTATAGATACAACTGAAGGTAAAAGGTGTTCACAGTAAAGGATTCTGGGAGAAGGCCATTAAATTCAGCCTCAGTAATTTGCAAACAGGGTTGTTTGCATATTACATTTATCATTTAATAACTGGAAAGTGGAAACAGGGTGTAATATGAAGTGTATTTCATATTACAAACAGCACAGAGAGCATCATGCAGCACAGAGCAAGCTGTCCCGCCAACGTTTCCAACAAACCGGACAAAGAAACGGCATGAATAATGACTCAACACAAGAGGTTCTGCTCAAATCAAGCACGGGTGTAACAAGACTCCCCATTAGTAAATAAAAAAAAAAAAGAAAGAAAGAATATACAGATTTTAGGTAGTTTGCCTTGTATTTGCCTTATTTGGAAAGGAAAACAGGGGCTGGGTAAGCAAAGGAAATACAGATAACTTTAAACGGAAAGATACGGGAACTGAGCCAAAGCAGAGACAGAACACAAGTCAACATAATGCTGCATCAGAGTTTACAAAAAGAGAAAACAAAAAGCAAAAATAATTAGTTTCATATTAACACAACTGATCTTGAAACTTTTAATACTGCTTATCCAAAAATTAAATGCAAACACTTGTAAACTGCCACCAAATGCAAATCCATGACGTGCGCAATGATTCTGCTGAAGGGGAGAATGCATGTAAGTGTGCAGATGAGCTCTTAGGGGAGAAAACGGTTGTGTTATTTAGTGCTCTTAGACAAATCAGCATGGCCTAACACACGATGTTTGCATGCACACAGAAAACTGAGCAATCCCTCAGCTGGCCTGTCTTTTAGGCAATTTACATGCTCCTGACATCTGACTGTTGACCAGGTTTTCTGAAGCTGTGCCTGTATGTGGGTTTTTGCTTTGGATGCGGAGATCAGCGTAGTCTTACAAAACACTGTCATTGTTGGAATCAGGTTCTGGTTATGGTCTCTTTTATTTCTCTGTTGGGGTATACGGGATGCGAAGCAAAATTTCAGAACTGTGATTTCCAGGGTCTGTGGTTATAGCACATATTATTTGAAAAAGAAAGAGCTGCACAGATAAAACTCCTTGCTGATTTTCCAGATGATGCACTCTGGGAGCAGAATACACCCCTTGCCCAGAAAAGAAGGGAAAACTGGAGGGAGCAAGTGAGCTCAGGCAGGTAAGAGATGCTGCTGAGGGCCCACAGCGGGCCAGGAAGGGAAGAAGCAATCCAGCAAACAGGGAGTTTCCAACACTGAGCAGGAGCTCTGGAGAGGAAGAAATGCTTGCAGGGAGGCACAGCCGTACGCCAAGTCTCTGAGGTCACAGAAAGGAGGAGACATTCCTTGGGATCCGGAGTAGCTGAGCAACCCAAGAAACCACCCAGCATGGCAGGAATGTGAAGAAGGACTCCACCCAGAAGGCAGACAACTGGGAACTTGTTTGCAAGCCTTGTATTAATCAGTAAGTCTATCAATAGAGCCAACTACCTTCTTCTGGGTAAAACTTTGCTCTGGCTTCTCACTTGTGTGTTCCAATAAAGCATTAACTTTAGGTGCTAGAAGTTGGTGGTGTGTGGACTTGAGGGAGGCACACACAACCTCCCAGGATGCTCCATGAGGGGACCTTTTGCCTCCCAGCATGAAGGACAAATATTGCATAGTAACAACACATCACAGAAGAATCACTATTTACATGCTTTGAAAAATTATGGTATAATATCAACTTTACCAAATTTTAATTTCTCTGAAATCTTCTCTACATGTAGTTTCAGCTACTTTAAAAACTGTCCCAGCATGCTTTTACTGAAGTGGGTCCATGTTAACCTTTTAAGAAGTTGTGCTGATTCCGGCTGGGGTAGAATTCATTTTCTTCACAGTGGCTGGTATGGGGCACCATTTTGGATTTGTGCTAAAAAAAGTGTTGCTAATGTAGAGATGTTTTCGTTATTGCTGAGCAGGGCTTACACAGAGCCAAGGCCTTTTCTGTTTTTTGTACTGCCCTGCTGGTGAGGAAGTTGGGGGTGCCTTGGAGGTTGGTGCTTTGGAGACACAGCCAGGACAGGTGACCCAAACTGCCCAGAGGGATATTCCAGACCATGTGACCTCATGCTCAGTGTATAAAGTGGAGGGAAGGAGAAGGAAGGAGGGGGACATTTGGAGTGATGGCGCTTGTCTTCCCAAGTCACCGTTAACCTGCTGGAGCCCTGCTCTTCCAGAGATGGCTGAACACCTGCCTGACCATGGGAAGCAGTGAAATAATTCTTTGTTTTGCTTTGCTTGTGTGCATGGTCTTTGCTTGATCTCAATCCATGAGTTTTTTATCTTTCACTCGACCCATTCTCTCCCTGATCCCACCGGTGGGGGACTAAGCAAGCAGCTGTGTGGTATTTGGTGGCTGGCTGGGGTTAAACCGCAACAGAAGTGAAAATACAATCTACTAGAAAAGCTACTCAAAGCTACTCTTACTCTACTGTGGTAAGGGTCTGACTTTGCACCAGAAATACACAAGTAAGCAGACATTAGTTTACAAGCATATCCCTTCACACACATATATACATATATATATATAGTGTTCTTGCCATGTAGGGAAGTCTATAATGAAATTAATTTTTCTCTGGAGAACTTTTTATAATATTTGTGTATCAATTGTTTTCTGTCCCTGAGGGAACATGCAAATATGGCAGCTCATCAGCAGGAGCCTAAACATATTTTCACCAACATTATTTTCATCTTATTTCTAAATCTAAAACTGAGATTATTCTAGCAAGAAAACATTCTCTCAGGTCTGAAGGCTGGCCTATTTTTGCTTGTTTTGTTTCAGGAATATTTCCCAGTATATTACCTCTTCAACTCATATGTTACACTTTGTCAACTCAGAAAACATGTAGGGAATTGAACACACATAGAGCACCGGAACCAGCCATATTGATCCTACAAACAACAGCTTCAGGGATGAGTGAGATTCCCACTGAAGGGCAGAGTTTTTAAAAGGAAAAAAAAAAAAAGAAAAAAACCAAGATCCACTAAAGTTATGAATAACATCTGCACCACTGAGAACAGAGAGCAAGCAGTCACAATATTCACTAACAATATTCAGTGCTGTAGATTAAAAAGGTTAAAAAATTTTAAGGAGCAAAAGGGCAAGAAAACAATAATGTGCATATTTGCTCCACAAGTCCAGATTATTTCCATTCCAAACACCTCTATTTCCAGGCTTGATACTTGTCCCCTAAATGTCTGATCCAGGTTCAAAATTGAAATAAACCCTCTCAGTGTATGAACATCGTAACATTAACGAAAAACAGATCATAGGCAAGTAAGATTTTCTTCATGCAGTTACTACCTACATCCAAAGTTTCATTACCGGTGAAATTTTTACCCTTAATTTTGTTTGTAAAAAACAAATGAATTATGTGCTGGTTTTGGCTGGGATAGAGTTAAAATTTCTTCCCAGTAGCTGGTATGGGGCCATGTTTTGGATTTGTGCTGGAAACAGCATTGATAACTAAGGGTGTTTTAGCTATTGCCAAGCAGAGCTCACACAGCACTAAGGCCTTCTTGTTTCTCACCCCACCCCACCTGCGATGAGAATGGAGGGGCACAAAGAGTTGGGAGGGGACACAGTCAGGACAGCTGACTTCAACTGACCAAAGGGATATTCCAGACTATATGGCATCATCCTCAGCATATAAAGCTGAGGGAAGAAAAAGGAAGGGGCGGGGGACGTTTGGAATGATGGCGTTTATCTTCCCTGGTCACTGCTACACATGATGGAGCCCTGCTCTCCTGGGGATGGCTGAACACCTGCCTGTCTATGGGAAGTGGTGAATGAACTCCTTGTTTTGCCTTGCTTGTGTGCACAGCTTTTGCTTTACCTATTAAATTGTCTTTATTTCAACCCAAGAGTCTTTTTCACTCTTCCCCTTCTGATTCTCACAGGGACAGTGGAACAGTGACTGTGTGGGGTTTAGTTGCTGGCTGGGGTTAAACCATGAGAATTATTACCCTTATTTGGTAACTCCTTTCTCTTAGGCATCCCCCCTTCCCTCCCCCCCTCAAAACCCAACAAAAACCAAGAATAACAAAAGGTACGAATATAAAACAATTAGACTCTAATCACTAAATATGACATCAGCCAAAGTTATGTAAATCATCCTGTGAGCACACAAAGCGGCCCATTTCCACATTTGAAGTGCTCACTTGTGCTTTGAAAATAGAGGAGCATTTAATTCACATTCTATTCACAGAATACCCTTTTAATGTTGTCTAAAGCGAAATAGCGATTATTTCTGTCTACCATGAAGCTGTATTATGTACATTTTGGAGACCTCTGGAAGCAGAAGAAAGATCTGTGCAAACAGAGGTTATCTCACCATGTGAAGCCTCCCCCACGTCCTGCTCCTACCTTGTCATCCTGCGAGTCAGGCTGGAGAAGACTGTGTTGCTGAATTGCCATGGGAGGAGGAAGCGGCACAGCATCTGCTCCCTCTTCGCCTTCCTCCTCTCCGCAGCTCTGCATGCCTGAAGAGGATGACTTTGAGAGAGTGCCACTGCTCAGCCCTTCGTTCCGACCTCTCTGTAAATAACATCAAGATGTTCAAGCTCTGTTATCTCAACAGCATGAATCTTGTTATCACATGCTTGTTTTAAGTCTGTTCTGTAGTTTCAGCCCTCTCCCAGCAAGTCAAGATGCTACAAACACTCCTTAACAGAGGGGGAAAATGCATATGCCAAAGTCAGTTTTCAGTGTTTGGTAAAAGAAAAAGAATTCAAATACTAAGAAAAAGACATTCAGCTGAAATTTACTACAGGAAAGTGTTATCAAAATCATGCTTGCTTTCCAAGTTCAGTTCTGTAACAAGAAAACTGCATCTCTCTGAAATATGTATCTTGCTATGTGTCACAGCAAGACTTCTAGAGGACATAAAAACTCCCTATTACAACATGAAGTATTTTGTCAATTATCCTTTCTGTCCCCCACAGGGAACTATGATTTCAAGTACCCAAAGTTTAATGTACTGATCTCACAGTATAATTTATCTACCTTTACAGGAAGAGAGCATAGATGGTTATTGCTTCTTCCTGACTTTAAGGCACTGGCCTTAGATTTTTCCCTTCACTCACAGAACTGCAGAATAACTGATACTTCCAAAGCAATGCTACAACTGCAGCACAGAGGTCTCTGTCTATAGCCTGACATTCAAGATCAGAGGCCAATATTCATTGCTAAACAACATCTCTCAATTCATCATGCTGCCAAATCTTTAGTCTTTCCTTCCCTTACACTTACTGTGGTACTTCAGTAGTGTTCCAAGTTTGTAGAAAAATATGTTGGGAGGAAGAAAAAAAAAAGGCACCAATAGATTAAAAAATTGGGCAACTAAGACTGCTTTTCTGTATGGTAAGTACCAAAACCAATAGTCAGAGTCAATCTAATAAAAGGGAATAGCATGCACCCAGCTGTGCCCTTGGAAGCAGTAACGTGACATTCATTTCAGCCTAAACCATAGGTTTGTAACAGAATTGGCTCTTGTCTGCACCTAACTGGAGGCCAGCTTTGTTCATATGGGAGTTCTAGACTTGGAAGGAGAGGCACATGTTTGTGGGAAGAAGGGAAGTCCTCAGTAGATGTCCTTGGTGGCAAAATTTGGAACAGCTTACAATTTCCTTCTCTGCAATGAAAACTGCCATGCATATTATTTGACTGCTGGTAACTAGCCTGCACTGAAGAGCCAGTAATTTTTCTGTGCTCTGACTCTTATGCAAGGTGCAATTAGAACTTTAAGCAGTTAAGCAGCTCTCCCTATACTTTCCCTGATCCATCAACAAGAAAAGCAAAGGAAATACAAAATGACCTGCTTATTCCCGGACACTGAAGCACCTTTACTCACAAAGCCACTTTCTGAATTAGTGTAAGACAGTAAAGCTGAAGGACAACTTTTTATTCTCCTGTTTGTCTTTTTAAATTAGAGGCACTTCACAGAGCTTCACTAACACTTTCAAAGCAGAGGGCACAAACTGTCCCTGGCATGGTACTGATGCAGACTGCAGCAGTCAAGGATGAGCACAGGACACAGAACACTTTGCTCCACTGCTGGACAGTAAGTTGAGAAGACAACCTTCACCTGACAACATTTAATTCTTTGAAAAACATACGAACAAGTCTCAAGAAGCTGTCTTGAGCGTTTACCTCTTCAACAGTTTCATCTTGTGGGGTCGCTGCACTGTCGTCGGAGTCCTTCTGAGAGCCTGCATCGGCACTTTTACGAACCTCCCTGCTTTTCTTATGCTTGTGGGCCAGTTTTTTGACGTGCCCATCTGCTTTCCCACTGCTGAGGCGCCTCACAGGACTGGTGAGCCATTTCCTCAAGGTGTTGCCAGGGCGCTTGGGGCCCGGGGAGCTCTGAGCACCAATCATGTGGGGCTGAAGTGATGTTACAGAAGCTGGAGGACTGGCATCATTGCTGGAGACCGAAAGGGAGTCTGGAAAAAAGAACAAGGGGAGCATATTAAAGCTGAAGCACCAGCAAGTGATAAAGAAGGCAAATGGATGTGTGTAATAATGGACATCAAGTTGAATTTATGGAGGAATCAATGAGATTATTCTGAGGTAACTTAGCTTTGAATGACACCACAACCATCAGTGTTCATGCTGCACATGGCTGTCCATGCATAAGCACCACTGATGTGCTTGGAACAGTCAAGCTTCATTAAGTTGTTCCTGCCTCAACTATAATTCATGCTTCCCACTGCTGATACTTATTTAATAGTGAATAATACTTTCCATATGTCATGTAACTTTATGGAAGGATATGCTTGTTTTATCTTTTAATGTTTACTGCTTTGAGCAAAGACATGAAGGGTAACAATAATTGCCTCAATGAGATAAGCAAATCATTTTTCAAATACCAAATTTAATTACAAATGCTCCAATTACTTTCATTATTTATATATTTCCCCTACCCTTGGGATAGAGGGAAGAAGAAACCAGAAGACAGTTAAATGTCTGTCTTTTGCTTAAATTTTCTCAGAGTTTTGGCTTTGTTTCATTTGTTTTTTAAAAAGTCACAAAGCAATGGTTAAAAGCCCACTGGCTGAAATCTCAGGATCAGCAGTAGTTCTCAGCATGACATGCTTGAACTTCTGTAATGGAACAAAGGATACACTTTTCTCAAGTCATAGTTAAATGTGCATGAGGTCAAAAACACTTTTCCACCAAGGTTCCTGTCACTTGACCAGGACTGTATGCTTATGATGAATACCCACTGGTTAGCTATTGTGAAACTAGATTTCTTTTTCCCCCATGCAGCACAATGTTGTTTCCCCCAGCAATCCTCTTTTCCTAAAAATATATTTTTCCGGGGGCGGGGGGGGGGGAGAAGGAGGCTGGATACATTCTTGTAACACCACTCCTATAAATATTATCTACCACTAGGGTATTAGAAAGACTATCCTAGGTTGTCAAATATGGGGTTTTTTTCCCCTGTGTGTGCACTTTTGCAGACAGTTTACATAAGGATGACATAAGTAATGTTTTGTTGAAAGTTTCTACTGCTGGGAGTTAAATGCAGTGCTTGTGTTCCTTCTTGAAGCTTGACACAGATGTTCAGGTCACCTCTTCTGGCAGCTTTTCCCTAAGAGGTGTATTGCCAGTCTGTACAGAGATAGTTTGAATTTTGTGGAATAATATGGCCACACTGATGTAGCAATATACTTCATCATAAACATCCAAATGCTTGGATCCACACACAAGCATGTGAGGCTGTTCCGTTTCCACCAAGCACTAAGTGTAAATGATGGTTTAGAATTGAGATCAGTAAAGAGACATAAAATGTGGATATAAAAAGTTAGGACTTTTTATTTTTCCTTCACTGTTCAATCTGTTTCACAAAATCCAAACTGTGATCTATCATGCTGTTTACGAAAATGTTTCTCTGTTCCAATAAAACCCATGGCATGTCACCATTAAGATACATCATCTCTGATGCCAAGAACATTTGTAGCTTAATACTGTATGAACACGCACATAATAATTATTGTTAACCACCTCTTTCATCATGTTCCCACAAAGCTGAAGATAAACAAACTTTATAAAGCATACTTTCAGTCTAACAAGCTAGCTGCTAACTCTTTAAACCAAGTCGCATCTGCAGAATTACCTTCCAGCAACAGCTGTAGCTGTTGTGCACACAGGTAAGGAGAGTTCGCATGATGACATTAACCTGGCTCCAAGGCTTTAAGTAACGGGTACTAGCAAAAAAGCAGATGCAGAGCAACACCAGTTGTCTCTAAATCTTGGGAGAGCAGTGCTAAGAACTGCTACATTATTTTCTTGCTGAAGTGGAAAGCATAAGGAAGAAATTAATTATCTATAACAATGGTTTTCACCTTGCAATCTGAGTATCCCTCAAGGCACCGGGATTACTGCTTAAGGGATCTCAGCACATATGTAGGAAAAGCAAGCCTACTAGCCATCAGCATCCACATCATGACAGATTTCTGACTTTATTAGGAAAAAAAACCTGATCTGCTTATTAAAAAAATTCCAAACCAAACTTGCAACCATCTGCAAGCTCTCCACAGGAATCCAAACAATCTCCTATTAAACCTCTGTAAGAATTTAGTTTGACTGCTCTTTCACTAAACTTATCTTTACCTTTACTGTATCATGCATTTTAATTATTACCAGATGCCTTGTTTCAGAAACCACAGCAAACATCAGCTGATGGGTATTTCAAAAAATAACTTTCTGCTACTGTGCTAGCAGACTACAGAAGATGAGAAAACGTGGTGGCGTTCTTGTAAACAAGTTTCTTAAAGCACAAACTAAATGCCTCATTTTCAAGACTCCTAAGCTTGAAGATGTTGTAACTACTCAGCCAAGTTTTTCTTTCATTTGTATGTATTTTTCCTCTCAATAACAGTTCATACAAGGTTCCTTCCATGCAAATAAAATAGAGAACATTCACTCGTTTATATAAGAAAAAAACCGAAGCCTTTGCAGTTCACCACGTACTGTTTCGTATTTTTGTAACTGTAGCATTTCTTTCCTTTACAGTTACTCCTTTCTAACAAAAAGGCAGCATGGTGGCGCAGTAACTGATTGAGTAAGATTGACTTCTACATAAACATGCCCATTCCTAAGCATGTAACATGCCTGCAGTTAATAAACCCCTTCTTTTTATGAAGTGTGTTCCACCTCCTCAAATTTTCACACATCTTTTTGACAATCTAGACTTAGCAACTACTGACTTTCTTGTAAAACCAAGCAGTACAGGACAGAGGCCCTGAAACTTTGGAAGACAAGTATTTTTGTCTGACTGTACTTTTGTTGTACCACTCCTAACTCTTAACACAAGTCAGCCAAGAGTTTGTGGGCAGGAGGAGGGAAAAGGGCACGGAGAAATACGTACACTCTGCTCAAGCGAAGAGGATCTAAGAGACAAAACAATGTAAGCCAGACATGTTCCGCAGCACATACTTCAGCCATATCCTCCCACACATCATCAGTTTTCATTTGGCATGCAGCATGTAACTGCTTCTTATCTTCTCTTCTGCATGACTTAATGAGAAATACTTACTGAAGTATTATTAGGGCTTCAGGGAATCACAAAAGTGGACATAATGCAAGCAGTACACCAAAATGACAGCACTGCTCCACTTCGCTCTTTAAAGCTTGAAATCACTCAGAGAGAAGGAAAATCACAAAGGCTGGGGAGCTCTGGACATCAGCTAGACCATGCCTGCTGCAGGGTGTACTGGGTTGCATCCAGGCAGGTTTTAAGTATCTCCCAAGAAGGAGACTCCACAACCTTTTTGGGCAAATTGTTTCAGTGCTCTGCCACCCTCACAGTAAAGCAGCTCTTCCTCATATTCGGATGGACCTTCCCATGTTTCAGTTTGTGCCTGTTGTTCCCTGTCCTGTCACTGGAGACCGAAAAGAGCCTGGCCCCATCTTCTTGAAATCCACCCTTAAGATACTTGTATGCATTGGTAACACCTCCTTTTAAAATAAACGTACTTCATTGCTATAAAAGCATCAGCCTAAAGATCAAATTTTATTAAATAGGGCATTAAAAATAAAGAAATTTAAAATCACCAGTGTTAACCTGAAAAGAATACCAGCCCACTAGGCCTCTTCAGAGATCAGATCTTTTTGCCCCTCCTTAAATTTGCAGAAACCATCTCTAAAACCTCACAGCTGAGTTACCACTCACTAGAAATATTTCATGCCAGTGTTTTCCTAGTGAGACCCTTTACCATCTATTTTCCCATCCCCTCCCAGCCAACAGACATCCAGATTTTCCACTTACTTACTCCCATCTGTTTCCTCAGGACCATACCAAGGAAACAATACCAAAGCACAGTCACGTACAAAACCTAGGTGCCCATGTTCATGTATTTATGTAGAGACATTGCCAGATCAAAGCATTAGGCAATATCAATATCCAATACAGGCATCTTCAGGAGCACAGAAAGACCTTTCACCTTCACTGAAAGGTGAAAGAGCCACACAGGAGTGTCTCATTTCTCCCTGTCCCATCTCTATATCCTACTTCTATCCATATAATTAGGGACACACACTTGGTTTGATTGATTACCATGCTTGGGATTGTTTACACCAAATCAGCTTTGTTTCCTTTACGACTACATAGAAAATTGTTTTTCTAGGGTTGCTCAAGAATATTTTATCACTAAGACACACTAAGAGGAAAAAAGGACGATTCAAAATTAAACCGAGAACAACATGGAATTTTAAAACCAAAACAGATGGAATAAATTTGGGGTGTGCTAACCCCAAATGTGTTTCAAGTACAGTAAACTTTCTAGTGAGAATCAGATTCCCTTTTAGAAAAAGATAAATGAAACAGATGGACATCTTGGAGAGAAGAAAAACTCAAAGACACATATAGTGATCACACACAGTAACACCAATCCAACAAGAAACCATCAAATTTAATAAAACCACTACTTGTTTAAGAAGAGAAAGTTTTGCAAATCAATAAAGTACTTTAAAAAACCTAACGGATGGGCTTTGTTTTATAATTCATAGCCACAATAAGAAAAGGAGGCATTTAACTGCCATTTCCCTGAAAGCAAAAACCACATATGTTGCTCCAGTGGTGAGGTCAGAGAGTTCACTCAGAGTCCATAAATACATTTTTGAAGCTAAAGGGCAGGCAGCATGGGTTCTGACCCCCTCAAACTAGAAGATAAAGTTACCTCCAACAAACAGGCAAATTTTTGAAACTGGAAGGGAAATGGGAATTCTCATTCTAGTCCCAGCTTTCTCTACACTAGAAACATGCACATCTGTGAATAATAAACTGTTTTTTTCCCTAAAAAATAAATCAACCATGTTAAGCTAGTTGATGACTTGAAAGACTCTGCTTCATATTAACTATTTCCATATTGCTGGTTTTTGAGTTTTATTGCAAGGGGCTACAGAAACCCTGACTCCTTTATCTAGGGAATCAAACTGAATCTGCTTGATGCTTGCTCTGCACCTCTAAAAACAAAATGTTCCAAAATCAAAAATAAGAACATTTCACAGTCTCTGGACTGTAAAACAGTGATGGGGCAAAGACTGAGAAGCAGAGCAAAGCAAACTTAGTAACCCTGACTGGCGTGTCACTCTGCCACTGCAGATCTGCCATCCACCATGGACTTTAGGGAATAAAAACTCAACCAGCCAACCCACCAACCAACCAATCAACCAAAAAAAGCCCAGAAAACTCATCAGGAGAAATCAACCAGCTGATCAATAAGATCTGATGTAGATACATTATGAGTGTTTGGGGAAAAGGGCTGTTTGTTTGTTCAAAACACAGAGAAGCACAATCTACAGCGATGCACTCTCAGGTTTAATATGTAAGGCGGAGTTGACAAGCATCTAATGACAGAAGTACACAAAAGCCCACCTGCATACACAGTGATCACTTGTTATTAGATGAGATGGGGAAGGCATGAATAAAAGAGTGCAAGGATTATTTTAGTCATGGACACGTGCAGTTTCGGCCTGGGAACTGCTTCTGAGGTAAGAAGTTACCAATCTGCCACGTACAAGACCATTCAGATAATTTTGAATGTGTCAGGAATTTTATTTCTCTCCTGCTGGGTATCCTCTTAAAAATATCCCTGTTTATTTTTTGTAAACCAGTACTGGAATATATATCAAAAGGCATCAGATGTGTTTCAACTTTCAAAAAACCATCATAACAGCAGTTACCATTTAAAGACAAAGCAGCTTAAGCATTATCAGGCTTGCAAATGGGGCATTTCCACCATGCCCTTTGGGAAGCACAAATTTCACTTGTGAGGTAGAGTGATATACCTCTCATAAAACTAGTTTCTTAAAAATATATATAGAAAAAAATCACAAAATGCAGAAAGCTAGTACTCAATACATAAAAGAAAATTCCTCAATCACATTTGTGTCTGGAGTGGAACAAACAGAGCCTTCATCTCTGGTCAGCAACCTTTCTTGTCATTTATTTCAAGTTACGCACTGTGCCGAAATACCAGCTAGCAATCTTTTCAGTATGTGAACAGACAAAGAGTTCAACTCCTTAGCAATCTTCCTTGATTAATAAATTATCTGTATTAATTTTGACTGATAGAGGCACTAGTCCAGAGCACTTAGATTTACATATATGCAATAATTAAGTCTTCCACATCATCAAAAGCTGATAATGTTAACATCAGACAGACTGGAATTCTAAGCTTGAGACTAGATAGTCTTCAGCTTCTCTTAATGAGATACTAAACTGCCCAACAAGCAAATAAAAAAAAAAACCCAATCCTGCCCCCAAAACTGTCACCTTAAAGACTTCCAAAGGTCCTTCTAATATCGAGAAAAGTCATTCAACAGACATATTTGCAACTGCACTAGAGAAAGGAATGAAGAAAACCTCTGAGTAAAAGCAAAAAGAATACACTGTTCATTTGAATTAAAAAATTAGTGGCATGGGCCTGAAAGGTTTAATACACTTACATTATAGTTATGTTATCATTAGTTTTTTCTTAGAATCTTCTCCTGCCTTCCTACCCCATATATTTAAAACCAAGTTTTTGTAAACCAAGGCTTTACATTTAAGCTTTTAACTAGTTTCACATGCATTACAGAGTGTACACAGAGCTGCAAATACAAGTACTATCTGTGAGCTAAACACCACCAGAATTCACATGGGAAAAAACCCTCCTCTTAGAACTGCTGGACAACTTTGCGTACACATTTTTGGTTTTGTTTTTGGGGGCTTTTAAGCAGGAAGAAGGCATGATGTTGTGCCAGAAAAAACCTTCCCAGGTTAACAAAAGTAGTTCTGTTTGTGCTCCCTGGAATTCAGACTACAGGGATATAGCACCTCAAATCTAAATCTTGTATACTGCTACAAGCACAAGGCAGCACTACAGAAAGGGAGAGTGGACTTCATGGGGCATTTCATTCTTTGCAATAAGCTGTTATTTTTTCCTATTTCTGGAGAGAAATACATTTTATGTCACAAATAGGAAGTGATAAGACTTAGACTGCTTTAGTTTCACAGTTTGTGAAAACCACAAGCTTTTAATAGATTAAATCTCAGCTTCCCTGTACACAGCTTACATTTTAATAGGCAATGTCTGGATTTCAACTCTATTCTTTTGGCCACCTGTTTGTTCAGATTTGAAGACAGCTACACCCATGTGCCTAGCTGGATACACCAAGGACAGATTTATGTAATTTAGCACTGTTTCTCAGTCAAGTCCTCACTCTATGTCAGTGTGCTGAGCCATCCCCTTTACAGATCAAGGCAAGTAGCCTGATTATTTTATTATGATTGTCTCCCACTGGAAGGGAGGGTGCATTTCCCCTAACCACTAACTGCACAGGCACTTGCATGCTTTTATGTAAGAGCTAATGAATAGAAACATCTTTTAATTTTCATGCAGTTTTCTCCTTTTTGTGCACAACCTCCAGCGAGTTCCCTCGGGCCAGCTGGGGCCATCATCCAGTTATTTACCTCTTGCACTTCACCTGTGCCTCCCCTTACAGGACACCCTTTTACACACTATTTTACATCACAGAAGATTATTGCTCTGCAGACCTACAATAGGCAAGATTTTCAGTGACAGATTTAAGTTACATACTAACAACTCCCTCATAGGAGCTGGCACATACCATGTAATGTAAGAATATTAAGGTGACACCCTTCTTTCATTAAATAGTTGAGAAAGTTCTTCAGTGTAAACAGCGAAAGAAAATTAGAGAAATACTGCTTTTCTATAGTAGCAAGCAGGTTGTACCACAGTACCAATGTATTTTCCTTTTTTTTTGCTTAAAGTACAGCTCTTAAGATCAAATTTCTCAAAGTTCCACAAAGACTCAGTTACATTACTCTTTTCCAAAGCAAGGGCATTTTTGAGCTTTAGTACAGAGACACAAATATTTTAAACTGTCTGTACATGCTACTTTAGCTAGATGCCTAGTACGAGGTATATATCCAACTACTACATGGTGACCAAAGTAAAAGATCAGATGAAGGTAAGGCCCAACCACTCCTCCCTTGAGAAGAATAGATGCAGCAGGAACAACTGTTCCAGGCACAGGGCTGCTGCCTCCTCAGTACCCTGAGCTGACAGGAGCTGTGCACAGCTCTTGCCTGCTCCCCAGCACTGCTGCTGCTGGAGAGCTGAAGATCTCAGCACAAGAAGCTGTGGAGGGCACAAGACAGCTACTGAAGCAGTGGGAGCTGGCAGCACTCGCTCCCTTCCAACTGCTCCATGACACAGCACTCCCTGCCTTTGACAAAACCAAGCAGCCACCCAGTGCGGAGAAGTGACGTCTGAGGCAAAGGATGGAAAAGAAGGAAGGCAGACACTTTGGGCCTGGGCCTCACAGGCAGCACCGGCATTCAAGATGCTAGGCAGAGTTTAGATGACTTCTGATAATCCATCGGCCTCGTGCTTGCCACGTGCAACCCACTCCTAAGAGCCATGCCAAGGGATGCCAGCATCAAAGATGGGGCTCTGCTTGTGGCAGAGAGCTGCATGTCACACACTACAAATGGGAACCACTCCTGACAAGATTCGTGATGAGCAGTTTCAGATTTTAATTGGGGCAACTGCGCAATTAGTTCTGCTCATCTGTTACTGAGCTGTAGGGGTTTTATCATCTGCTACTCTAATTTTTGCTGTAAAGTAAATTTTCGCTCAGAAATGGATAAAAATAAACTCTAGTCCTAGAAATTCAGCTCTGAAGTGGCACAGCAGCTCATCTGATATGCTTTGTGCATCAGTCCAGAAGAGAAAGATTATGAACAGATATGAAACAAAAATGCCCGTATCGATACAGATAACATAACAGCCAACCAAAAGGGGGTGGAAAAAGATGCATTTGGCAAGCCCTCAGCTCTGCTGAAAGCAGAGAAAGCTGTGGAGGAAGGGAGGGAGAGAAGCAAGTCTGCAGAAATTGCATGAGGAAGAATCATGATCTCAGATGTTATTTAAAGCAACACATGCCATGCTTCCCTGTGCAGAAGCTCAGCAATGCAGGGCATCCCAATGGAAGGAATTCATCCTACGCAGATTTTAAAACAGCCTCCACTACATCAAGAAAAAGGCTGCATACTGCTAAGATACTGCAAAAGCAAGTTTCAGCAAGTCTGATCTCAAAAGGAAATAGCGAGACACAGTTCTGCTGTACTGTTGAAATTGAGAATGTACACACAGGGAGGAAATTAGCTTCCACCACTTTATGTAATCAATATAAACAAGTCCCACAATTATGAAGGCAAAAACTAATTCCACACAAAATCTGCATAAATGCTGAGCAAAAAGTTTTTTTTTTCCTTTTGTCCAGAACTTTGAAAAAATTTGAGCAAGTATAACCTCTGCCACATATTTAGAAATGTGTAACCTCTGGAAAATGAAAGTAGATGCATTTTGTTCTCTCTCCAAATACCTTAAAAAATTCCAACACATGAGAAAACCTCCAAAAATTCTCTAGTAAAACTGACAGAATATCTGATGAGTCAATAAACACTTTAAAACATGGAGGGTAGATACTATAAACAATTGCTAAGCATACCTTCAAGTGTACTAGTGAAGTTTATAGAGACAGTACAGTGTTAGTATTAAGTTACAAAAACAAATGAACCTAAAGAAATAATGACTTTATCAAATTTCATTTGTCTTAAACCCCCTAGTTATTAGACTACTTGTACTAAAAAAATACTTGTTTCCTGTTCACCCACTGCAGTTACACATTAACCTAAATACACATAATAATCCAACAGCAATTTTAACAGTCGTTTTGTTTTCCCCCCATCCTCTTGATTCAAAGCAGAAGAGCTCATTAGAACAACTAGCAATTGTTTGGAGCCACAGCTTTAGCAACAGCTGTACAAACACATCAATCTCAAGTTAGGAACTCTGCCATAAGCTCAATAGTAATAATATACTCATACTGTTTAGCTTTGGGGCTATTACAGTAACTTTGGACATTTTCTCTTTCCAAATGTTATACTGTTGTAGCCCTCAAAAAATACATTGAGAAAGTAATTTAGGGAATTGGGAGTGAAGATAGAATGGCTAAAAGAGTGAAAAAATGGGTCCTCTAAAATTCCTACAGATAAAAAACGATGCTTCCTCGTTATCCAATTTATTGTATTAGTGATAGAGATTCATTATACAATGATGTTTGCTCCTTACTCAATTAACTGATATTAGTAATAGAAATTCATTGTAAAAACATTACTTTGCACTGTAAAATGTTGACCTTTTTGGTGCACACACTGTCTGGAGCCCTTGTGGCCATGCCGCTGCTTTCAGCCTCCCCACTGCGTAACGAGATGGCTGTAGGTGATGACAGACAACTTCCTCTGAGTGCAATCCCACCTCAATACCTACATTATCAAGAGCAGACTCAGATGACAGTGATTAGAAACTGAACTGGTTTTATATTTTTTGTTTAAAGATGGAAACGTAACCTGAGCAATACAATGAGAGCACACATGATTTTAATACAGGTCAGGCACACTGGAAATACAAGGGCTTTTTTAAACAGACTCACCATCAAGCTTGACTAGCAGAGAGCTATTGGAAGTCATAATGCCTATCTGCTGCAGAGATGCCTTTCCAGGATGAAGTATTTTAAGGGATTAGGAAAGGGGAAGATACTCTTCCACAAATTAATCATTTTTTAATATAGATTGCGTTAAAAGGGGAAAGATAACTCCTAGGTATATTTTAAAACTATAAATTAATGGAAGATGTGACATTTTATCTCAGTGTGCAACTCAAATACACTGAATACTAAACACAGAATCATTGCCATGTTTGTTAACTTGATTACAGTCTCTGCAGGAATAACATATGTACTGCTGAGTTTTCTTTGGCATGACACAAAAAGCTACATTTTGTCATGCAACTTTTCCATTGTTTTTGTTTCCTTGAATTTTCCCAATAAAGCCTCATGAGGAAGGTGCTGCTGTGAACTGCCTTGTCCACCCAGTCATCTAAATTCCAATTCTTCACATCATGCCCCAGCATCCCATCCACCCCTAGCTCTTCCATCCATCCTAAGAGGCCACAGGAAAATGATGTGATAAGATCATGGGAGAGCATCCAAAGCTGGTTTAGATGTAGAAAACAAAAGGTAAAAAAAAAGGTAAAAAAAAATTTAAACTTCTTTTGAAAAGCAATTAAAAGGCAATAAACCAGTATTCTTATTACTTGCTTTAATTAGACATGAAGCAGAGGAAGGGAAGGAAATCTGTAATAATTTCTACAAAACAATAATTACTGCTTTTTTACGTTATAGACTCAACTGTAAGCCTAAATTTAGGGGCAAATAAATTATCTGGTAGAAACAAGATAAGAAATTTAATTACCTTCTCTTCATTTTTCTATGGAAAAAAACATTTCTTCTTTTCATCAAGTCCCAAGCATTACCTACAACGCCTCTAGAAAGCTCATCTCTGTGAAACTCTTCTTAGGGCAAACCATTCCACATAGTTGATTTTTTGGGTAGTGTCTTTTTTTAACCACTCATTCAAGAAGATTGACTGGAGGTGTCCAGTCTCACGTTCAAATGCAAGGCAACAAAAAAACAGGTTAAGCAGTTTAACAAGCATACTTAACTATTCTCTGTGAGGAAAACCAACCTTTACGGGGGAGGATTGTTAACGTTACTGATGTTGTCTTTTCAAAGCAAGATGGAATATACTTTTATCACCTAAATTCTGTTTCTCTCATTACCTCCCCTGAAGGAGAGTCAGTACATGCCTAGATGAGCAAATTCAATAGACTGTCACAGCTGCTTGTAGCTCTGTTCAAAAGCAAATTATGAACATATAGTTCATTACTAGTCTTGCAATGAGCACCCAGAGGAAACTTTCATTAGGTAAAGTGATAGCCCATTCTTATGCTGCTGCCTCACTGAAGTAATTTGTTTAAAAGAGAGCTGTAACACAGCAAGAGGGAAACTAAGTTGAAATATAAGTTGGAACATTTCTGCTTTGCTCAGTTTAAGCCCATCCATTCAATACGGACTTTTGACCATGATACAACACCAAGTGCATCAGATGCTTAGATACAGGTATTCTCTGAGAGAGCTGACAAGGAGGTAAAATGCAAACAGATTTCTGATATGAAATTAAACTCCACCCTTCTTTTCAAAGTTTTATCAATATTCCTTCTGGTCTCTCTCTGGGAAGCCTTGGTATTGACTGCTCATTGTTCCATCATGTTTTTGAAGAAAAATCTAGAAATTCTTCACTAAGTATTTTGAATATGCTTTAGTAGCAATACACAGGAATACAATCATCTTAGCTAAATCAAAACATGCTCATATGTGAACACTTTCTTCTTAACACAAAAATGGAGTTACAAGTCCTTATTACATGAAGTTTGTATTACGAACCTAACTAAATTTCCTTCAGGAAAGCATATGTTTTCCCTTTACATCTTTAAAAAAAAGTTGAAACTCAGAACTGAGTAGCTGGTTTGAGAACGAGGTGGGGCTAAAAGAACCATTTAAAATTACTCTGTTTTCATGTAGTACTTATACAAGGTCTGAGCAAAAAGAGCAATAGATGGAGCAAACTTCTAAGGATTAGAGGCAAAAGGCTGCCTGGAGCTAACTCCATACACACATCTGATCCACGCTGCTGCTCAGTCTTGGCTTATTTCACAGAGCAGGTAACCCACGTGAGAGCTACAGAAATGGCCTTTCCAACAGACTGAGAAGTCCAGTCCAGTTGAAACAGCCAGTCCAGTATATCCACATTAAAGGAGAAAAAAGTCAGGAGTAGCTCAGATGAGAACATGGATAGCTGTGGATCTGATCAGCTCACTCAGAGCAAAAACCCCCAAGTCTCAAATCTTCCGGTTCACAGGCAGGGATGGCAATTATGAAAAGATTTTTCTTGCATAAACTCTTATACCTCATAATATCTTGCTGTTGTTATTGTTTTTGTTGTTTGTGGTTTTTCAAGGGGGATCTTGGGGTGTGGGAGGAGGGAATGGTGTAGCATTTTCTGCAGGACCTACTCCCAGGTCTAGCTGTCTGTGTGACTGCTGGTGTTGATGCACGAGAAGCAGCTGGATCCAATGTGCAAGCACAGGGTAAATAAACTAGCAGTACCTGACACGTAGCTCATTTTTTACTAACCATGAAACAGCACCTTCAGCTAACTCTCTTTTGAGTCCTGCAGCCTAATGATTCGGAAACGCCAAGAACAAGTGAGTAAGGACGCAGAGGTCAGGGAAGCAGTACCTTTGCATGTGTAACCGTATAGCCGATACATGAGCTCAGTTTCAGGAGGATTTCTGCTGCATGCTCTTTGTGGAGATGGAAAGGCACACACAGCACATACTTAACAGCTTCCATCTGTATTCTAAAAGAATAGACTTTCAAAGTGTATATGTGAATCTATGCCAAGAATTACACCAACCCATTAGTAATAACTGGACTCTCCCACTGCATCCTCTGAGTTCAGTCCTCAGAGATTCTTATCCTCTCTTGGACACCATTTGCTAACAATTACTTTACAGTAAAAGCATCCTGTTTTATGGATGAATTATTTCTGAGGCTTGATATACCATAAAATGTTATGAAAGAGGAAAAAAGAAAGATAGCTTGATTCACATACAATCTTTTAAGCAATCTACTGCACATATAATAAACATTTTTCTTCAAAACTAATTCTCTATTCTTTCTCTACTCCTACCACCACCTTTCCTCCTTCAAACCCCAGCTCCCAGATGGTTAATAACTTCAGGATAAGTTTGGGGGTTGTACATTTATTCCCTGGATTTTATCCATGAGATTTGCCTCTCAAATTTCCCAAGTGAAATATAGATTCACATGATCCACTTAGGGAATAAAACACATACATGCTATTGTTTCTTCCAGCTTATAAGGTAACTGAAAAAATATGTTATTTTCAATATTCAGTTCCAGATTGGAACTACTCAACACTCTCTTCAGCCAGATAACCATAAACAACTTTAATATTTATCTTGTCTCTCTTGTCTCATATGCAAAGCATTTTTAAGTTACAGAAATGGGTGGAATTACCATTATAATTGGTTTCCTCCTACCAACACCACTGCTTTCTCCAACTGATGTCAGATAAAGGCAAAAATACAATACTTACTTATTCGTTTCAGTAGTTTCTTGCCAATTCATTACTCAAAGCCCTCTTTTCTTTCTCCCTATATCTGAACAAGTTTTTCTTCCTTCAGGCTTGATGCATAAGTGGGGCAAAAACTCAGATCATTTAATTAAGTAGGAATATGTAATTATTAATTGTACATGTATTCTAACTTTCAATGAAAAATGTACCAAACTTTGTAATTCCTTAAAAAAAAAAACTTTAAGCAATGTCCAAGTCCTCTACAAATAAAATCATGCACTAGAGTACATTCTGAATACTAAGCCTAAATCCCACATTACCAGTGTCAAGTTTTCAGTGGTCAGTGATGCTACAGATACAATTTTTACTTGTTCCAGTTCAAGAGATGGCATAGCTACAGTTATACTGCGGTATGCAAGTAAGCTTAGTTCCCCTGTTATGAGAGGCTATTGAGCCTCCTTACGGCATGGTCTGTGTGCATGGACATCTGTTTTTAAGACACAGAAAGGGAACAATGGAGAATGTTTGTGAAACCACGTATGTTTGCCAAGCCAGACTTCGTATGTGTCTACGATCTTAATTTATGGTCGTAACAGAAAGCACCTCACTGATAGGAACTGACTACACCCAGCACTTTATAGAACGCGTTTTGTTGTAAACATTATTTGGAAGTACTCTAACCACTGCAACTCCAAGGGTTTAAAAATGAAGCAAAGAAGCTACGGCGAAGACAGGAGAATGCAGAGCAACAGGATGGGGAGAAGACTGCTGCTGTGCCATAACAGACCTCCAGCAGACTAGGTAGTCACAGCTCTGGGTGAGGACTTGCTCTAAAATATTTCGCTGCAGAACATTCTGCCTATCAACTACTATTTATAACTGACTCCTTGCACTCCCATCTTCCTGCAAGAAGTACTGTAAACCTGTACTTGTTTACTTCTAAACACTGGAATAATTGCTGTTTAAGGAAGCGACTGTGCAGCACTTGGGGGCTACAGAGCAGGCTTCTGAGAACACAGCTCTATTGCGGGATCAGAGATGACAGCCTGCTAACATTAACTCCCACCGGCTGGAACTCCAACGCCCCGTTACCTTTTGAGGAACTACTGAGAGATACGACTACCCACTGACACGCGACCTCGTCTTCAGAGGTCTCTGATAAGATTAATTCCCATTACATGCTTGATTTCATGTTTGCAAGCCTTCTGGCATCCTCCCTCTCCTCTCATCCGTCTGTAACTGCAGTTGGGATATTATCAAATAACACTGATTATAACTTGCGTTTTGCTGCTTTTTTAAAGTATATGCACACAGCACACAGCAATAGGTATGTAAGAAAGCATCCCAACAGGTGCATCAGCTCCAGACACTAAAGGTTAGCACTGTTTTGTCCTGGAGATATTCCCAATATTTTAATGCATATCATACAAACTTATTCAGCAGCAACAGATCAAATGCAAAGCACAAATATTGTCTCCTGTTAAACATTACAAAGGAAGAATGGGAAAAGACCCAACAAGAAATGAGTTTAACATGAACACCCTTACCCTTACCTCTGTGCTCCTCCAGTCGAGACTGAAAGAAGCACCGCTTACCTCCATATTACATTTCAGAATCAATGCTGCCTCTAAATAAATTTCACAGACCAATTTATTTCCCAACTGCCCTTTCTTTTCAAGCTCCATTTCCCCGAAAGCATTACTTCTCAACAACAATTTAACAAAAGTGATACATACTGAATAGTATAAGATTTGTTTGGTTTAGTAGCAACATTCTAAGAAAATTTCTGCTAATCTCCTAAAATACTACCATTAATAACATTTCACAGAGCAAGAATTACCATTTCTCATTTCCCTAGTTCAACTAAAAAAACCCCAAAAAGTAGCACATGCCTATTACAAGCTTTTTCTGAAAGAGCTTACTGTACAGCATCTCAGTAGTTTACAGAGAAAATTAATTCCGTAACTAAAATTAATTCCATAACTGCTCCCTTTCCCATATAGGTCCTTTCTGTAATACTGTGCATTTTTTGGCTGGGGGTCAGATCAGAGGGAGGGGAGAGTAGAGAAAAAGAGAGAAGGAGGAAGAAAAAAAAAACCAGCTAAACTCCTGTGATTTGAAAACATCCCCCAACCAACGAACCAACCAACCTGCCTCCCCCTGCCCATTGTATCTGCACTGCGCGTATTTGTACCTAAATCCAGGATCCAGTATTTACAGCCACTCGGCTGCCCGTTGCCGCAGCAGGTAGGATTTACTGAGTGAAGAGATCCCAGAGTGTCAATCTGTTTAATCCTGTTCGGCATGGTGAGGAGTCAGCTGTTCCGATACCCACAGCTTCCAAATAACCAACTCGCCTGCACCCCGGGCTGGGTTACAGCTTCTCCTGAAGATGTTCACTCAGATAACGTTACAGGCAATGCCATCAGAACAAGGAAGTCGCTGTTATCTTCTCAGGCTGGTTTAGACCCCTGCCTGCCGTCAGAGCAGCTCCTCTCTTCTAGGGATGCTCTCCTCTGACTCACTGAACACAGTTCCAGTCTTTAAATTCACATGTGGGAATAGCCAGATGCAGCAGATTACACTCTACCGTAACTACCCTAATTGAGGCTCAGGGTGATCTTAAAAAATACAGCAAACCAGCAATTTTTCCTCTCAGCCTTCAGAACAGATGCAGTCTAGTACCCCTACAGAGCTCTATCGTAACCACAGTGCACAAAATGAACCTCTAACACATCTTTTTACTTTACACAGCATTGCTAGTTTTTAATGCTTTAGCTAAAGGCAGAAATACAAAAAAGACGGACATTTTCCAGTCAGCTAAACCACGCAATGCTTTCCCTGGACCTTCCAATTTTCCTTGAAAAACAACAGATTCTGTCCTCACCTTCACCCTCTCTTGAGTCTTGTTTGTGATAATCAATCAGTCAATCAATCCATCCACCAATTCCCACAATAACAGAAAATCCACACCACTTGATAAATTAATTTAAGATCTTGCCCTGGTTTAAACTACATTGCAGATCTGTTTCACCTCTGTGCTCATACTCTGCCAGATATATTTCTAGTTCATTAAGCTGTCTTCCTGTTCAGTAAACTGAGAGTGCATGTATTCTATTTTTTGTACATGCATTCTTCACCTAGCATGCCACAAAAGCGTTTGTCTATAAATATTATGTTTTTAATTTTTTTCTTTGCTATGCAAACCTAGGAAAGATGTTTGGTTTCCTCCCCTGAACACATCATCAGCTAATTTTAAAGGAGCTACATAAAGGTACATTCACTAGATAGATAAACAGCCAAAGCAAGAATTAAGTTTTTGTAAAAACAGAAATGAAATGCTTTCTAATATTATATGATCATGGGGGGAAAAAAGCCCAAAAATGAGATTGAACAAACAATACTGTATAGTACACAAACATGTAGAGAGGGTAAGAAAATAAAGCAGTGAGGGAATTGCCAGTGATACTAGCACAATCAAATGCATGTAATGCAAGGATAAATAGGAATTTTATGTGGAACTGAGAGTCAAAGAAAGCTTATCATTAGCACGTAACACAAGCTGGGTACAAACACCTTATCCTGTGTGCAGCTGAAGAGTTGTGGTCACCCTCCACCTGAGAATAATGTTTTGCTTTCTAAGGAAAGCTAATCTAAATTCTGAATCAGTTTTTCCTTCATGGCCTCCTGCACTGAAACTATTAATTCTGATTCTTGATCAATTTCTTTTGACCCAAAACAACTTTCAAATGACACTGAATTCCTAAGGGTGGGGGTGTTGGGAGGAGAGCAGGCAAGGCAGAGGAAAAAACCCTCTCTTTCTCCAGGATAAGTGATCTTTATAGTTTACCACCTACAGTGAGACTTCCACTAAGGCTAGTTTACTCTTCGTGAAATTGTAGAACATCTGAAAATCATTCTAGTTTCTACTTGAGTAAGAAAAAAAAGAAGAATTAAACAATCCCTTTCTTTCATTCCGCAACCATTCCCACGCACATCGAGCAGACTCAAGAATATCCAGCCATTCTAGCTGCAGGAAAACTCTCACACCTTTAACCAACACCTAGATAGATAGGTTATCAATACAGCTTTGAAGTAGTGATTTCCATATGTAAGAAATCTTGTGACCAAAAGAGAGCAAAATTTATACATAAAACTGTTTTTAGGTTGATTTTGTTTTGCTTTTTAACTGCATGGAGACTGCCCTTATAAAACCAATAATATATGCAGGAAGAGATTATAAATGCTCTGGGAACCACACAATTTGCAGCTTGCTATTGCAAAAAGTTCTTCCGTTCCTACTGAAAGCAAACACTATTATTTTTAGGTTTTGCTTTGACCCCTTCGCAGAGCAAAATCTGACAAGCAAATCAAGGTGGTGAAGGAGACAGAATGACCACACTGACTGTCTCAAAGTCATATTTTCACAGGTTACATGGTTAAGAAGAAGGTATCACGGATACACACTTGTCTTGGATGACACAGTTTTTGTAGAATGCAGTTGCTTCACAGCAACACTGGAGTGGGGACAACAGACCCCACATGAACGTGCTGCAGAGCCACTGGGTGCATTAGGTAAGAATTTGGTTGAAAAACATCTCAATGCACAAACTGAAACAACAGCTACAACTTCCTTATTGTCCAAGGCAGACAGCATAGACTTGTAAGTTCTCCTGAAGTATAAGCAAAAGGCAGATGACTTCTGTATCACAAACCCAACATTTCTTAATTTAACAGGCAGGGACCACTACGCAGCATCACTCATCTCACATCAGACTTAAAACACCTCAAGATGTATCACAAGTCTCAGTTTCCGAGACAGGGACCTGTATCAATACATGTAATTTTACGCCCAAACAGGCAGCCTATTAAAGTCTTTCCATGGTTTACTTCAGGCTCTACCACAAAGCTCTCTTTGTCCTGTAGCTCCATCCGGTTTTCTGTATTCCAGTGCCATATCCCGCATTAGCTATCCCTGTCTGCTAGACAGCTCTTCCTCCAACTCCTTGCATCAGCAGCTTTTTGAAGGAACTCATCCTTGGTAATAACAAACCAGTCAGGTAATCTTAATTCCACAGGCAGGAATATATCTACATGGAGAACATCTTTAGGAAAAAACCTACCTGGGTACAGAGCACAAGCTCAGTGCAGAAGAGTTTGGGCTGCATGGGGTGTTGCACAGCAGCAGTGAGCTGCCCCTGCTTCATCTACTGCTCAGTATTTGAGACCACAGACGATCAGGAAAACAAACTCTGATGAAACTACCTATGAAAAAAGCTCATGTAGTGATGTGTGCCGGTCGACAAAAGTTGAAATAGTTGTGACTTTTTTTTTTAAGCAAAATTACCTGTTTAATTTTTTTGCCTTAGCTGCATTAAGCTGAAATGAATTTTCTTGGTTATGCACTTTATATAATATCCTTTAAAAAAAGTACATAGCGGTCATCTTCTTATTTCTGAAAGAAAAGTACTAATGAATGGCCCTTCAGGCCCCTAGCAATTTAAGATATTACTCAGTTACTTAGAACAGGGACAAAATAAATGTCCAGGTGAAAATTTTGTCTATTTCACAAAGATTTTAAAATTCCAGGCAAAAGAGCCCACTCATTTTTAAGACAGTGTTTTGTAAGAAAGACTACATCCCAGTGATTAAACAAAGAAACTAAAACAAAGAAAACCCAGCTAGAAAAGCACTGCACATCCCGAGCAGATCAGGTAGCACATACTTTGTATGATAGACGCAAATGAAGCATCAGATGCCCGTATCTATTACTACAGTGAAGGAATGGGATCAGCTTTCTGAAATTAATCTCAGGGATCACTGATGGACAGTGTCAGCCCACCAAAGCCATTGTAAGGTATTAACATTTTGCCAGCTCACCCCAGCACAGATGTAACAGCTCACCAGTCACTGCCATTGACAGTCAACAAATTAGTTCATTACAGCTTCAGCTTCTCACAGGTACCAGCTCTTAACTGCAGCATCTGCACCCACCATTTGCCACTGTATTAACTTCCTTAGGGAAGTGCTACCTCGTGTGAGGCTTCCATTAATAGTCCTGCATGTAAGAATGGAAACATTCATCCCTTCTTTCATTTAACAGGACAACTGGAGTTAGGCTGACTGCATTTCTCTTACTCCTAAGATATTTGCATGGTAATAGAAATATATAATAGAATGATATTAAAACAAGGATAAACAGCATTTCAACAATCATTGTAAGGCCCCATTACATTTTGCACCATCTTGGTGAAAACAACCAGAACAAGAGAGGGAAGCTAATAAAACGCATAAATTTCAAATTTAAATACCTATTCTGAGTTGCCTGAGGGCAAGAAGCTTAAGAGCCAACCTTCCTTCCTTAATATCTGTCTTGGCAGAGTGGGGAGGTGTCTGTGTTTGGAAGATTATAGCATGAGAAAACACAGCTTTCAACACTGTTCTCAAGCAAAACTAAATCTGTCCTCTCCAGAATCTTCCCTCTCATATTCCTGACATTCCATTTACAAAAGTAATTAACAGATTTTGGAATCAGTACTACCAAGTTATTTAAAAAATTCTTGTTCATCTTAAGAGGGGAGAAGCTTATACAAGATAACTGAAATTAATAGAAGACTGAATTCTATTTTTGGTTCTGCAAGCATCTAAGTGTCACAATTTTAAAACAATTTTTGAAGTCATCTATGAGACAAATGCTTCCACGATTTAGTATTGCACAGTTCTTAAAATTTTCAGTCATGTTTCTGTGTATGGGAGAGAAAAGATTCAGACTTCCAAAACTGTGCAGGACCGAAGACCACTCAGACCTAGGAGCCAAAGTTAGACATAAATCCATAACTACTAAAATTCTTGAACTAAATAACATTGCACAAACCAATAGGAATTTTATTTACAACATGCATTTTGCATTTAAAAAAAAAAAAAAAAAAAAATCAGGCAAACTTTGCATACAAATCCTACCTTCGGCAGCTCGGGCACTCTGCCCCACATCAGAATACTCAAACAAATTCAAGTAATTGTAGAAACCAAAACCACATCAATAAATAAATCTGAGGCTGAATCTTCAAAGGTGAACTCCCACACTACCATGAAAATTCTGAAAGGAGCCTAATTTTGCCTTTTCCTCAGTGTACAGTGTGTGCACAGTTTAACTGCTTGGGGTACAGCTGCGCCACTAGGATCTGGTTTCTTTAGCTCCGCACACAAAGATCATCCTGTTCCCAAAAAATAGCTTCGCTGCTCCTCAGTCTCACAGATAAATAACACTGCCAGTCTGCAAGGAGAGGAATCATTACAACAGTGGCTCTTTGGACTTAACATTCAAAGTGTTGTTTCCTGTTCTATACCACCACTGCTGCCAGCTGCCAGACGCTTTAAACTCAATCAGTCAGCAACTGTATTGTGCAATGAATTGTGTGAACATCCTTAATTTGAAATTTCCAAGAACTCCCTTCAAAATACTGGTATTTTTCAACAAAAAAAGCAAACAAAAAACAAACCAAGAAACAAACCTAAAAAACTCCAACCAATAGCCACCTCCAACAAAACACACAGGCTATCTCACTAGCTGGCAAACCTGGGGAAAGTATCTTCTGATTGAGGGTAAAGAGGTATTTTCGGCTGGGTGATTTACAGCCTTCCATTCTACATCTTGGGTAAAGCATTTGTCAAGAGCAACTGATATCAAGACACTGAAGTACTCAGGCTTTAATTAAAAATATTTGGAAATGAACTGTCATGCAATGCATCCAACTGTTCAGTCACCCAGGCTAGGATGTAAACCAGTCCTTCCTGTCTCCAGCTTTGCAGAACATGCCCTAGATGTTGCTCATGCCTACAGTAAGAAAGACTATCAAAAAGCACATGACACAGTAAATTCTCTCCCATCTTAATCATTTGGCTATTATTTACTTGAATTTTTAACTCTGTTCTGTGCTGTAGCCAAGGGATTGGAGCCTATATACCACTCCCAAGAATGAAGAGGCCTTTCAAAGAAATTATGAGATGTTCAGTGTCCCTGGTCTTCTGTTTATCTGGAAAAGCTTTGGGAAAATTCTGACTCCTCAATGCAGTCACCACTGCAGCATGCCAAACCAGCTTGAAGGATCCCAGCCACTGTCAGCAAAACCACAACAAACCAGCTTTAGATAATTCAAACAAAATCTTTTGGATGAGTGTAAGGAATTTTGTTTCACATACATTCAGTACTTAGCAAGGGGTGGGGGGGTAGAAGGAATAGGCCATGTGTCATCTCTAATTTGGAGAAAACACAAAAAGTGTTCCAAGTGAGAAATATTTGCTGTCCTAATGAGACATATCGAAGAAACTCTCAGTTTTTACATTAATTTTACTACACAAGTCACCCTTCATCATTCATTTTTTTTCTTTATTTCCCCAAGGGGAAACAGCCTTTTGGCAAGAAAAAAAATCTGATCAAAACAAGGCTTAATTTTCCAAACCAGTTTTAGCTGCACATACAGGAGGTTTGGATTCTTTTTAACCTAACTCTCTTAGGTAATTATCTTAACTAAAAATGCATGCAGTCAAAGACAAAAGAATATATTAATCAGAAGTGCTCAGAATACTGAATTGTTCTTGACTTAAAATGAATTTCTTTTAAGTCACTTAAAAGGAAAATGAACAGTTCTACCAGGTCAAACCAGGTCATTAAAAACCCAAAACAATAAAAGCAAAGCTTTTAAAATGGGACACGTGCTCCCTGTAAGAAATTCTGATGCTGAAGTTCCATACAAATGCATCTGGAGGATTTACTTCTTCCAGCTGTGTGGGCTACCTGCTGCTCAGTATTATTGACAAAAACACTTTTCTTATTCTACTTCTGCTCAGTTCAAATTGCAAAAATGCTATTTGGTTAGTTACAAAGGTTTACTTCACTGCCACCCTCTCCTCCTTTTGTCTCTGCTCAGTACTGCTTACCACAAGTCCCTGTAACAGATCAGGTTAAGTCGCATGGCACTCCTAGGTGTGGCAGGTGGAGCCCAGCCACAATCCAACACCCTGCTGCTTCAGAAAGCAGGGAAGGCACATGGGCTCTGAAAGCACCTGAGTGGATTTCAGATAGAAGCATTTAACACAAAACACCCTGACATACTTTCACAGCTTCCTTTATTATATTAAAAGATACTTTAGCAAAATGAAGCAACTGCCTCGATTCCTCTGCACTGCATCTAACAGGAGAGCAAAACCAGAAATAGGCATTTTCTCTCTCAAAGCCTGGATTTCAGATGCCATGTTTTTGTAAATTATAAACACAGCTTTGTTACTAAGTACATTTAAGCATATTTGGAGGCTAGCTTTACCATAGGCACAACAGAAAGGAGGAGCAAAAAAATCCACAGGACTGGGGCTTGTTATACATTGCCAATCAGATTATAAAACACAGAAACACTTGAAATTGTGTACTGTCAAACAATTCCACAAATGTGAGAGTTTCTGCATTGTAATTAACAATTTTTTTATATCTACTCTGAATTATAAATGTAGCATAATTCAGTCCTGAAAAAGGTAATACATTTCTGTTTGGGTTACACAGAACATGTTTTACACCCATTTAAAAGAAAATTAGCTCTGAACCAAAGAAATTAACGTGATCACACAGCTGACAAAATTGAAAAGGGTAAAATTCCTACAAATTACACCATCACCCCTTAGTAGAATTGTGAAAATGTAGTTATGAAATAGCAACTCTAAGCCTACACTTTAGTTATTTCAGTAAGTTACTACACTCAGTTAAGACAACAACACTCCTTTACGATAGCTACTAAAATTCAGGTGCCAGGAAATTGTTTTAACTGACACAAAATTTTTCCACATTCTCTTTTCCCAGTTAGCTCCTCTTGAACAAAGAATGCCATCATGGTAGAAGTTTCAGATTGCTAAATGTTAACAATAACAGAGTAAGGCTTTGTTATTCCACAAACAGCAAAAGACAGTCAAATGCTGCTACTATTAATTTATTGCAGTTCTTAGGATTGTAACTTCACATAGTCTCACGAAGGTGATGTGAATGAGCACTGGATCCCACTGCCTGGGCTTTCACTTAATCAAGCAACCACGACATAAAGAGAACACATCACACACCTTCAGGGTACCACCTGCTGTAAATACCAGTTCTTTAGAAATTACTCTGAGACTGTAAACAGAGCTCTGAGCCAGTGCTTTCCAAACTGACTCTGGCATGACTATATGTAGTCCTGCCACATCTTTAGGATGAAAGGATAAACACACCTAAGCCTGTTCTACTAAATCAACCAGCATTTAAAGTACATGTATTTTGGTACTTCTGAGACAAAGAGATGTGAGCACAAAATACACTAGAATCAACCAACAACCAAGTCACGCTGTGACAAAAAAAACTCTTTAAAAACAGATTGGCTACTCATATAAAAATTTTAAGATGTGTGGTTAAAGACCTGGTAGTTTTCAATTTAGTTTTGGGGGTTTTTTAACCCCTTTCACTTAATATACTGTTTTTGTTAGTGAGCTATGCTTTCTTTCTTATTGTCTTTCAGGATCTTTTTCGTGACTACAAATTCCCTAAGTTTAACATTTTAGAATCCTCTCCTATTATTTATAAAGTGAAGAACAACAGCTTGGACTTAGACGTTGAAGACCCCATACATTTCCATGTTCCTTAAGCTTTTCTGTAAAAAGCAACAAATGACTATTCAGCTTTACTGGTCCCTCTTTCCATGTGGCTTCCCTAGCAGCTTTCCCTCCTTCAGCATACTTGCAGGTTCTTACATGCAGCTAGACTTCCCTGGACTCCGTGTTTAGAGAATCTCTGTATCACCAGTACTTGTATTAAAAAATGAACATGCACCTGGTAAGGTTATAACCACACCCAGCATGGTGTAACAAGCACAACTACAGTTTTTCACAAGGAGAAATACTTTTTATGATTCCTTCCCCTTTCTTACATTGAATAAGTGTATTTGGGGGCAAAAAATCTTCATCATTTCTGATAGCCCCGAAGGCACTAAGGGGAGTCCAAGACTCCAGGAAATACTTCCAACATATCAAGCCCCTGCTAGCAATTCTAAGTTTTAGCATAGGATCACAGGACAACTCAAGTTTCAAGTGGCCTCAAAAATCCATGTAGTCCAATCTTCTGCTCAGAAGGATGGGTCAGTTATGAGAGCAGACCAGCATACCTGGGGCTTTGTGCAGCCTGCTCTTGAAAACCTGACATACTTTTATGCTCTTCTTGTAGCAGGGACTGTTTCTGCTGCACTGTAAATGGTTAACGAACAGTAAAGGTTGGCCACAGATGGTTTACAACCATAGGGAAAAATTACAAGATTTTGGTAATCAAGGATAATTTGATTTCAAGTTTACCTAAGATGACCTTTACTAGTTATGCCTGCATGTCAGTTATGCAAATGTCTTCTGTTGCTATAGGGGTTAACCATTATAGATCCATCCTAGAAAATGCAGACTGCAAATCTCTGAAGACCATTATCAGTATGTTTTCTCGGGATGATTAAATGTTTTTATTAACTTATCACACCAGCCTCTTTTACACAGTTTGCTCTAAGACTTCCACTGCTTTTTTGCTTAACTTCCACGCTGGACAATAATGAATTTGGGTTCAATAGTTGCTCCAGATAGAGGAAAATGTCTTGCTATTTGTACTCAACTCAAAACTAGAAGGAAACACAAGCATGTCCTGAATTGTAATTATACCTATGCCAGTGAATATGCTCTCAAAATAGAAGTGAAACATTGTGTAATAGTGCCAACAACTTAAGAGTTGTCGAGGGCATCTTTAAAAAAGCTTTTGATAGTTATGTTAAAAGTGATGCAACGTTTCTAGTTTAGCATGCGTAATATTTTACTTTCTGCAGGAAAAGTGAAATTAAGTCAACGGAACACATTCAGCAGCCTCCTCACAAAAGCAGAATCGGAGGAAGTCAGTGGAACCCTAAATCCTGCTGGTTCTACCTGCAGGCAGTGATGATGACAGATGATGTAATGTAATGTAATGTGAGGATGTCCCAAAAGGTGTACAAGATCATCAGCTCTAGCCTGCTCCTTAAAAAAAAAGAAGCAGCAAGCAAAACAGGGGTAACAAAGACACTCTCACAAAGTAATTCTCAACATTTCAGCAATTTTTTAAAGTTTGTTGCACCTGAAGAGGGACAACTTAAGGAAAGCAAACAACACTTCAGGAAGGTTTTCTTCAATTTCAAGACATAAACAACATTTGCAGGATATGATTTGAGTTTGTAGTCTGTTCTAACCTTGGTTAGAAAAAGAAACTCCTGTCAAAGAAAGGCTAATTGCAAGCAAAGTAACAACTCTCTTGGGAAACCTAAAGCCATCAGAATTGCTGGTTTATATCCACCCTCTACCTCCCAAAGATCAGCTGTGCAAACACATCCATTCTAAAGCAGATACTTTTAATGCACCCATTTCCTTTCCAACTACAGTATATAAGAGAAATATATTTGGCAGCTGTCTGGGACCAAAAGTATATTCAAGCCAGTATAATAAAAATTTCTTTTTCTCAGCTGTAACACTGAGCTCCCAAGCAGAGCAAAATCCTTTCATTAGGTATGTACGAAAACTCCAGAGACAAATTAACCACATACTTATGCTCACAAATAGAGGCAGCATGGGAAATACTGATACATCTCAAAAGTCTTCATGGGCTGCATTATGATAAAAGAATAAGGCAGGTTTATACAGAAATCAATCCTATGAGGTTTCAGAGCACACGGGAACTTGACTAAGCGAGAACTCATCTAGAATATCAAATTGTGAGATTCACTGAACCTCCTTGTCTAGTTTAAGATTGCATAACGCCAAGGAAGCAATTCATACAGACTTTACTACTTATCAAGTCTCAATTAGAATTTGGCTATTAACTCTGACTTTCTGACACAGTTTGGCTATAAAGCTCAATGCAAAGATTATTATCTAATGGACCACAGTCAATTGCTGACATTTTATTTAAGTTTATTTATGCTCAGATGATGTTTTTAACTGCAAACTCAACTAAAACCACAAGGTAGGAAAGTCAGGATAGAGAATTCTTGTTTTACTTTATACTGCAGCTACTTTAATTACTTGGACTAATGCATGAGACCATGTTTGAAAAATCACACACATGCAACCTAAATTCAAACCATCCTTGCCACTATTAGACTAGCAGTGCTTTTGGGAAAAATATTTGTGACTAAATGAAAATTTATGATTTATTACACTTTCAAAACAACTGGTAATTGTGAAGCTGAGCTTCAGCTATTAAAATGCATGCACCTCTGTTCAAGCTCAAGTCTGCCTGATAAATAAGTTGAACTGACACTGCAGGACAGCCTTTACAATTTTTTCTCAATTAAAATACGTGGAGTGTCAAATTCAAGTGACTGCTCAGCTTTGCTTCTCATGGGCTCCTTGTAAGGCTTTCTATCAGCTGGCTGTCTGGACAGGGCATCCTGTTATTTGGAAGTTTTATGGGGAGGTAATTGATTTATCAGGAAACAGAATTTTTTATATTAAGGTTTGGTGTCTTGTACAACTCCAGCATATTCCTCTGTATCACTTTCTGCATGCAATCACATTTGTCTGTGTAGCAGCAGCAGCAGCAGCAGATCCCTCTTGTTTTGGTGCCCTTGAAACTTCAGTCCCCACCTTCTGCCACCTGGCCCCAAGGCAGCACAGCAAAGCACGTACCCCAGCAGCTCATTGTCAGGAGTTACTTTCCCCTCTGGCCTGGGCTGTAACTCATTTCCTGCAGCTGCAAACGCTGTCAGGCAGTCTCACAGGCAGCGCTTTGGCTCGGAGCCACGGGTGGGGATCCTTTTTCCTTACACATGGCCTGTGCTTCACTTGCTTGCAGTCTCAAAACGGCAAATCCTCCCCTTCTACAGCCTCCCTTTGCTTGCAAGCAAACAATTGCTGCCCAGGTCATCCTTCTTTTCTTCCACTACAAACAGGGAGTCCTTCTTCCATTATTAAAACTGGATTCCCATTTTGCTCTATCAAATTCTCCTGCTGCTACACAGAGCTTCCTCTTCCTAGACTGAACAGTATTTAGACTCAACATGAAACACTCAATTTCTCAAACGTAACTTTCAAAGCTCTCAATCACACATGAGACTTTTACCTTTACTCTCTCCTCCTTTCACTGAAAACTGGTATTCTGAATAGTATCCAGTTGTGTGAGAGCAAGCTTATTTAACATAACAAATTCAAGACTCTGTTTCAGCCCATTCTGTGGCCCCAGCTATAAAATCTCTCTTCTGGGGAAGTATCTCTAGATCACCCACACAATTTTTGTCTTCCTTAATTCCTGAACAGAGGGTCCCTGCAGCAATTCAAGAACTCTGACACCTGCCCTACATCAGTCCTCCCCATCTGGCAGGTGTAGAAAATGGCTTACCACACAGCTACTTGAGCAAATTTGTCAACCTTTGTCTTGCAAAGCCATTTGATCTACCTTATTATGTTAAGATTCTTTGAGAGAGACTACATTTGGAAAAAAAGACTACTGAAGTAACATTTCTCTGTTTATGGCTGCAGTCAGGACAGTATCCTCAGAGGGAAAACAAAAGCCAGTATTCAGTCTGTGAGTGGTGTGTGGTTTGGCACCGTGTTACTAAGACACCACCTACCTCTCAGTTTTGAACAAACCCTTACAGATTCCTGGGTTATGCTATGGCATAAACCAGGCAAACACTGTACCTTCAGGTAAACAAAAGACTTCTGTGGCCAAGTTTTGAAACAAACAGATAGTAACATGAATTGGAAATTAGACATGGTCCCCCCTCAAAGGAGACATAAATGCAAGCCTCATGAGCAAAGGCTTGTTGCAGCCTTTGTAGCTCTCCAAACAGGAGCTCCTACAGAAGGGATATGAGGGGCTATCACAAATTCTTCAGAAGTACTCACAAATTTGGAAAAGACAGTAAACTTGTGATCTAAACAGGCAAGATGTTCACAAACAATTTTAAACAGCTGCCAATTTTTCTGAGCTTGCATGTTCAATTTCATTACACTGAATCCTGTCCCCTGCCCTTTACCCAAAGCTCTGTGGCAGTGTAAATGCCCTGCAAAGAAAAGGAACAGAACTGCACATATAAGAAAGAATGTACCATAGAATGAAAAGAAAACCATGTTAAAAAAGAGAGAAGTACCAAATAAAACAGCAGGAACAGTCTTTCTCCCCCACACCCAAAAACATGTGGGAAATCATTGCAAAAAAAAAAAAGTTGCCTTATGCATTACTTGTGAAAAACATGTTCTTCCAGAGCTAGTGATTTATTTTTTGTAGAGTGCACCAACTGCTATTCAGCCTCTTCACTACCCACTTGTTTCTCTTTTCCCCCTATTATAAAAGGGATTTAGATTTTTTAAAAATGCATTCATCTGTAAACTGCACATGAAATTGATTAAATGACCCAAATAACTTGCAAAAATAGATCTGATATCCAGCAGAGCAAGAGGTCAGGAACTTGCAATCAACTCTCCCCCTAAGTTACTATTGATCTAGTGGATGTCTTTTCTGTGCAATGCTTTCCTCATACTCTTAACAAAGTGTTTGTTATCTTAACTACCATAAAATTTTACAGATTGAAGATACTGTAAATGTAAAAAAAAATTTTATCCATTCATACTGATTAGATGCTTTAGCTAATACATTCTTAGAGGGGAGGTAACACCTACACTTGTAGGAAATTGAGGAGGGTCATTTTTGTGGCTGTCTCTTAACATGAGAACAAAACAACATTACCTTTCATGGTTGACAGATAATGTGTGGACAGACAAGGAATGACCAAGATCACCTGTTAGAACTAGGCTTCACTGAACTTATTTTCTGCTTTAATAATTTTGCATGTTTTCCTACTTTGGATAATAATTTCAGATTATTTAAGGCATTAAGTCTCACCCAACATTTCTATACTCAGTGATGAAATGTGGTTTGACACACCATAAGAACCAGCTGTCGATTACAAAAGGTTTGCCATTTCTAAACTTTGAAGCTCATGTCACCTCTGATATGCTGTGGCTTTCCAACTTGTTTTGTTGACAAGTGGTGCTACTGATAAACACTGTTGAAAAGATCAAAACTGTAGGGTCCATAGATGCTGAAAGGAGTGCAAAACTCTTCAGCAAGCCATCTGTATAGGCTAAGCACTCTACATCCAAGTAGCCAACCCCACCACTTCAGACGGTGACCCCCTCCTTCTTTCCCCTGCAATACATAAACCCTGTCTTTCCCTCAGCCTCTCCCAACTCATGTCTTACACTCATGTTTTAGTCCATGAACTGCGTAGAATTACTCCGACTTGATGCTCACACTGTGAGCCTCACACAGGATGTGTATTTTCAGACCTCAAAATCCTAATTTGTTGAAAATCTCAAAATCTTTTAAAGTTTTACTGAATTATTGTCAAAAAAGGAAAAGAAAATCTGTACTATGGAGACTGAAAGAATTAAGTACTAGAAACCTAGGAAGTACATGAAAAATTAGCCACATGGACTGACTTAAAATTATGTGAGTCACTCACTTGTTCTTTGTTAGAGGATTTGTTTTGTTTTTTAGGAATTCATACCTCAATTAATACCCACAATGAACAATTCTGAGAAGATAATCTAATTGTTTTTCCATTCTTCTGATTAGCATACTCCCCGATGCTTTATTTAATCAAATGCACTTGAGAATGAATAATTGGTTTGTGGGATTGTCTGAGGTACTTTTCACTATGGGGGAAAAATAAAATCAAAGAACTCCACTGGTTTTGCTTAATTTTTATAATCCCTTAGCGAAATGAACACTATCAACCTCTTTCAAGCAATAGAAAGATGAGGTAGGGACCAAAGTGAAACATATCCAGTAGTTTCAAGTGTCTTGTCTATGCTTTTTTTTCCTCCCCAGATTATTTAACATTATATAACAGCTTGCATGTTCAAGACAGTTCACACTCACTTCAGTCACATGCAAGGGAAACTTTACAAATTAAACATCCATCTCCTAAAGCCTGACACCCAGCAATGTGGGAATAAACAATTAGCAGCTGCTTCTTATCAGCTGGGATTAGGATGGCATACCACAACATCCCACAGGAAGCCTGTGGCAGGGACAGAAGGCACTTCTGAGGCTGCATTCAACCCTGCAAATTATGCTCATTCTAGCAATGGCCTTCTCTTCTTCTTCAGTGCCCGTGATTAATATAATTAATTAATGCTCTTTACTTCAAAGCACCATGTTAAACAAAGTAAAGTATCTTTGAAATTCTCTGCCCCATTTTCCCTAAACAAATGCTGAAGAAAAAAAGCAATACAGGTCACGTCCGCTGGTTTGATTAATAAAAGTACCTTCTCAAACACAAAACCAGCTCTGTCTGTCCCTCAGGAGTCTGACAGGCTCAGTGTGTTTCATATAATATATAAATATATAAAAATATATATGTATGTAGTCCAGTACAATCTGCCTCTCCTAATACAATTCTCTGCAAACGTGAAGTCCCTCAGCTCCAAAGGAAAGTAGATTTATCAATTCTGTGAGTGTTGTTAAAAAAAAATCCTGATTTCACCCCCTTGTCCAAGAAGATAAGTTTTAGTGTTACCCAACTACATTTTCCAATTTTATCATCAGAATATCTGCAAACTTTCCCTATCCAAATTGTTATATGACACAAGCGACAAAAGACTACTACAACTATACAGCTCAATCCTTCAAACTCCCCCCAGCCCCTAATCACCCTGCATTCAGGAAGTTCCTGCTGTGCCTGCCCCTGATGTAAAAAACACAGACTCACTCCTGTTTCAGTCAAGCATATTTATACAGTGTCTTAAAAAAACATGGGAAACATTGTAATAGCTGGAATAGACTGATTAATTGAAGAAAATGTGGTCACATTTATGGCAAACTTTCCAAAACCAGAATTTTGTGTTTTAGAAGACAAATCTTCCCCAACATCACTTGTCTGCTAATCTTGTCACCTGCAATAACAAACTCTTTGAAATGCATCTTTTCCCACAGCATGTAATACCTTCTAATGAACTATTTTTCCGTTTTTTTCCCCTCCTACTTTTTTTTATAAGTTCACATTTCTTCCTGTTTACAGCCTGCAAACTCAAGTAGTTGCAAATGAAGCAAGCAAGCATTTTCTCTAATAACAATCTACTCTTGAGCCCGGGTATTTTACAGAGTCAAAAGATTACAGCACACTAAAACCCTAAAACCTTCCAAAAAAATAATCAGATTTTTCTTGCACCCTTCAGGGGACTAGTCTTTCATGCATCTGAAAAAAAAACAAAGTAAGATTTCAGAGATGCTCTGGGAAAAAGGGATGAGTGTGCCAGTGCTGCTCTGAAAAGCTCAGTTAAGTAAAATACAGACGTCCAAATGAACAATTCCTGTGCCAGGGCATAGGAATGAGTGTATTTACCTTTTCCATTGCTGAACCTGATGTTGTCATGACTTCTTACTGCAGGGTTTCTCAGGAACCATTATAATCCATGCTGGAGATTTCCTTCCCTCCCCACCTTCAGCACTTCTCAGGTACAGATTTTCCTATCACTGCAGCTTGATCTAATGTGATATATAACTCTTCACCAAGATGTAACTTGCTTAAACCTCTTCCCTATCTTCAGCCACATTTCCACTTAATGCTGAGAACTGCCAACTGCTTATTCTTGGAACAGACAGCGTGGTTGCTGAAAACACCACAGTGCGGGAACACCGAAACTGCCATTTGCACAGTACTTTCCATTACCCAAAACTCACACTGCTGAGGACTAGACTCTGTGCCCATCATTCCTTACCTTTGTGGTTAAAAATGCCCTCCATCTCCATGCTACTGCGAGAGTGGGCGATGCAGAGGGACCCGCAGGGGACCAGGCCTTCCGCAGCTGGGGACCGATCTGTGGTTCGGACCAGACACCAGTCGGGCTTGTCATGGGGCCTCTCCAGGACCTCGACCGTCTGCCCACGGCGGATTGTCAGCTCATTACTGTTGCAGGCGGTGAAGTCGTGGATCACCACCGTCAGCTCGCACCCACCAGACAACTGTGAGGGGAGAAAACAAGGAGAAGCCAGATGAATGCTCGTTATCAAGCCGTCACGCACCGTTACCTATTTAGGACTCCTGGCAGGGTTTGTATTTTGGACGAGATGGCAGGCTTCTGGGACTTTCCACATCAAGAAGAGATCATTTCAAAATCAGGCAGTTCTGGCGTTTTAGAACAGATTTCTAACTCTGCTTGTCTCTATCTATTGTTCAAAGCACACTGGTTGTGACAGTGCTGGGCGGAGGATTTAAGCAGTTTTTCTTGCTAGACTGCTCCCAAAAGCAGAAGTAGCAGTCGCTTCTGAATATATTCTATGTGTGATAATTAGCAAAAAAAAGGTCAGATATTACCAAATACAGTCACTCATGAGCTTTGTTAACTCGCAAATTCAAGACAGAAAGAGAGAGTTTTTGCCTTATTCCTGCCCTGCTCGCAGTTTACACACAGAGGTCACAAAATCATCCAGGACACACGACACGCAATTATGAAAGTCACCATACAGTTCTTCACATAACATTCCCAAATACTTAAATATTTAATAGAAAATTCACACAGGCTTACAACTTTCACATTTTTCTTGGTTCCCCAAATAAAACTGCACAAACTTGAATTAAAAGCATGCAAGCTTAGGGTTTTCCTCCCCCTCTTCAAAACACTTCATTTGAATAACTTTGCCTAAGCTTTAGTTTCCTCTCTTTGATTGTTTCATCTGCTTTGATGTGAAATGAAAATTATTATCAGAACTTTGCAAAGTTCCCAAGATTGCTCAGTGCCAAAGCACCCATCCAACTTCAGCAAGCAGTCCTGGAATTCCTTTTTCCTTACGGCAATGGCATTCCAGGCTACTTCAGTCTTTCATGTGTGAGTATTTCTACAGCTCTGGCTGCTTCAGAGCAACACTCATACCAGATCTCAGCTGGTATTCAACTTCAGTGAATTCAGTAATTTTGAACCAAGCCAGTAAACTCCTTCAGCTCAGTGAGGTAATCCTGCAATGCCCTATGCTGACAAAGGAGGACCAATACCCTGTGAGAGTTCCAGACGCATCAAGTCTAGAAGCAAGTGCCACACCAACACACTGCACAGCTCCTGCCATGTTGCTTTTGACTGTTTCATGGCTGCCAGCTACATCCCATGAGCTTCAGAAAAATGAGATAAGAGACTGCATTGTTTCTTATTTATTAGTTTTTGTTACAAGTCTGGAACAGAAATGCTGGACAGAAACTTTTCTAGGAAAATGCTATTTGTTATCAAGCAAGTATTTCAGAGCAGATGACAAAACCAGCAAAATCCCAGTAGGACTCAAAGGACAATTCCAACCCTCTCTTCCTCAAGTCTGCAACAAATGACAGAACATAACTCCTAGCAGATGGGCTGCAGTAACTCCAGAGCTTTCCCATGGTATCTGCCTGCTAATCTCACCAGCTATCATTGCTTGTGTGTGCTTACAAAGGAGGAGAAGTTTTCTTGAGGGAATGCTGGGGCCAAGAAGGGCAGAAAACCCTCATACATCTAGTGTTTAAGGAAAATAAATCAGGTTGCACCCATTTAGATCCAGGCTAAAAATTAATCGCATTGCTTCCTTCTACCCTCTTTGGACAGCCCCTATACACAAATTACAGGGGGGTACATCTTCAAAACATGTTACCGCCTCCCTCATTAAAATGTTTCCTGTTCCTTCACACTCTCTTTTCTAGTCCATGCAAAACTATGCAAAGGGGAAAAAGTAAAGAGCTTTCCCTTGCTTTCTGGTATTGATTTATGTTACAGCCTTTGTCAGACCAACTCAGAAACAATTGAAACCATCTGTATGCCTGATGGAGACTAGCAAAAAAGTTGAAGAAGTATGACTTCACAAGGTGTCCAGGGCAGACCAAATTTTTCTCATATCCCATCCAGTGCAAGCAGAGTAACAAGCTGGCACTTCCCAGAAACTGCATCTAGTCCTTGTATTTCCTCCTAAATACCGACAGGAGCATATCTTTGGTGCTTTGTTTGCTTTCCTGACCCTTCACTTCCTACAAATAGAGATTAAAGTATATTTTGTGACTGGTGCAATGGCCACATGTTTTGGTAATACAGAAGTTCTTTCTTCTCCTTCTCCTAATAAAACAAAACAAGTAGGATCTCAGATTTTATGTTCTCAAAGTATTTTATATAACATTAAGCTAAAGGAAAAAGCAAATGAAGGCTGTCAGTGGCCTTGTCAGATACCATTGAAGTACACAGATTTCCTAGTCTTTCAGACAGGGAATCAGATATCCTAGCTAGTCAGTATTCCACTGAAATTCAATACTCATTCATGCTTCAGTATAGTATGTAAGACCCTTCTGGCACAGAGTTGCTAGATTCACGCCATCCTCAAACACATACCTGTGCTGTTACATGCAACTTAGGGCGGAACTTTTCCACTACTGCCTAAGACACTGGAAACAATGGTTTCTGTACCCAGCACACACACACGGCACTTTGGAGAGCTGAACAAAAAAAGCATTTACCAATTTTCCCTTTCTTTGGGTTAACTTCTTTCTTTCTGCCTACTACAGTAGTGGTTAGGAAACACTTCTTTCCTCTCTGTTTCATTGCTCGATTTCTCTCCGTAGCACACTTTCGGAAAGCAGTTTCATCTTTCACACTGATTAAATGCAGTTGGACAGCAGGGAGTGTCTGTGATTAAGTGCATTGCTCAACAGCTGTTGTTGGACAGCTTTGGCAAGGCTCTCCAGGCTAACTGGAGGGAAGAGCAAGAGGCACAGCAGAAACTGGGAGACTGACTTGAAACTGCACTGAAGGGAAAAGAGTTACAAACCATCTAAATCCAAATTTAGGCTGAACAAAGGCTTTATATACTTTATCCATCCATCTCAAGAAACCCTTTATGTAAACTGAATTAAACATGCATGATAAAAATAAATGCTGCTACGTCTGAAACATGGAAACTGGAGAGACAGAGGCAAGATGAGAAATAAAAGCCAGACAGAAACAGAACTGCAGATTAAAAAAGGCACAAGGTTTAATTAAACAGCTTATCATGTGACACGATGCCTTGCAGTTGCTGAAATTATTGTTAACCATCTATGTTGGCCTCTCTGGGGCCTTTTAGTCACTGTCGCTTGCAGAAACAACGAAAAAAACCAAACAACACAAACACACAAACACTCACTGGCTGAGTACATTCTTAGCACAGGTCTGCTGAAGGCAGAGACACCACACTGAGCCAGTCTGCCACCACTATCTGTGAACATCATGACTGACCAGATATTCAAGAGTCTTTATATCATGCCATATAACATCCTCTCTGGACTGCAAATGAAATTTAATTTTTCATCGTAATTTTACATGAAGAAGAAAGGAAAGCAAAGAGAAGCTAACAAGATTTCTCTATTATTTCAAGCATGAAAATCTTTAATCCCCTTTTAAAATGGAAACAAGTGCACTGTGGGAGAAGAGAAATGGGACAGCACGAAAGTTCTGCCTCAAATAAAGAACATTTTGCTTTGACCAGGTAGCTGTCCAGACTTGGTTTCTGACTCTGGAAAGAGGTGTGTACTCAGAGCCATGTCTGCTTTTTTACTAACACTTTTTTCTACTGATGGGAGCCTTTTCTCTTCTGGAGACTCAGCTGTTAAATACTTGGTTGTCTCCTGCTGCTTCAGTCCTTTTTCTGTTTTTCAAAGAACTACACACAAGCTTAAAGAAGCATGAAAATGAAATACAGCTTCACACAGACAGTAATACAAAGTGTTACCAGCTAGGCACAAAAGACAACTTCTTAAAAATAAAATACTGCTCTATTGACCACCCACAGCAGCTAGCATAATTTCTACTATTTAGGAGAGCAATCTCTTCTAAAAGCCTCTCCTCAGATACCAAAATACTAGTTTGGATTATTTCACATTTCTACCAGATCACTGAATAGAAGCATGAAAAAAAACCTATCAGACCTACACTGTTTCCTTTAGCCTCCCTATTTCATTTCCTGTGCAGTGGATCAAGTTCAAAAGACAATGTTAAAAATCAGATGAGGCTGATGAAAGACCAAATGAATGGTCCAAGAATCTCTTCTTTCCGTTAGCCACCTAAAATGCTGGCTACACATCTACAGAACATGAATGGAAGGAATGCTGTGAAAGGTGAAAGGCAAAATATTTACTGAGAAGGGTACAAGAGGAGCACTCATGCAGAAAACGGAGATGCTTTGATGGAGTAGAAATCTCTCTCAAAAATTCTGTATTCTGTGCTCAGGATTCCCTTATACCTTCCAATATTTCAGCATGGTCAGTGCTACTGATGTATTTAGCATGTCTTGCCATATGAAGGTACACCCCATGATAAAAAAAAAAGGCTGGAAAGGGACCTTAAATTACCTAGTCCACTTCATTCCCTTCCTCTAGAGCATGATCAACCACATCTGTGTGAATCCTTAATTTGTATCCAAACTGTTCTCAAAGAACTCCAGTTATGGAGATTCCTCAGCCTTCGCAATTACTCTGCTCTAGGGTTTCACATTTTCATAGCCATAAAAAATATTTTTGCAATCTTTTTTTAAAAATAACTCCTTTGATCACATCCCATCCACTTAAAATACAGGTAAAAGACCATTTAGTAACTCTGTGTGGTAGCTTTTTACACACTTGAAGACCTAAAGTCCTTCCTCCTGCCTTTTCTTCTCCTTTAAACTTTTTAGTCCCAATTGTTTACCTTGCCCTTTAAGTTAGGTTTAGTAGACTTGTAATCAATCTTTCTTCTTCTTTTCCTCAGAGCTTTTCCAATGGACCACTGATTTTCTAAAATTCTGTACTCAAAACTGGATGCAGAATCTAATGGAAGCCTTGCGAGTTCTGAGTAAAGAATGAGGACTTTGTGTCCTGCAGCTCAACATCCCATTTCTATAAGCCAATATATTGCTACTTCCCTTGCCCTCCCAGTTGCATCACACTGTTAAATAACAACCATCTTGCGAGCCTCTGTAGCTTCTCAATCATCCTCTCAAAAACTGTTCCAAGATTCTCACCGTTTTTGTTAGTAATTAACCATTTCCACGTATTCATATAAGCACAAGCGTGTTCCTATTAAATTGCACAGTATTTTGCCAGTTAATTTTTCCCATTGCCAAGATTATTCTGAATTCTAATTCTGCCTTCCAACACTGTTTTCAGATGACATGAAGCTGGGAAGGATGTCAGTGTCAGCTTTATAAACATATGGTTTATTGCATCATCCCAGTCATTACTGAAAAGCAGCATTGCAACAGTGGAGCCAACAATGAGAAGTTACAATTTTAGCCCAAAAAGCAAGGGTGGAGAAGAAAAAAAGTAATCATGAAGTTATTCTCTGTTGTTATGGCAATTCCAATTATGTCAGAAAACAGGATGCAAGGAAAGAAGTTCATCTGGACAATATTCAACCACTTATTATCAAGGTTAAGGATTTTCAGCTCTTTCAAAGTGTTATCTCTGAGGAGGTGAGAAAGAATATTGACATTTGGATAAAGGACTTCATTCTTGATATTCCCCCTATATAACAGTTTAGAACTTCTAACCAAAACGTTTATTTAAAAAGAATGAACTGTCTGAACATATAATTGGAGGAAGTAAAAGAATGGTTTTACTTGGCTGTTGATTAATATGACGTTTGATATTTGTTGTCTTTTCTTAACCTTGATTACGGATACATGTTAACAGAAAAATGTTCAGCAAGACCTTAGTAAGTAATATAGCACTAAACACTTCTAACCACTTAATTAATACTATTTTAAATTGCTTGATATTTTTAATGTTTCTTGATTTGGAATCCCATCTCAGTTAGGTACATGCACCAAATTTGACCAAGGAGTTCCACTGCTTCCTCTGGCTAACCACATTAACAGCACTTAAAAACTGTTCAACTGTTTTACTCCGTTTCTGTAAGACATTCACACACACTTCAAACTTCTAGGCTAAAAAAACAGAGTAGATTTTAAATCCCGAATGGACTGCAGCTAATGAATTTTCAACATCCAAAGTGAGAGATTACTTCAGACTCAGCAATGGTGTTGACACCCCACAGATTTCACTGGCCACCTTCCTGTTACTGTTCCTTAATAATTTTTATTTTGTATTTTTAAGCAGATTAAAGATTCTCTCAATGTATTTAGCAAACCAAAGCATATAATAGAACCATTAAACAAAGCTACCCTGCTAATTCGCACACTTTTTAAAGTGCACAATAATAAATTCCTTCCTTGGACATACAATACATAGCACAAGTAATTCCCAGGGAGTCTTCAGCTTCTTTTTCTTGGCAAAGAAAAGTCTAACAGAAATTTTATACACAAATGTAAGAACTCAAAAATACTTTAAAAACAACATTACAGTCACTAATCACACTCAAAATTTAATTTGTCAGGAAAATACTGAAAAGTATTTTCCATTTTTCCTTCCTTCCATTCCTCCTCCTTTTAACTTATAACTCCTGTTGAACAGGTTGTTGGTAAGACTCGTCCTCATGTCAGACTGGAAAACAATCCTGAGGGCATTTTACTTGGCCACCTTTCTCAACAATTCTCACATGATGCATGAAATATTGCTGTGAAGGGCATCGGGAGACAACCCGTGCTAGTCACCCCAGTGAACAGTGCATCTCAAGCAACCGCGGAAGGGTGACGGCTCTGCACGTCAGGGGTGGATTGCACTGCCTCCAACCTGCATGCACACAGCCTGATGTGTCAGCCAACAATCAGGGAAACCAGAGACAGCATGTCTTGCTGCTGAGCGTGGCAGTTTACCTAAACTCTTCTCTTAAGAACAGTTTGCTAGCATACAAAACTCAGTTTTTGTAAATCCCTCAAGAGTTAAGTAAGAATGCTAAGAATAAGACAGCAAAACAAAAGTCATCAAAAGAGTTCTTCTTCCTCTAAGCAACTTTTTTTCTCACAGGTATCCTTAGAAGAAGCCACCACCAAAACTACAGACCAACCTCAGTACAAATGCACCAGGTCAAAACATAGCTTGTTTTTGCTTATGTTGCTCTTCTACAAATACAAGAGCAACATCAGCACCTAGTATTTCCCTCCTTCTGCCTGCTTCTCTGCACAGAAAACTCAAACTATAGAGTTTGAGTGACATGTGAAAACACAGCAAACTTGCTGAGTTTAGGTGATGATGGGAGTGGTCAAAATATTATTCTGAGAACCTGTTCACTTAGCTATCCTGAAGAGTACTGGTTATTTATCTACGTAGTTTGAATGGCTCACCAGAACAATTTTACCCAAGGAGGTAATAGACCAGAAATCCCTAAATAAACTTTCAAGTAATTTGCTAGGCATCTTCAGTGCTTTAATTCATTCTTCTGTTTGATAAACTTGTATTATCCATCTCTACCTCCCTCCAGGGTCCTAACACTTCTCACTTGCCAAAAATCTTGTTCCAATTCCAAGTAACACACATGTTTCATAAACATTTCTTTTGACACTTTTATTTCTTCTATCCAGGGGAAACTCTGGCTGTGTATCCTTATGGTATAACCCAGCCAGAATCTATAGGCAGCAATGGAGGAAAGGAAACACCAGCACAAGTACCAAATGACAGTTTTGTGGGTTACCTCTGGACGATTCCATCAGCTTCCACGCAGAAATTGAACACCTACTCTCTAACCCATAAACACAGGAGAGTACTTTTCCTTCACAACAGTAACTGTGTGTGGCAATCACCAGTCTCAAGCCAACATGAAAAGCAGATGGTATGCTTTCAGGGAGGCTGAGACTAATATAAAAAAATTCTGAGCATCACTATTAAATTTTACAGAAAATAAAACTTTTGTTTTAAACTGGGTCAAATCTTTGAGCAAACTGCAGAACAGAGGGGACCGAAATGGTTTCAAATTGGAACAAACATAAACCTCTTAGATTTAAAAAAATCACTCCTGCTCTCCCCCGGTATCAAGGTGTTTTCTCTGTTGCAGACAGGTATTTTTAAGAGACTGAATATTTCCATGCCTCTTCTCTGAAGGTACTAAGGACTAATCTTGGGTGCTAATTCACAGTAAGGGACGAATCATCTGCTCTCAGCACAGAGCAATGCCCGGGACACTTACCTTATCACTGTCTAGTGTGTTCTGGGAGGTTCGTGAGGCAATCGAAATAGTGTCAGGCTGGCTGCTGCCGTCTCCCTGACTGTCCAGGTCCTCGCCATCTCTGCAGAGAATTCAGTTTTCATTAGAAGAGCAGTACTTTGTTTGTAACATGTTAGTTAAAGAAGTTAGACACTCCTAGTATGGCAACACACACCAAATTAACTGATGCAAGAATCAAATACTCAGTACTTAATACTCTGTTCTCTGCTGTAAGAGAAGGGATTCATTTGCTCAAGGTCTACATCATGTAGAATTAAGGCAACAACCAGTGAGCCAGAACTATAGCAAGAAACTTGCACAGTCACTTAGTCAAAGCTAGCAAGCAGTACACTTGGTCACACATTTCAGGCTTCATAAAAGGAAAACCAAGGACCTGAATAACACACACAGAACTGCAAAAAATCTTAAAATGTACAGCTCTCCTGTACTGCAGTTCCAAATCCCTTCTGTAATGGCTCATTTACACAAGTCAGGGACTGTTCAGAGAAGAAATCTCAACAAATTCAGCAGGAAACTGTAAATTAATGATAAGATAAAGCTGGACAAAATGACACTTGCTTTTGTCCAATTCACAGAAACTCATTCGAAATTCAGCACTAGAGAGGAAAGAGCACTGTTGTGTACGTAGAGATCTCTGATTATTTGAAATACTACTTACCTTCTTCCTTTCTGTTTTGTTGTTGGTGCAGTTTTGGGAATGTGGATGGGCTCTTTCAATGCTCCTTTCAGATGAATAGTCCTTTCTTGTATCACTTCCCGGATGTGTTTGATCCAGTCCTGTTTATTCTCTATACTGGATGCCTTTGATATGCAAAAGAAACAAAACCCCCACAATGGACCATTATGGCTGAGAAGATCCACACATACAGTCAGCTAATAAACACAAAGAGGAAGGCATAAGGAATGACTTTGTGAAAAATTTTTGAAAACCTGAATGGAGAAAAGGAAAAATTCCAGTTGGCTGTCTTCATTTTGAATCGCCAACACTACTTTACACTTCTCAACATTATTAATAATGTTCGTATGAAAAACATTTTTAGCTAAATTCAGAGTTTACTTTTGTAACTTGAAGACTAAAGCCCTGTATGCATCTCGTGTGAGACAGGGTGGACTGATTTACTTTAAGAATTCCAGTAATAACACCTTGAATACTAATATTTTAAACTCACCCAACATTTTAGGTAAATTCTAACTTGATATAATAATCTACTATTACTGGCAAAGAAGTTAACTCTTACTGCAACACATATACTTCCACAACACATTTCATGTATTACTCTTCCCACTTTTTGATACATAGCTCGAGGCAGAAAGCTAATTTAGGGATTGTATTTTAATAACTGCCTGCAACATATCTATTTTTTTAAATACTCCAGAAATGACTTGATAGCCACCTGCCCAACTTCTAATCGATCGTTTAGTCCAATTTAACACTGCACCTATAATGCTACTAAATATAAATACTATTGCAGATCTGAAGAAATTATTTTATATAATTTCCTACTTCTCTTAATTAATGTCTCCTGAAATAACTGGCTTCAAATATATTATAAATATTTAAGGTATTATAAATTTATAATAACAAGGGAATCTAAATAGATGAAGAAAATTGTAGGAACAGATGGACAGATAGGAAAAAGAATTTTGTTTTCTTTTACAAACAAAAACATTTAGGAAGAGAAGCTAAACATGACCTTTTAAAAAATCTTTTATTTAGTTTTTCATGGAATTTACTTCCAATATTGAAGAGCTAAGGAATGCTTGTCTCCAACCTTCAGAAACAAAGAAAGGAAGTCCACTAAATTGTTTAAGAGCTTGATGTATCACAGAAGTTTTCTGAATATCCTATATACTAAGTAAAGCATAGAACAGAAACACCTTAGAGTGATCTTATGTAGAGAGCCCTTAATTAAAACCTCTTATTCTGCTCTATCCTTGGAGGATCATTTCAGGCTGCAAAGCACCATCTGTGAAATTATGGGAATATTAAGACTGAAAGTAAATCTAGTATTTATTAATATTACATTTAATTTCCTTGCATTCCTTGGCTGCTGCCAGAAAGCTAATGTAAGCTTTTCTTAGTCTGTAATTCACAAGGAAAGATATAAACTTGAGTATTGACATGTAAATTGGAGAGGCCATTTTTAAGTGACATTACTGAGTATTCACTATGAATATATGTGAAATCACAGACAAGTTTAATAGTAGGTGTATTAACCTATAAATGGAAGACGAACTTTGTTTCAGCTCAACACAGCTCCTCAAAATTTGCCAAATTACCTGTTAGCTGATTATGGCATTACAATAAAGGTTTTTTCAGTTGAGGAGTCCCAGGTTACATACCATAATGACAGGAAAAATTGATTTAGCCGTTCTCCTAGCAAGCCAAAGAACACTAGTGACACCTGTAACTTGCCCAGACACAAAATTTATAGGCATTGCATGCACTTTTATCCAAAAGCAAGTAGCTTCAGAAAACCTTAGCAAGTGGGCAAGTAGCCCACAGAACAACATAAAAATCTTTTGCAGTGTTTGTTTTCTGCATAAAAATACAGGTCACAAAAACCAGCATCGCCAACAAGCAGCAACGACGTGAGTGTGAAAGGTAACACTGATGCCATCATTTCTTTGTGGCACCAGTTGCCCTGTCAGCTAATTGCTGAAGTCTTCAAGCTTATGGAAGTCCATGGGATCAAACCCCTCGCTATGATGATTTGTGAAAGCAGGTTTGTTTAATCCTTCAGAAGGCTACATGACTTAGATATACAAATATATGCCACCACCTCTGCACACAAAGAAAATTATCTGTCAGCAGCTGTCCCTCTCCAAGCAGGAAATCACTTGTTGCTTTCCCAACAAATATCAACAACAACTACAAGACTTGCTATAGACTAAAAAGCACATCTGCTAAAATTACCTTGAGAACAATTTTGTTGTCTGATGTTGGTGTCCTTCCAACCCATAGAGCAAACTTGCAGGGATCTCCTTCTACATGTTCTGTGACACCCAGTTCAGAAGTCTGGAATGACGAAAAATCTGTTAGGACCACATGGCATTTTTTCCTCAGAAGCCACAAAGGCATGCTAATATTCTAAAAAATTGAGCACTGCTATTTAAAGATATTTTCAGAAGCTTAAGGCTAACTCATATGCTACAGAGAATCCTTTATTCACGTGGCAGTGGTGAGGTCTCTTCAAAAAAGGAAGAACTGCAAGCTTAACAGTCTTTTTTATAAAGTGACAATAAACAGTAACACTTACAATCTGAATACCGAAATGCTTATTTTAGTTTTTGGACTTGACAGTTAGAGCTTTATAACTCTAAAGAAGATGCGTGGCAAAAAGTAAGTTTTGGCTTCTCTCCCTGTTCATTTCCATTGGAGAACACTCATTGTTTACTGATTTTTATGCTTTCTCTCAGATAAGATATGCTTAATAATTCTCTCGATACCTTCTAAAACTCTTGTCTCTTTTCTGTCAAGTGAGTCTTTCCTAGGTTGTTTCCTTCCCTCTGAAACAGATTAAATAATTCAGAAACACAGTTTCCCTGGAGAATTTTGTGAGACAACTACATGAACAATCAGCCTTTGGGAATGTTCTAATGTCAGACCTTAATAGCTAATTATGATCCAAAATGTTTTCACTTTCTGACTGGAACAACATCTCACTCATGTGAATTGGCTTCCACTTTAAACAATTCATACAGGCTCTGCTCCAAAAAAAATTACAAACTAAGAAATATAACTCAAACTAAAAGAACCCTCACTCCCCAACAGCTGCTAAGTATTCTCACATGATTAGAAGCTGTATTTTTCCCCTCATACACATGATCATTAGCAGATACACAGTTCAACACAAGAGATGCTGGATACCCAGCAGGTGAGTAAAGGTACTTTTTTTCTTTTCTCACTTGGATGCCAACTTGAGATTTTTTTGGTTTTGGTGGGTGAAAGCTTTTTTGGTTTTTCTTCTTCTAAAATAATCCCAACCCAAAACATCCACCCTTCCACACACAGCTTCCTGTGCCCACTAAGCAGTTGAGCAACATGGCTCTCTGCAAAAGACACTGGCAATGTGTATTGGTTTGGCACGGCCTGGGTTTGGGTAGCAGGGGGGCCACAGAGGTGGCTCCTGTGAGAAGCTGCTGGAAGCTTCCCACCATGTCCGGCAGAGCCAATCTCTGATGGTTCTGAAGATGGACATGCTGCTGGCCAGAACTGGGCCAGTGAGAGAGGTTGGTAATGCCTCTGTGATGACATATTTAAGAAGAAAATCAAAAAGTCGGGGGTTTTTGCTTTTGTCGACACCAAGGTCAGTGGAGAAGGAGGGGGAGGAGGTGCTCCAGGTGCTGCAGCCGAGGTTCCTCTGCAGGCCGTGGTGAAGACCATGGTGAAGCAGCTGTGCCCCTGCAGCCCATGGGGATCCATGGGGGATGCAGAGATCCACCCGCAGCCCGTGGGGGAGGTGCCCACGC
>VZRQ01003874.1:395464-493231 GCA_013397975.1 Machaerirhynchus nigripectus | reverse complement strand
GGGAAGGACTCTTCTCCCAGAGCAGCGGAAGAAAACCCTGGTGATGGACTGACCAAACACCCCTGCCCTGCCTCCCTGTGTTGTTCATGGGAGGGAGGGCCTGGGAGGGGAAGGTTTTTAAGGGCTTATTTTACTTCTCATTACCCTCCTCTGACTCTATTAGTAATAAATTTCACTTAGCAACCAAGGGTGAGCCTGTTTCGCCCTTGAAATATTTCTCCCATTATCCTTTATCTCACTCATGAAGCCTCCATAAACCCTTTTTCCTCTTTTCCCTCCTTTTGCCCAGCTGTGGCAGGGGAAGGTGAGCGAGCGACTCTCGTGGGTGCCTGGCGTTGGGCCAGTGTCAAACCATGACACAATGCTACAAGGCTGCATGGGGCTCCAGGACAGGCTCACAGAACACAGAAATCATTGTGGGTTACTGGATGCATGGAAACCACACTGAGGTGAGGAAGCTCGCAAACACCAGTCACTGATGACTGGGAGAGTGTTCTGTCAAAGTAACACCTGCTTGCCTTGTTCCCACAGCCCTCCTTAGGCATTTGCTTTTGGACACCTAATCTCTTGCCAAAGGAGTTCATTAACACATTCTGCCACTTACATGTATCATGCCATTGAGTATCCTGTGCTGGGGAAACCCTGATGGTCATCATGCCCAAAGCAAAGAGAAGGATCTCATTTTTGTAAAGCCACCTTCCAGAGGTAAGTCACAGGATAGCATACAAAAAAGATCTTTAGCTCAAATCAACATGCATGCTTTCAACACATGCCTTCTCTAAAGATCAAACTATAAGAGCTGCTATAATAGTAAGCTGCACTACAGAATATTTTGCCAGATAGAATATGACAACAGAAAGAATCCTTGTGTTTTAAAAATGAGGTAAAATGAGAGTCTTCAAGATTTCCATCAGCTTCTCTAGGACATAAGGCTGTTGTTAAATTCCTGCCAGAGGAACTGACATGACAAGTTTACAAGACTGATTTTTCAGTTCTGGCCCCTCTCCCACATAATCCCTTGGCAGCTATTGATATTCTCCAGTACACCAGCACTTTGTTGTGTTTTGGGTTCTTGAGAGCACCAAAGAAAGGTGTGATCAACAAACAGCTGCAGCTGTGTTACCTGCTTTCTATTTTGTATCAGGAAGGAAAGCAAGTGTTGGAAATGAAGTGACAGAATATGCAAAGAAAGATACGGAAAAATAGGGTTTTTTTCACCAACCTGTTTTACCAGTTTTGACACAGAAGTGGGAAGAGGGAATGAATGAAGGAAAAGGAGCAAAAGCACAGAGGAAAGACTCAGTATTTACACCATCTAGACTTGGTCATATATCCCAATAGGATCAATACAAGAATAATGATTTCTAGAGAGTGATTGTGAGAAATAAAGTAATTTCAAGTGCTTGCTCTGAGCTATTTGGTATAAATGCTAATCTTGCCTTCAACAGGTACAGAGCAAGCCATGGGAGACTGTCTTACCACTTGGCTACCTTAGTTTATGGAGTGTGAATACTGCTCTCACCCAAGTCATCCAGCAAGAGAGGAAGGTAAGGATGTGAATTCTGGAGTCGCATTTTGTAAAGCATACATGCTACAGATAAGGAAAGCAAGAGGTTTTTTTCTTTTTTTTTTTTTTTCCAGATAGGAAGAAAAACATTTCTACCTTTTCATCCTTTCGGTAGACCATAAGTACTATAATTGTATTTAGAGAATTTTATTGTAAGAATACTGGTCTCAGCAAACATTCTGTAATTAACTTTTCCAAAACAAAGTTCTTGCCTTCCCCAATCAGTATGTGTAGAATATCCACTAAAACGAATCCTTAGCGTGAATATTACTACAACAGCAATAGTAAACAAGGAAGAAGGCAGCTTATCAACTCCTTCCATCCTTCTGCTTTATACAAATAAGCGTTAAAGAATCAGCAATCAGCACACAATTAAGACAAAACCAGTCCAGCCCAATACTAATTTTCATTTGACCTGACACACAAAGACTGACATGTACCCTTCAGTAGCTGCTTTGAGCCTACCCTTTCACCTCAAAAGCAAGACAGAACACCAAAGTTGCAAGATTCAGTCTATACATTCCAAGGCTGTTCTTTCAGTGCTCTGTAGTAGTTGTTCAAGTTCTTCAGGCACACTTGAATCACCTGAGCTTAGCTGGAGCCTAATCTAGACAGTTTTGTAAATATGATCAGTTGTTCTCCCATACTTACAAACAGTTTGCTCTTGTAAATGTATTTGCTCCTTCCGCTTGAGTCCTTTACTTCTTTACTGAAAACCAAGGACATCTCAAAAAGGAAAAGGTGCCTCTCTCTTCCCTTTCGAATTAGAGTTTTTGGGTCCCACACTTGGAAGGATTCTTGAAGGATGAGCTCTCCCTGAGATTCTATATTTTCATCAAAGCCTAAAAACAGAGTGAAAGGAAAGATTCACCATGAAAAGTTAGTAATACAAGGAACATAAAAAGCACAGCTTCTGTTCATTAAACTGTAAGATTTTTTTCCCCAATACAACTTCCGTAAGATGGGATTCCAAGAAAACAATACTAAAAACAAGACTTGATTTTAACACTGCAATATACTATATGTAACTGTAGCTCAAATCTACTACTGAATTTAGACATCCAACTGTTAAGAACTTAATCAACTCTTCTGGCAGTATTTTACCAACTAATGACAGATCTATCTTTCGTCAACTTCGGGTAACCTCCTCCGTGATGAAAATTATTTCTCTTATGAGCGTTCTGCCACTTTAGAAAGTAAGCAGCTTGCAAGGACACAGAGCACATCAGGTTCTTCTGAGAGTGGAAAGCTCCCAAATGCCACCTTTTCTTGATGTACACCTTCTCTGGCACGTAGGCAATGAGCACAGTGTTCCAACTGGGGATGAAAAATCATGGCAGCTTGGAGCTGTTGGCATAGGATCAGCCTGCCATTGGTCATGCCAGAATCGATCCATAATAAAGTAATTACCAGCTGGATCACTTGTATTGAGACATAATGAAAAAAAGATGAAGATTGAGAATACCAACACTTTTTACTTCCATTTTAGTGGTACCATGTTCTCCCAGTTTAATACACAGCTTTAGAGTTGGAGGATAACAAAAATTGTCTGCCATACTCTCCTGAGTGGTATCAAAACATGTTTTAAACAGATACTGCTTGCCAGCTCCCATGTTTTAAATAGGGCAACAGTATGGAGAGGATCAGAGGCAAGTTCCATCAGGATGTTCATTCAAAATCCTCTGGAGACATAGAGAGGAAATGTGCTCACTCACTGTATTTGTCCAACATGGGATGACTCAACAATACACACATGATTTGTTGTAAAACCAACTTATGTAAAAGATTAGGATATTCTCCAGAGTCACATTCCCAGTGTTAAAAGATTATTACCAATGCTGGTCAGCCTTTACATTAAGACCACCTCCTGAACAAGCATTTGGAACTGATCCTGTAAACTGACCAACATCCCTACTGTTTAAAATCAAGGAAGAGAGGTGATTTGGAGCATTCACACAATCAAGGATCACATGTCAAACCAAGGCAAATTTTACAGTAACTAGCACAATACTGGAAATTCCATGACAAGCTGCATGCTACTTCCAGAAGGCAGAGGGGAAGAAATGTGCTGAATAAATACTTCTAAGTGCTTCTAGTATTAACTAGAAGCACTTAGAAGTATTTATTCAGCAACTGTGGGGTAAGAGGGCCCTGCTTTTTTCTCAGAAAAATGTAAATGCCCAAGAAAAACACTTTTATTACTAACTGTATGATTGCACCATTAAAACATGATAACGTGCCAATTGCAAAACAGATTTTGGCAGAAAGTTGTTCTAAGCACATAGATGCATTACATCCAACCTCCACTGTCTGCCATGAACATGATTATGCTGGCTTAGGCTTGGGCTAAATTGGCTTATGCTAATATTTTACTGCCAGAAGATAGATTTCATTTCAACCAGAAGTCTGTTATGGAACAGGCAGCAAACAGATGTGAAAAAGACAAACTTCTTGGAGACAATTACTTGATACATAAATCAGCAAAATCACCAATAATACACTTATGTGTCTCATACAAAGAAGCTAAGGATACTGGTTGGAGAATGTAGCCAAAGCCAGCATATCTGACCAATTACCTATTGCATTTTGGGTGAGTAGTGGACTACTTCATTAGCCTACATGTTTTCCAAATCTGCAGTGGCACAGCTATAGATCAAGGTGAAAGAACACTTTAAAAATTAACTAAACTGTACCAGCTGTCTGTAACAATTTTCCTAAATAAGTTTGCACCTTATATAGCCCCGCCAAAATGGTATGAAAACTACACACCCAGAGAAAAGAACATGGTCACAAAACAAAGTTAACCTGCAGCACACACTGAAATTGGAAAGGCAGCTTGCATCCTACCTTCCAGCATGCTGAGGTGCATGGCATCATTGGCTCGCTTTGGCACACTAAGCATCACCTCCAGGCCATCCTTAATCTCTCCTTTACCTTCTTCACAGCACGTGAGCAGCTCCTGCAAAAGACAAGCCGACAAGAGGACTCTCCATCACTTATTTCTACACTAATATGACAGACAACTGAAGAGTACCTCTAACAAACCAAAAATCATTTTTGGCATTTAAAATCTTTTTGAACTTCTTACTCTGCCAATGACATGACAGTATACTTTGTTTCTATCCTGATCAGTTCTTCAAGGAGCCGCCCAAACTATCAGTTAACCACTTCTAATTTGAACGGGATTATCTGCTTAATAAGAAATCTTTGAAAGTTATATTAAAACCAAAACTTTTTTTGATAAGCACAAGCACAGTTATCAGATGCTATGCTACATCACGGCCCAGAACAATGCAGCTGCCAAGTCATGAAGATGGTGGAAAGCAGGGCAGCACAAAGGGACCCCTCCTGCCTCCCATGTCAGTCGTTGCTCCACTGCACCAAACACCTGCTCTGTACAACTGCTGGTAAAGAGAATTTACATTGTTTTATTCTAAGTATTCCATGAATGACTCTATTCTGTGCCTACAGTTAAAAGCAACCTACAGACAAAACTTTTCAATACAAACAAGCATTAACTAATGGACAGAATTTGGAGAATTGAACATGCTGAGGTGTTGTATAGAATTTAGGGCATACAGTTCTCTGCCCATTCAACATCCCACAGATTTAACATAACAGCACCTGAGCTGATATTCAAATTTCCTCACAGCCTTTAAGCATTTGAACAGTATCAAGATAAAATGTAGGTTACGTAACCAAAAGGGCATACTATGTTCCTTCTGTTATTCAAAAGACCCACTTAATTAATTCCCTCAGGTTAAATCCCTTCTCCCCTTTTTAAAGGGAAAGCCATGTGACTTCTACTATTATTGTCATTACATTATTTTTGTTTAACTACCAATACCACCTTCACAGCAAAACACTACATCATCACACCTAAATTTTGCATGACAACTCCACAGAACAGTGAGAGTAACTGAGTACCTCTCAGAGGCACAGAAGAGGAGCAACTTCAACACCATTCAGAAAAACATGGAAAAACAAGCAAAGCTTCCAGAACTGTAAAATGTCTCAACAATCATTCAAGTTTTAGGCTCTTAATCCTACCATGCTTTACACCTCTCTTCTTACAGAGGAAAAAAAAAAATTGGAAAGACAACCCAGAAACCCAGCAACCACCAGACAAATCCATTTTACTATGCAGCAAAGACATCTGGCTCTGCAAACTCTGGTGAAACCAACCTATCCCACCACTTCCATAATGTAGCAGGCTAAGGCATATTATTATTGAAAATAATAATAATAATTGTTGGAATTAATACCTCAAAATTTCTGAAACAGCACAGCCTAGAGTATTCTTATAATTATAATTCGATTAAGTTGCAACTCTTTGCAAGTGGGAAATAGACAATAAGCTTCAGTCAACAATGACAGGTTTGTTTCCACCCAACCTGACTTGAAACAGCCTCTAATGTTTTTCAGAAATTTCAAAAGCAATCACGCATGGCTGTTCTCAAGTAAAAAGGGGAGACACAGATCAGTTACAGAGCTTTTGTAGGCTGATACAACAAAACAAGCGTTGCCACCTAACAAAGACCCAGCACAGCCCAAGAACACTGCTGCTCACTTGAGAAAACATCTGTCCACTGAGTGAAAGCTCTAACTACAGGGTTCCAAAAGTTGTGCTTATTTTAACAGCTACTATTTACTTGACATTTCCAGGTCACATTACAAGTAACAACTCTTTGTGCAACAGCTCTACAGGTACCATCGCTATGTGTATATATTTACTGATACACATGTATATTTATATATATTTATATATATTTATATATCTTATAGATATTTTATATTATAGTTTTATATATAAATAAATTTATCAAATTATTATCTATTTTACAGTACTTATACCACCAGCGTAGCTAACGGCTTGCCAAAATTTGGTGTAGAAACCATTACAAAAATGCATCCATATGGCCACTAATTAGTTTTTTACCCTGGAAATGCAAATTATATTTTCTAAGTAAACATCAGTAGACAGGTATCTTTCATTGATTTACAGAAATCAGGACAAAAAGTTGCTTGTTTATGCCTTCTTTCATTTTCAGTTGACATTTTGCAGCAGTATTTGAGGCTCCCAGGCTGCTGGAGTCTTGGAGAGCAGAGTAGAACAACCCTCCTGATTTCAGCAAGAGCTCTGCCTTCTTAAGAACAGCAGAATCAGATGAAGAACCCTGAATTAATACTGACCTTTAAAAGAAGCTGGTATTTTGTTATCCTTTGGACAGGTTTGATAAGGTAAGAGGAGATAGAGTTGGCCAGTCCATGTCGTTGTTGTATCTCCTACATGGAAAAAGTAAACATTTGAGGACTGTGAGCACCAACATTCAGATATAAACTATTTTGAGGGATATGCAATAATATACATTAACTACAAATTGTATTTTACCAAGGAAAAAAACCCCAAAAAACAGGATGACCCGATATTCCAGGCATAGTGAATCACTATGCTGTGCATCTACCTGCTCACATGGTACAAACAGAAGATTATTACCTCCAAGAGTACTTGTGAAATCTTTCAACAAACCTAAATACACAGAGCAACACTTAGGGACACAGAATGTGTGGCAACACCTTTTTTAAAAACATTAAGATCTGTACTTCTTTTGCTACTTGCAAAAGAGGAAAAACCCGCACATTCCAGTGTTCCAGGGAAGAGGCAGGAGTACCAGGAAAGGCTGAGGTGGCGGTTTCTCAGCATCCCCTGCTACTTCCGTGCCAACAGCCACAGATGGCCTCATCCCCCACCAGAGGGAGCACCGAGTAACACGTTCTGACTGAAGAAAAGCCGTTACCAAGCACTTGAAAAGATAACAGCTGCTTACAAATAGAAAAAACAATGACCTCCACGAAGCTAAAGGCGGAAAACAGAAATATGTGATAGCTAGATGGGATGATTACAGATTTCAGGTACTGATTAGGGCTGAACTTCACTGATAGGGTCTGCCATTTATCATAGCATTGGATGTATTTTAACCAAGTAATTTCAAACAGCAAGTTATTCCCCACAGCTATGTGCCCTCTAACCATGATTACAGTATCAGAAATTCCCAAAATGGGATACACATGGTATTTTCACATGGGCCAGTGGTGTCATCAGCAGAAGCTCTTGAGTTCTCTGTGCACAGAATTAGGTCTCCACGCTTCAGGTGGATTAGGGGATAGAGAGCTCTGGATATAGTGGTAAAACAGATGGATCAAAGGAGGTGGTGGCAAGAATTTATTTCTAATAGTTTTATCAGAGCCCTGTGGTTTTTTTTTAAATGGTATTTACTAAATTTTTATTGGAATTTTTTTTGGTCAGATCTGCCTGATTTTCTGTAACTTACCTGCTCTTCTTCAAACACTGAAAACTTAACAGAGGCTTCACAGAAAGGTTTTGCCTTACACTATTTAGAAACCCCATTTCCTCAGTGATTAGGCTTTTGAGATTAACCACAAGAGCTTCAGGGATTTCCTCTACTTCCCTCTACTTGTACAAACAATTCTAAAATGAATTGTGGTGTCATTACACAGCTAGTGGCTCAGCTGGGGAAAAAAAATGGAAAGAGAGCACTCTAATTGAATAATCTGTTAACACATGTGCAACCAAAACTCATTCACCGTCATCAAAATTCCCCCCTAAAACCTCTAACACATCTACATTTTTGTCCTTTTTTTTATGCAGAATATTACAAGTGCAGACCAAGGAACCTTGGGACTGAATAAGGAGGTTTAGCCCTTCTGAACAACAGCAGTCAACTGAATTACCACTACATGCAATTACAGTTTAGAAGTGCTCCAAAAATTTAACCAAGATTTCTATCTTTATTACATACAATGCAAACTAAGCACATCAAAATGCTCAGATTTTCAGGATGTGCTTCTGTGAGCTGAAGATTCATGTCTCGGTTGTTGTTGCCAGAACCTGCTTCCACTTCTGAACCGCTCTGATATGTGACAGCGACTTTTCACATCTGATTTGACAGCACTGTAACACCAACTGAGCAATGGAAGTTAACCATGTGAGATACGGGACTGATTTTCTTAAGCTGACAGCTCAATAAACTGCAGCGTTATTAACAGGAAACTTGCATTTTCTTAACAAATTAGGCACTCAGCAGAACTGCAAACCCACGAGTCGAACAGCCAAGGCGTGCTTTTAAGATGGACATGATGTACTTACATCAAAGTATGCTCCTGCATGTTCTAGTATCAGCTGAGTAGAATCTGGCTTATTTTTACAGTAGGTAACATACATCTGGAATTTGTCTGCCTGCAGAACAAAATGCAGATTTACACAGGTTATAAGAGAGCATCATTCCTGTCTCATAGTTTTTACATCGTTATCAGAGAGCTTATCTTCCCTATCAAGAAACTGAGCTGTCCAGAATTACATTCCCACTCCAACTGGCAGCATAAGAATATACATCAGACAAGTAAGACTGAAAACAACAACAATGTATATAAAAGTAGGTTATTCGAAGCTAAGACAAACCAAATCTGCACCCAGGTTTAGGCAACTTGCATACACTTCAAGAGAAGCTAAGCACTGGCATGTGACAGGAGTGCCCTAATTGTTGTTTTTTTCTCCGTTGAAGATACACAAGTTTTACTTAAATTTGAAGGAAGAGGTACTTCCTTCAAAATCAAAAAGGGATCTGAGAGCAAGAATTCATCCCTTCATGCCTCCTATCACCCTTTCTACTTCTAAACACAAGTCTGACTTCATTACCCAAGTAACGAAGCAATGTCCAACATCTTCTGGTAACTGTTCATATTTTTCCAATTCCTTGAGAAATATACTGCGGGTAGAAAAGAAACAAATAATACAAGGCACATGAAACATGTTCATTACAGCAGCTTGTTTGGATTGACTGTATGAGAACAAAGGCCATTAGAAAACTTTCTGTAATACCAAAAACGTGAATTAAGGAAATAAAGATAACTGGAACAGAAAAAAATGTGTAATAAAAGTACTAATATAAAATATAACTCAATAAAAATTCTGATGTGAAAATCAGAAATTGAACCAGCAGACATGCAGTTAATACATAAGAATACACAAAAATTTAGTAATTGCTGTTGTTCATCAAGAAGGCTTCCTACTGTTTTCAGTTTCAAGAAAAGTTTAGCCTTCATCTCAATTTAAAAAAAACCTAAACCTTGCTTTTTGAATACTAAAGTTCTCAAGTTAACACAAGGCATACAAAGAGCTGTAAAATCAGGGTCTGGAATATGCCAGATGTATTTTATTACTTCAGAGAATCATCAATACAAATGTGTACACAACCAACAAAATAAAGGAGGAAGACTCAGAGCAGGACTTCTGTACACAGATCTCCCTAGGAACCATTCCATTCAGAAGAAATGGTGTCGAGGAGTCTCTTTCATGCTCCATACTCAAATAAATGTAATGATGCTGGGGCATCTCCACAGAAGCTATGAGGAGCCAAGAAAGAGCTGGGAGCCCTACTCTTTCCCATTAACAGCTGCGCTTGGGTATCAGGAATGAGGGTTCTAAAAGACTGACAAGGCCCTAATATTTGTGCTATGTATTCTATTGAGTTCAGTGGTTTTCATCTCTTCAGAACAACTGACAAACCTGTGACAAAATTTTGATGTATCCAAATAATTTCTTAAATGCTGAAAGATGCCCGAGACTGAAAAATACAGTTTCTAATGGTGTACCTACATGTCTGCAAAAAGCAACAGCTGAAATAATTTAGCAATGCAAGAGGAAAATCTTTAGGATTTTTTTAAATGGAAAAGCATTCATTATTGATATACACAGTATTTTCATTAGGAAATCTCTCAGGTCATCATTTGGATTTAGCAGTAGTATGGAAATGGAAGATAAGTCACTCACTTATTGTGGAACTCATAAATTTCCTGCATGTTTCCAAAGATTATGTGTTCTTTGTTTACAATACCAGGTGGTATCTCCTCGACTCCACTTGTCATTTCCCATAGATATGTCTGCCCAGAACAAAAAAGATGTGTGAAAATGATGATAAACTCCCAAGAGAAGCAGCCAGGTATCTGTAAATACGCATTCCTGGAGAGAAACGAGGCAAAGATCACCCAGCAGCATCATCTCCAATTGTGACAGTGCCCGTTGTGTCAAATATACCTTGTGATTTTGACAGTGAAATACAAGTTCTAAAACTGACAATTTAACATAGTCCCCGAGACTTCATCATTTAAAATGCATAGTGTTCTTGACAACCTCTAATGCTTCAGGATATTCCTTATCAAGGTCATGTCTGCAGTCTAGAAGTTCATGCTTTGTGCAACAGCTACCACTGAACATTAGTTGCTTCAGCATAACAATTACTGGGCAGTTTTCCATGGAATCTCACTGAATTTCTATTCAAAAAGTCAGCTAGTAGCAGAACATGTGATACAGATAATAAGAGAATTAGCACAAGCTCTTCTCTATTGCTAGCAAAGCAAATAAAGTAAACCCCTCCTTTTTCCCTCCTCTCTCTAAAACAAAAACCCCGCACATGATTATGAATTGGGAAAGGAACAAATACTGAAACTCAATACTGACAAAAGCAAAACATAGAGGGTGAATTCTGAAATGGCTGTTACAAGATGTAACTCTAAGTTTCTTCTTAACAGAAGTAAAATTACTTAATTTGGACCTATGATTCCAAACCAATCATGCTCAGCTGTTAAAACCAGAACGAAACAGAAAGCAATGGATTGAATCCTGCCTTCAAAGATTAGTGAAAAAAAGAAAACTCACATCCATGCATTCCCGGAGGTCTCTTACGTAAGCCTTTTCTGTCTGAATTAGCTCAGCCATAATGAACCTTAGGTGACAACAGAAAGAATAATCAAAGTTCAGTCTGTTAGATCACTATGAATGCATAACAACCAGCATACATCTTTCTCCTGATCAGCTTTTGCTTTTCCACTGCAGCAAGAAAAATCTGAGAACTGAAATACGAAGAGAGACAACAGATGAAGGAAACCCAAGAGGTAACATCCCTCCATTACTAACCAGGACAAAAAAAAATTCAGGGAAGGAGATGTAATTTTTTCTCTAACACTTTTCACTGCTGCAGTCATTTAACTTTTGTCTTGCTTCCTCTCCCCTTACACATTTATTTCACATTATTTCTAAAAAGGAAAAAAGCATGTTAAAGAAAGCTTAACAATTTTGAAAGTTTAAGATTCTGTCATGCTAGAATTATCTGTGAGAACACGCATGTGAATAAATGGCAACAGGAGATACTGAATACTATCACTCTATTTTTACCATTTATATGATTTCTAAGATGCCAGACAAGCCATGACAGTTGTTTCATTATCAGGATTGATTTATGCATTCTCATTGATTAAAAATAAATAAACGCATTACTCTTTCCTGCGGGCAGACTTTCGTTTTTCTTCATTAAGCTCATGAGCAGCATCGCGCAGTTTCACCTCTGACCCAGGGACACTGGCTGGGATTATATCCAGCTGCAAGCTTTTGCTCTTTATTAAAGAAAGGAAGACTTGATTAAGGAAGCAGACAGGAGAAAACGGTAGCTAAATCAAATGCAAGTAAAACTTGTTTGTCTGTCATCACACTCAAATTTCTCTTACCGATTTATTGGAATCGGAGGAAATACCCAGAGCTTTCTCTAAAGAGGTCCTGTATTTCTCCATGCGCAGGGAAAAGTCTCTGTACCTCTTATCCACTGCTGTGACACATTTTTTAATCTCTGTTGCATGAGCATGCCCTTTTTCGCAAAAGCCATCAGCCAGCTGTATCAACAGCTTCACCCTCTCTTTGGTTTGCTATGAAAACAGGAAAATATCGAACAGTTACAAGCTCTACCTGTCATGGAGGGGGTCATTTTGCTTAACTGCTACTAAGTGCAATTAGAGAAGGAATTGAAGGAGCTACCTTTCCTCCTCTCACTTCCCAGAACTCCTTTAAACAGATACCTTTCACTTAATAAAAATAGCACAAGATTAATGCAAATTTCCTTGGGCTTTATTATTACATGACTAGAAGCAGACTGTTTATTTTTCTTTGAAAAATGTGCTTCATATCTAACCCAGAGATTAAATTCTGCTAGGCAAGCCTTTCAGCATGGGTACTCTTGCATCAATACAAAGGCATTTTGGTGCCAAAGAGGGTACTTGGTCCATTACCACTGAAGCACAGTATTGGACCTGGCCCACAGTCTCAAGAATCCTTTAGACACCACTAAATCCTTTAGACACCAGTGAATTGCTGAGATGGAAGTAAGTCTTGTTATATACTTTACTCTTTAATGGATTAAGACTACATTCTTTAAATTTTTTCTATACTATGCTTTGTTGGTACAGAGTTGTTCGAGAGAAACTAAGAGAACAAGTAGTTACCACCAAATCTGTCAGTGCTTTTCCCAAATGACAAGCTGCCTAAGACTATGCACTTTCTTTCATGTAAATCATAAATCATCCACAATGGATGAATTTATACATCTACATCTCTCTCTGTCATGAGTGAAGAGTAGTGTCAGGGCCCTTGCTAGCAGGGAGTTAAGCAAAATAGTCAACAAAAACTTGACTCTTACATTAATTGAAAAATTTAGAGTTTGTCCTCTTTTTAAAATTTTTACTCTTCCCTAATGGTCCCTCATTCAAGTATTTCTTTTCAGTATGGAATTAGTGAGGGCTAAGATAGCCTCCCAGCAGGTAGCAAAATGCCAAGGGAGTGATACAAACAACATCCTTTCAAAAGGGGCATCAACGTCATCTACAGGCTGACAGAGGAAACAAGGAGGAGCAGTGGTGCTCTGCATACTGGAAGGAATCCAGCAAATCAAAGTCTGGAGCAAAGCTCAGACAGAAGAAAATTCAGGTTTGAACATCAAAAGTGATCTCTATCCTTTCTGGATTCTTCTTTCTCCCTTCCTACGTGTCCCCTGACCAACTTTATCTCCAAGTCTCTTCTGAGGCGATCCTTCGGACAAATGAGCAGTTGCTTATTTTCCTGGGCTCTATTATTTCTCTGTGAAGGTTGGAGAGCCAACGGGAGAAACCAGTGACAGTTTGAACAAGTGGCAAAACAAAACAGAGAGACACAAGGCTACAAATTCAGGTACTTCAGTCATGCACTGGTTGTCTGTCTTTCACATGTGAAAACTGGTAAGCCTCACGAGTGACATCTGCATCTCTGTAAAGGCCTCCAGAGACACAGAATTACATTGTGCTGCCTGACTCAAAAGGGTTTACAGCAGAATCACAGAATACTTTAATAAAATCAGTTACCTAACAAATAAAGCCTTATTTTTCCTACTATCTTCTAATTAATAATAATAAGCTGAATAATACAGCTTGTTGTATTTTATATCCTAAATGAATATTCAGTAATCCACAATCATGAAGATATGAAAGTGGAAATCAAAGGCCCTGCAATGTTTGTAGCTATTGAAAACATTTTTAAGCTACATCACTATGATTCTGTCATGAGAAATCAACAGCACGTAGGGCTCATGGAGCTCCAGTAACAATGCTTATCTGCTGGTTATCTTCTTGCTTTTTCTATTCTCAGCAGAAATACAGAGAGAAAGCCATTGCAAGTAAACAGATCTTGATGGACACGTCCTTGGGGGATTTTTTGATGGGCAGGAGGAATTCAGCTGTTTTGTTTCAAATCTTACATAATTCAACTTGTATTCAACTTGTTTATTGACAACGTATGAAGGAATAGAATGCAAGTCTCAGCATAGAGACTCATAAAGACCTCAGCCAATCTGTTGATGATATGAAACTGGGGGGACCGGCTGTGCTGCCACTCAGTGGCACCTTCACAGGCTGGGGAGTTGGGCAGAGAAATCTAATGAAGTTCAACAAGGGCAAATGCAGGGTCCTGCAGCCTGGGGGGAATAACCCCACGTACCAGCACAGATTTGGGACTGATCTACTAGGTAACAGCTCTGTGAAGAGGGAGCTGGGTGTCTTGGTGGATGAGCATGAGCCAGCAGTGCCCCTGCGGCCAGGAAGGTCAATGGTATCCTGGGGTGCATGAGGAAGAGTGGCCAGCAGGTCAAGGGAGGTGATCCTGACCCTCTACTTGACCCTGATGAGGCCGCATCTGGAGTACTGTGTTCAATTCTGGTCTCCACAGATCAGGAAAGAGAAGGAGCTAATGGAGAGGGTCCAGCAAAGGAACACAAAGATGACTTGGGGTCTGGAGCATCTCTCTGATCAGGAGAGTCTGAGGGAGCTGGGCCAGTTTAGTATGGAGAAAAGAAGACTGAAAGGGGATCTCCCCAAAATAAAAAATATCTCAAAGGCAGCTGTTAGGAAGATGGTGCCAGACTCTTCAGTGATGCCCAGTGACAGGACAAGGACTAATGGCCATGAACGAACCACATGAAGTCCCACCTCAACGTGAGGAAGAACATCTTTGCATTGAGGGTGGCAGAACACTAAACAGGCTGCCCAGTGAGGTCCTGGAGTCTCCCTTTGCAGAGACATTCAAAACCCACCTGGACACAGTCTTGTGCAACCTGCTCTTGGGGATCCTGCCTTGGCAGGGGAATTGGACTAAGTCATCTCCAGAGGTTCCCTCCAACTCTAAGTATTCTGTGATTTTGACATAATTTGTTTTATTTATTTTACCTTTGCTGTGATCTGAAATTCTTCATGTTCTTTTAACAACTCTTGAGTGTGCTGGATACTGGAACCAGTGGAAGTATGTGTGGATAAATAAAACTCTCCGTTGTCATGAATCCATTCCAGAGCCTAAACAAAGCAATAATGAAGGAAAGTAAGAGAAAAGGCAACATATTTTTGCCAATAGAAACCATCTGTAATCAGTATTTCACACAGTTTGACCACAGGTGAATTTCAGTCTATGCCACTTGTGGCAATCTAATACCTCTACAATATCAAATAGTTCACAACTCTGAAATAATTCACTTAGTCTATGAAGCAATGCTTAAAGAATTAAAAATGACATATGAATCTGAACACTTTAGGGAAGTCCACTACTACAGGACTACAGCAGTCCACTATTGAAAGTTTCTAACTGTATTCACAGTTTTGGTAGCATACTCCCCAGCTGAGGAAAAAGAAAAAAAAAATCACTTTTTCAATGCCACATGGGACAGCTATACTCAGAAATATACATTTTCCAACTTGTAAAAATGTACCTAAGACCGCCAAGTGTGTAGGCTAAACTTTGCAAGCACGTAAGATTTAACTATCACTTCACTCTTTTGCTGACACATACTCCAGCCTCACAAAGTGTGGTCTGTGCTCCTAGAAATTAAACCTGCAGCAGAGAAGGAATGGTGAGACGTCTCAGTTAAACCAATTCACGTACGTGTTAGTAGAAAAAAAGAACGGAGAACTGCAAACTAAAATTGTTTCCCTTCCACATCCTGACACTTTATTTGCTCACTATTATGAAAAATGCTGATCCATGTCATTATCTATACTTTACCCACATTACCTGCTGCCCTTTTAAGCACAACTCAGTGGTCGCGAGGAATCTCTGGCTCCCGGAAAAAGCAAGAGTTGCCTCCAACTGCCGCACAACAGTAAAAATCTAACTGACCACTGTTCTGCAGCTCTAAATACAGGCTTCCTACAGCAGCCTGCACAGGGACGGGAGCTTAGAAACTTCTCGTTTCTGACAAAGCCAATAGCAGATGTTCAAAGAGTTTTATACAGCTTGCTTAGAACCACCTTATTCTAAATGCATGTGTATCTTCAGTAGATACACAGAGCACTAGAATTTAATACACCAAAAATTTAATACCCCAAGAGAAAAAGTAGTAAATTGCTAGTTGGTCTGCACTCTTCCCTTAAAAGGATAAACTGAAATTATGAGAGTTATCTATCCACATTACCAAGAGCAGGAAAAGGTTTATCTTGGTGGACAGTAGATATATATGTTTCAAACACATGACCTTACACTGACTCAGAAAAGGCACTGTCTGTGTTATAATTCCACCAATGATTTAAGCTCATCAAAGCTGTGATGAAACAATGTTGATGCCCTTACTTCCACTTCAAATGCTTTTCCTTCTTGGTGCAAAACCTGAAGTGAGTAGAAATTCAAAATTGAGCATTGAATGTGAATGCCAGGATGCCATTTTCTTAGTCACACACTAGTGCAGGTGCAAGCCTGATGAGATGGGCCTATACTTTTAAGAAGTCACTGATGGAAACAAACCAACAACTCTTAGATTTCTGTCAAAAAAGCAACATTTCAACCAGCCACCTCTTTGACACCCGTTGTCATTCTAAGGTCAATCTTTGCAAGTGAAGACTGATGTAGACAGGCAGCATGGCTACCACTGTTATTACTAACATTTAATGCTTCTCACTTTTAACTTTTTAACCTCTGCCTTTTTTTAGTGGGTTTATTACACAATGCTGGAATGAATGATAAACAAAAAACTTCCCCTTCCCGAATCATAGAATGGTTTGGGTTGGAAGAGGCCTTAAAGATCATGTAGTTCCAATCCCCCTGCCATGAGAATGAAATGCTGTCCCGTTCATAACTTGCTGGCAGCTCTCTAGAGGTACAGTATAACAGAAAGTTCAACTTGATGTTAATTCCTACAGTTTAGATCGGCTTTCATTTCATGGGAGTTGTCACTGCAAGAACTGGAGAAATCAGTTTAGGGATCAGGTAAGCCCTTAACTCTGAAAGGACTTGAGAATCTACCATTGTCCTTGCAAACTAGTATGGTATCTTTTCCATCACAAGGGCATCAAGTTCTGAAAGCACAGAGAACAGGTTCTTCCAAATTCCAAAGATATCTAAATAAAGAGAGAGCAACATTTCCATTTTTTTTGGCTAATCAGTGTGGAGTCCCATATACGGTTTGGTTCACTTTGCTTTTTGATGACTGAACTGGTGATTGCTGAAAAATGGGATTTACAATGAAAATGCTGACAGATCTTTATCTCCAGTGTTTGACTGTTAGTTAGTAATCTCTATACAAAAACAAGTAGATCATGTGCTTGTCAGAGGTTTAAATTAAGGTTATTCAAAAGTGGGGCAGGGAGGGGACACAGGGAAGGATGGTGGTATTGTTTTAAAGAGGTATCAGTCTTTAAATTCACTCCAAGATTCATCTTGCATTAATTTCTTTGTGAAAGCATGAAAGGCAGACTTGAGAATTCTTTCAAGAGAGCAAACCAGACCAATAGTATTTAAACTTTTGTCTAAATTAGCTGTCAAAAAGAAATAAAAAATCAGGGGTTTGAGTCCTTTAAAGTAGATCTGACTATATTTTACACTATGGGCGTTGTGTCCTTTTCCGCAGAACAGGAACAGATAGCTTCCTTTCTTTGTCTTATAACCAGTTAAAAATAAAAGAGTAAAAAACCATCACAAATCAATCTATTTACCACTTCTGCCTTGAACCCCCTACTTATTTTAAGGTATGTGTTTTGATTAGTGAAAGAGATTTTTTGTGTGTGTGTGGTAGTTACTTAATAGCTCTTTCCAGACTGATAAACTCAACAAAATATCAAGAGGTGGATCTATCACACAGGAAACCATTGAAACCAAATACACAAAGAATTGAAAAACCAAAGTTATTATTGTTTAATGAGTTATCCAACTTGTCAGATTTCTAGAACTGCCAATCAACTTAATTAGATATTTTTCCTCCAACATCTGAGAAAAATGCTGCTGCCTGTAATTTCCCCAGACAAATTAGGTGTGTGTAAAAGTTAACAAGCATAACAATTTGTCAAACACAAGCTTGCAGAAATTAATTTGCCAGTACCAGATGAAGCTGACAGAAGCAAATCACCTCCAAGTTACAACAGTTACAGACACACTGCCTCACCAAATTTAGCTGTTCTGTATTAAAGGGAAGGCAAATAATTCAACTTTCTACTTTTATCCTTCTGATGCTTTAGCCATTTGAAATATTGAAGTCAATGACAAATATTGAAGTTAATGACAAATTTGTTACTGTGAGAAGACAATGCATGTCAACCCTCAATCACACCAAAGAGGATTTTCTTGTGAAACCCTCACCTGTTTGGCACTTCTTTCAAACACCACATACTGTTGGCATTGATCAAGACGTCTTTTACGCATGGTCCAATAATGCAGCACACGGTTCTCCCTCTGGAAGAGCTCATTCAAGATATCTGAAGAAATGAAAACAGAGCTTATGACAACCAAATTTAAAATATCACACTATAATCAGGGGAATAAAGAACTTTACATTGTAGAATTTACTATACACTTACTCTTCCTGTTAGTCTTTGGTTTGCTTTTTCCTGATATTCACGAAACACAGAGTGTTCCTTTTTCATTACTTACAGAAATGCTGGTTAAAGAAACTAGCGATGCAATTAAAACTTACTACTGACACCTTTTTTTCTCTCAAATATTATTCACAAGGGGACTGCCACTGCTTATAGCAGGATTGAAAATGTAGGCTGATAAGGATGGCTCTTGATGGGGTTTCCTCAGAAAGAACAAGCATGCAGAAGTAATCACAACATGCCTAAAGTATCATAATAATTGAAGTAAAAAAAAAAGGTGGTTTTAATCTATCAGTCTCCTATAAAGTAATTTAATGATTTAATACAGATGAACAAATGTACAACCTCAGGTCACCGCAAGATCAAATGCAGCATAAGCAGACATTATATATACAGAAACCCAAGTAATAAAAATAGGTGATTACTAAGTTTGCAATTCTCTATTGAAAAAAAAAAATCAAGCCCAACCGTATATAATTGAGTAAGCTGACTAGTTAAATATGAACGTTCACTGAACCTTGAGAGAACTTCCAGGTAATCAAATAATTAACTCCACAGTTCATTATTCCTGAGTATTAGAAAATTCACATCCAAATCCCACATGTCCAACATTTTAAATTCTTCCTAGCAAAGACCTTGTGCTTACACTACGCAGAAGACCTTATCTGAACTCTGCTTCTTTAATGCTTATGGTTTTTGCATCAAACAAAGAAATTCTAGCAGTTTCCTGTGAAGCTCACTTTACCCATTGCTGCTTCCAGAGCAGCAGCCCTACTTGACTTTGTAGCCATTGCACACCCAGAAGGCAAGCTGAGCACAGGAGAATGGCGACACCCAATGTCTCCAGCAAGTGATTCTGCTGGAATTGCATAGAGCCAAAAGGAAGGTCCAGCAGAAGCAGAAGAGACCACAAAAAAGGCTCATACTTTACTATCAACACTTTACTTGTTTTTCTACTTATACCCAGAGCTGGCTATTTTCCATAACCCATAATTACAAGTGGAGGCTTTCAGGTCTAGGTGTCTTGAGGTCTCTGCATTCTGCTCTCCCACTGTGCAGGTATCCCATGCTTTACATCCCAAAAGCTAACAGGTCCAAGAAACAATTTGATAGAGAAGCTCAAATAACAGGAAGCCTGAGGGGAAATGCATCTCTGTCTACCTCATCAGAAATCTGGGACAAAACACAGCCACTTGTGACAACCTCCCTGAGGATTATGAAACCTGTCTGCATCACTACCAACATCCTCCTGCTTAGAAGCACCATATTCCCACTTGCCACAGGGTGCTGAAATCACCCAGAACTTGCTTTTGGTTGGAATGTGGTCACTGTGGCCAAGGTTTTATTTTCTGCTGGTCAGGCTCCCCTCAAATATGCCTCAGCTGATCTGTCCCTTAGCCAAGCTATGAGCTGATCTGCTATGAGCGTCCCCTGCTTTCTCAGTTTTATTTCTGCCTTATGTCACCTCCAAAACACTTGCTCAGAATATATGCCAGATTTCAGGAGGTATGGAGGTGGAGTGGGTGGGACACAATTATCATTATACAATGCAACACACCCAACTGGACACACCATATAAAAAGAGACATCTTGATAGTGACGCAAGCAAAGTAGTTCTGACAAAGAGCAAGCGAGGTGAATTTAGCTAATTGGAACAGCATTCGTTCTGTCAGGACATGATACAGATGGCAAGGCAGTGAGAGATATTTGGCTGGGCACTGTTAGTGTTAGTGCCATTAATTTCTTGGGCTGACAAAGAGGAGAAAAAATATTCTATAAACAGCTCTAAGGAAGTTATAGAACATCGATATTTAATACTAGGTTTGGAAAAGCATCTCTGTATCTCAAGCCACCTGAACTACAGTCCCTGTTGATGTCATTTACTCTGATTCCAACATTCGTTAGGATGGTTCCCTGAACTTTCAGCTTATTCTCCAGCCTCAAAGAGCTCTTAGCTGTCTCTATGCATCCTGGTCCCTTCTATCAACCTATCTAAAAATATAAGCACCATTAGACAAGTTCCTGAACCGTGCTCAGTCGCAGCCTGTACAGCAGAGACAGGTAACAGAGATGCACACAGACTCAGCACCCGAAACAAAGATGAAGATTCTCTCATTTCTGAGCTTACAGGAATTGTCACCAATTCAATCCACCTGCCACAGCACAGTTTTAGGCCACAATTCCTTCCTAAATGAGACAGTATCTGGGTACTCTTAACTGCATATCAAAGAAATTATTTATGCTGATATGCAGTGGAGTAAGGACACCTCTCAGAGTTCAGTACCACTGTAATTCCTGGATCAAGTATGCCACTGAATGAGGTTTTTGAAAAATGTTCAGCAGTTCTGCAGAAACACAAGGGTTACTCAGGTTTTTAAACCATTAATTTAGAAACTATATACTGATTGCAGTTTGCCAGTTTGAAGCATACATCTGAGTATTAGTATGCAATGCTCTATTAGATATGTAACCTCTTTTTCACCAAAATAAACACTCAGTTTTTTTCTCTGTTTAGAAAAGGGGTGAAAGGAGAACTTTTTTTCCTCGACATGCATATTTGAACTGAAAGAACAGAGTGAACTTTTATACCATTTGGTCAGCTACCACCATACCATTGAGACCTAACAGGAGGGAGTTCCCACTAGTTCTATCTTAACTCATGTTTAATTCTCAGAAGCATGTATTACATGGTTTATGGGGGGAAAAGTATTAGAGCAATAGCTTATTTTTTTCTACTTGGGGATTTTGCTGCTTTTTTGTTGCTTTTTAAACATGTATCACTCATCCAGAATTTTAAATGTACAAAGATCATGCATAACACTATGGTTCTAACATGTAATTACTATTCTTAAGAACATTAGTAGAGATCTTTCTATTCTTTCCTCATGTGAGCACATTTACCTTTCTCAGAATGACTGTTCCTATAAAGATTTCAAAACTGAATTTTAAAAAGTACTCAGTAAGTGTGGTAGCTACAACTTCCTGCTTGTTTCTGCTCTGTTTTCTTTGTCTTTTACTGAGAGAAGAGCTAAGTGACAACTGTCAGCTTCAGTTATTGATCCTGCAGGCATTGATACTGCTGATGTTGAGATTTTGTTTTTTTACAGTTCTATAAATGTTGATGTCTTGGGGACAGAGGAAAAACAGCCCTTTGTTGTAGCTCTGAACTCTCAAAGTTTCAACTGCCACAATCCTATTATTTCCTTAAGAATACGGCCAATACCCTATTCTCTTTCCAACATAAAAAGTTCACTACAGGAGGATCTTCAACTTGAGTACAGTCAGACTTAGACTTGAGTACTGCCAGTAAAACTACTGGGTAAATTTAACACTAACTGTTTTTCCCTTGTAGGTAAAGTGAAGCAGTGAACATGTCCTTTTTTAACAGAGTCATCAAGTAAACTAGAGCGGAAGTGACCTCTGGAGGCCATCTGTTTCAATCTCCTCTTCAAAGCAGGACTAACTGCAAAGTTTTTCAGGGGTTGTTCAACTAAGTTTTACAAATTCCTAGCGGTACAGATCCTACTGCCTCTCTGGGCTACCTGCTCTACTCCATCTTGCTGTAACACTTTCTCCCATTCAGAGTTTTCCTTGCTACAACTTCTCCTCCAGACTTATTGCCATGTTCCTCTTGAGTCTGGCTACATCATGTGCATAACTCCCCTTTGGGTAGGTGCAAACAGCATTAAATTAGAAATCAGACTTCTCTGGTTTTGAGACTGTAGCATGGCCAGAGTGTGCAGTCACAGCTTCAAAACGCACAGAGCAGAATATGACTGCCAATTAAATTAGTAAAATGAATATTTACTTCTGAATCTTTCTGATCTCTGTTCTGCTACCACACCCATCAGTTATGCATACCATATTAATTTTTGCACTTTTGTCCCTCAAAGCCATACAGGTTGGCTTTGAGGGACAAAAGTGCAAAATTCCTCTCTTCATTCCCTAGAGTGCTTATTACACCTTAGAGCTGCACTATGTTTTATTAATCTTCGCAAAAGCCAAGCCTCATGTAGTAGATCTTTTAAGCTTCACCTCAGATACTACCTGTCTATAACCCTAGTGTAAACATGACGTAAGTTACCCTATACTTCATGAAGTTCCTCAACACTGACTCAAACTATCTGAAGGGCCTAAGGGCATCGTACAAGCAATAACCTCGCATCACTCTGGCACTCCCAGGGAACTTGCAGAATGTATGACACCAATACTGTAACTGAATAAGCTTACAGTGACCAGCTCCCACCTGGCTTCAGACCCAACATTATCATGTGGAAGTTTACTACCTCATCATCTCAATAAAAGCAGCACATTTGAGTCTCAAATAGAAAGCAGATTAGGTGTAAGTAGCAAATAAAAGAATTCCAAGCACCTTCCTTTGAGTGTAAGAGACTTTGAAGACTGTCAGCTCCTTGAAAGTGCATGAGCAATTTGTTGCCTGTTATGCCTGACAGAACTCCTTCCACTTAGGCAAGCTCCACTACCCCATCACCACACATACCACAGCACATGATGGTCACATTCTTGTGAGAAGAAAGAGAACAAGCAGCCCCTTACTTTTCACTTGTTGTTCAGGTGCTTTGATGTGTGTCACCATCCCTGGCATGTTGACACTGTTCCTGTGCAGGTATTTCAGGAAGACATCAGCATTCCTCCGAGCCAGTGTGCAGGCCTAGAGAGTCAGAGGTACAACTTTATTTGAAGATGCACAAATACACATGCAGAAGAGGTTAAAGATCTTCCTCACCCCCTTTTTGGACATTTTTCACCCTATTCAATTTTGGAAAGCGTTGCACATTAAATCTTTCTACAAGTAAGCCAAGCCAACCCAACTATTAAAATAGTTTTTCTTCCAAATAGCAGTTACACCTTACCTGACAGGGAAAAAAAAACCCTGCAGATAAACAACCCCAAATAAAATGCTATTCCTCTTTTCTGAAGAACCTGAAAAGCAATTACCTGCTCTAGGGCTCTCAGCATGACTCAGAGCTCACAGAGAAGTTTGTTTAGTGTAGGTGCCATGTGCCACCTGAAGTTGCTTACTGCGTAAACACAGTGCAAACGCTTATGTACCCACCTGGATATTCCAAAACATCCATTAGTACTTGAAACGAAAAGTGAATGCTCTGCTGAAGTGAAACCAAAAGCACTAAAATAGTAATACCTGCCCTTAAAATATTAAGGCAAGGCTTAAAGAGCTTTCAGTCCTTGCCACTACATTGCAAGCACTCAGCTCACCTGTCTTCTTCATCTTAAAATACATCAAATACTATGTATAGGCTGTCTGCCTCCTTTTTTAACACACAAATTATGGAATGCTACTTTAAAAGGTTAGATAAAGGTAGAATGGTTTGATACAGCAACAAAGACACTAAGCCATTTCTCACACCATTTTAAAACAAAGATTAGTAATTCATGCCAGCTGCAGAGGGATCTATTAGGCAGTATACTTTGAGTTCTGTTAATATACTTTTGAGTGTTGTAATCTGCATAATGAGAACAGAAAGGTTTTTAACAAAAAAGTTTTATTCTCTCAGTAGTCTTTCATGGTGATGCTGGAAAATGCCTTTGATAACAGAGTTAGTTACACTGCTCTGCAAGCACATGCTACACACTTAATTCAGTATGATCAATACCCTTCTTCACTAGGACATTAGTTGGAACAAAAATCTTTCATTTATCTGAAGACGACTACACAAAACCCAACTACTCCCAGATGCTTGTCTAGCAAAATCCTCCCTCCATACTCTACTGTAGTCCCAGTACATCTGAGAGCTGCTCTGATGCACAGGCAGCAATGGCACTGTGTGACTGTCACTTCTCTTCCAAAGCAGCAGCCTTTAAGCATTCTTTAGAGTGACAGTTGCTCAAAGCAGTGACTTCCAATTCCTCTTCAGTCACACTGGGAGATCTGACATCTACTGAAGTTCAACAGGAAATGTATTTATAAAACTGGCTACAGTTTTATGCACTTGGCAGTATTCTCTTAATCACTGTCAGAAGCAGTTAACACGCCACTTCCCACATCTTTGCAGTTGGGGACATACCTGTAGTTTGGAACCCGCACTCTTGCTTTCCACACCCACGTCGGCACTGTAAGAGCTGTTTGCCTGCATGCTTCCCAAGACACAGCAGACTGCAAAAAATCCCCAACCTTACCTTTAGAAACGCTTCCTTCTGCTCCAGGTGTTTGCTTATCATGGGAGTAACATGATCCGTCTCAGAGTTGGGACCCAGTTTGTCTGCTCCCCCACACCAATCTTCTTCTCGCTTATATTCTTGCTCCAGGCTTTCCAGTACACTGCACACCTTTCAGGAAAAAAGGAGACCAATTCAGTAAGGCAAAAAATCAAAATTAAAGCCTCAGAAAAAAGAAAACCCATCCACCCCTTACATTTACCCCCTAGCTTCTGACATGTTTTTACTGGGACTTAAGAGAAGGCAACAAACTTTGGCTGTAGGTTTGCAAGTACTGTCCAGGTTATGTGGAATTGCTCAGAGGCTGTCCCTAAAGTTGTTCATCTTTCTCTGCCTCTGTGACTGCATAGTTCTCTGGATGGGCTTAAGTTATGACTGCAAAGGAAGCAACCTTGCCAGCTTTCTCCCAAACTTTTCTGTGGACAAGCAGACTAAGCTGATTTTTCTCTGACTCCCACACAAAAACCAGAACTAGTTACCAAATGAATAACCAAACCTCATCAATCATTTTTTCAAGTAATGCTGTTTTATGCCATGCTGAGGAATTAACCAAGGCAGACCACAGATCATGTAGCATTTCTGTACCTGTTCAGAAGTTTTATAGAAGGCAACAGAGGCATTCACAAGCTTGAGACGGTCCTCCATCTTCAGCATCAGCTGTTGCCAGTGGGAAGCGACCTTCTCTGCACACTCCCGGATCATATCCATATCATAGTGATTAGCCTGCAGCATTGCCTCTGCCTTTTGCTGAACCTGTAGGGCACTTTGATGTGTTTTCTGACAAGAGGTGAGAAGTCAGGAGTTCAGTGGAGCACTTCAGTTCATTTCCTTGAAGACCTCAGAGCTTCACATTTCCACTGTGTCAGTGACACTTTTATACACATGCACGAACACCCATCAACTAAAAATGACTGTCTGATACTAGTTACTGTGTGACTTCTCTATGCAAATACAAAGGAAATAAATCCTGTAGAGATTTATCACCAACTCAACAATAAATAGCCGTTCTTAACAAATAGTAACTGTCTAGCATTAAGCCACATGTGATGTATATATGCTGCAGTACATGTTGTTGTAATTATGAATTTCAGTTTGATTTTCTTTCCCTTTGCAGTGAGAAAAAAGAAGACGAAAAAGATGTATCTTATTTTGGCAATCTTTATAGCTTTAATTTCAGTCTTTTGCACATCAGTAGTGAGCAGACTGATTAAAAAAAGACAACTCTCTACAGAAAAATTTTTTAAACTGTATTTCTCTGTGCAGAGAAATACCTAAAATCAAGTAATATAAAAATATTAAAGGATTAAATACTACTAAGTATTATTGCATCTGAGTAAAGAATGATCCACGACACATACAATTCTAAGCTTCCTAGTAATTTATTCTTAAATTGACAAACACCTAGAGGTCTCATGATTTTTGTACTTGAGAGTTACCAAAGCTCTCAAAATGTGGGTGCATATAGTGCAAACTGTAATAAAAAAAAATAAAATAAAAAAATCAAGAGAAGGAAAGCATAAAGCTCTACCAAACAGGAAACGAACATTAAAGACTTACTGCAAGGCAGAGTACTTCTGAAAATAGTCTACCCACACAATCATAATATTGCTAATATTATCACTAAGTTACTCAGTAGTGCATGTAAATGAATAATACTGCACTTCAATCAATCTTAAGAACACTGCCTGTTGTTTTGCAGAATATGACCAATCTGATAAGTTTAGTTTGAAGCCATGGCAGGGGAATTGACACACCACCACACACCAGTTTCAGAGAAACCTACTCTCAAACAAAAATGGAAACATTAAAGGATAACTTCAGAATACACAACACTGATGCCTCCTGTTGCATTTATCATTAACTTTTTTACATTTAGCATTACAGGTTACATTCTAGGAAAGGAATAACAAATTAAAACGCTATTTTGAGCAAAACTGCTGTGAACAGCTATCACTTTACAAAGATGCAAAAAGGCACTGAGAAGATGTTCACCTGGAATTGCAGCTTCAAAATGAATAAGAACAAAAAAAACCACCTTCTCTGTAAGTGTTTTCGTCTCTTTGCCATGAGTTCAACAGCTTTTCCTAGACTGAAAATGCTGCAGCATGAATCCAAGAGTGCTATTTACAAAGAACTGTAAATACAAGACTATGGTCACTAAAATGGTGCTTTTACCTCTATTGCATGTTGAAACTGCTCATGTTCCCTCTGCAACTGTTCTGCCTCCTGCAAAGAGCTAGCAGTGATAAGCCCAGCATTTAACATTGACTCTCCATTTCGGATCCAGCCCAAAACCTGTAACAAAAGAGAGGACCATGAAATATACAATTCCACTGCCAACCAGCAAAAAAGCACCACTGTAGAGGAAAAAGCATTTAGGGTCACATTAGCTCTGGAATCAATAACTAAATAATTTGTTAATTCCATACTACGGTGAATTTTACATTAAGTAAGCACAGTGAATGACATTCACTACAATTTCACTGAGCTAACCACTCGCAGCTTGCAGTCAGCTACTACATGCTTGTGGTTTCAGTTCACACTCTGAGAAAGGTTGTGCTTCTGAATACCGTTTCTGTCACCTGAAAAGCTGGAACAAGTTACAGGCAACAGTTGCCTAAAAGCCAGTGTCAGTAATGTAAATTGAGGATATACAGCTTAGTAAAAAGTATGCACATAATTTTGAAATAGTCATGTTGAGAAAAACGTTATCACTGAGTGTCCTTCTAACTGCTTAAAGACTTTCATTTTTTAGAATGTGCCTCCTTTGACATGTCCACTGAAACTGGAAGAATCCCTGGCTAGGCAGAAACCTCAGGAGGCCACCTTATACAGTCCTTAACAACAGCAGGAACATAGAACTTTTTAGACTCCTCCCAAAAGATCTCTACCTTGTTCATTACGCAAGACTCCAATCTCACACTTTTACTAGACTTTTTTTATTATAGTAAGTCTTTCAACTATCTCTTGCTTTAATTTTAGCTGATTTCATTTCTCCTGCCCACAACCAGGGACAAAAAAAAGAAACAAACCCCAAAAAAACAACAAAAAAACCAACCAACCAAACAAAACCCCCAGCACTTTCTCCCTCATAGCATCAGCTTTGTTTATCCCTCTCCTCTCTCCATTAGGAACATTATCTGATTCCCTCCTTTAGACTCCTCTAATCTTGGTGACCACAGTCTCTTCAATCTCTCCCATGTGAAGTTATTTTTCTAGAACGCTGCTCTTTTATAAGCTCTCTCCAGTTGATAACCATGACTTCGGTCATAATTTTTCAAATACTGAGTATAATGCGACATAATTCAGGTTATTCACTGCCATCTGTACAACTCTTCTATGGAACTGCTGCCCAGCCAGTAAATAACTTCGTATTTATTCAGCTGATTATTCTTTCCAGTACATCATGCTCTGTATTTTTCACTATTAAAACTCATATCGTTCTGAAAGCACAATGCTCCCATACATCAAGATAATTCTGAACTGTAATCTAGGGTCTTCTGATGAACTCAAACCCCTTTTCCAGCTTCTTTTGACTTTAACTCCAAAATAAAAAGCATTATTTCTAACATGTAGATTTTCTGACTGAGAACACGATCTAGTGGTATCCAAATACAGATAAATAATTTTTTTTTTCATTTTAAAATCTGTTTTCCAATCCATTGAGTCTCCCAATAACTTTTGTTACTGAGCATGTTTTTTCAGCAAGTTATCATTTTTGGTAATGTAGTCTCATATGACATTCTCATAGTAAATTAGGGCCAGACAGACTGAGCTAAACTATTTTAAAAGCTTTGCTACTGCTTTCCCACCCCTCCCAGAAGAGCTGTTACATTGTCAGGAAAAAAAAAGGGGGTTTATCAATGGGAAGTTATGATTAATTAACCTGTGTTACCCTTTTCTCCTTTTGTCACTGCTCAGTTTAATAAACTACTTGTTTCAATATTTTTCCTGGGAACAGTGTTAAACTAGCTGGCCTGTAATCCTCCCTTAGCTAGTCCTTTCCCCCTTTTGAGAAGGACATGTTGAGTTCCAGGCCTCCAGAATCTCACCCAATCTCCTGAAGTTTGGAAACAATAAGCACTAATGTCTATGACATTATTTCAGGCAGTTTTCTAGGTGTTCTAGAGTGAAATTCTTTAGGCCCAGTTGATTTGAACTTCACCAGTGTTTCTAACTTTTTCCTACTAACTGATTTTAGACCTTTCACCACTGCTAATAAATATATTAACGACCAAATCAGTTAGCTCTTAACACTAAATATTCTCATCTGGTGATCCACACATGACACTACCAATTAATGCAGTAATGCACCAGGTTATTACTGAGTTATCAGGATGATATGACTGTACTTGCAGACTGGAAACATAGGCAGAACCCAGGAAAATAACCAATTAAAACTCCCTTCCTCAAAACCAAAAGGCACATGTGGGTCTACATTGAAAGTACACTCTGACATGTCTGACAGCTTGAAGCAGCTGAGGTCTAGCCATCCTGACACAACATCTATTCCCTCAAATCTCAAGCACAATCTCACCCTCTGTCTTACACTTACCCAGACTGCGGTATGGTTGTATTATTAATGCAGTTTTTCCCACTTCTGTCTGTACAATGAACAGCTAACAAGTTTTTTTCACCCTGGTAACATGTACGTGAGTTCTCCTATGTAAGTTCTGGAAGTCTGTAGAAAAGAGTAAGTCTACAGTGTAGAAGGGAGGGTGTGATAGCACCTGCCAGATGTGTAACTGGGTGCACATTCTGGTCCTCTGGGGAGAAAGCACTGGGTCAGGTGCAGCCTTGCAAGCAAGGGGAATATGGCTCTGGCTTTGGAACAACCTCTCCTACTGCAAAGGAGACACTTGCAGATCACAGCCTGGGGCACACAAAAGGGACCATGAAAGAGGCTGGGAGTTTCTAAGTTGCTAAGGCACCTGGGGATTGTTAACACTCAAGGGAGCAAGCCTGGGTAAGCCTCAGGAGCAAGAAAAAGGGCAGCTTCTGAGGGAAGCAGATGGGTCCAACACACTGTAGATAGAAACTACACTTGAAGACATAGCTTTTCTGCAAGAACACAGAGAGATATGATTTTTTAAAAATCCCTTTTTTAGTTCTATTTTGTCTTACGGAAGTAATTCTAGGTTCCTTCTCTACCTTAAAAAGTAGTTCTTCCAGGTACACTGCAACAAAACACACCTTTTTAGGGTTCTTATATATCTAGCCTTCTTCAGAGAATTTTAACAAAGAAGAATGCTTAAAGCAGCACCAGTCGAAAGCTCCTCTTGACTTGGCATCCCATTACATACAGCAGAGACAGCTAGAACAGAACATGCCATTTCAAACACAAAGACTTGCCCTCCTGCTTGGTGCAGGTCAGGGTGCAAGTGCACCAGCTGGTACAACTCATAGGAGGAAATTTGCCAGCAGTACTTTCCCCTTCCCTCTGCTCTGACTCAAGGGGAAAATATAAGCACTAGTGAATAGGGAGCCCGTTCTTCTTCCAGGGGTGCTGCCTTCAGGGCTTGTTGGCATGTTCCCACCACCCCCCTGAGCGGATCACAAACCCTCTCTTTCCCCTCGCAGCCTTCGACAGGCTAGAAAAGCATCAGGAGAGCATCAGCAAAGGTGTGGAAAAGAAAGAGAATTTGGGTCACTTGGGACACCTGAAAGGGTCAAATAGGTAGGTCTGTAGATAAATGCTTGATTTAGGATTAGTTTCTTGAACAGATTTTTGACTCTAACTAAACATGATCACAAGACAACTTGCTTCAGTCTGCTGTCCTAGCTATGTTTTCATATCCATATGGCACTACACAGAGTGCCAGGATACCCTTCCTGAGTAGTATTTTGGGATAGTCAGAGCTCAAGCACCAAGCTGAAAGATCTCCTAGTGAAAATACAAAGCAGCTCCAGATACTCTTGAGGGCAGAAGTATCTGTACACTATTGTATGTATATCAATATATAGTTATATATCTAAGAACATACACCATGATCAGAACAGCAGAAAATATTGCACTGAAAAGGCTTAATGAGCATACCGAAACCAATTGGATTGGGTTTGGAGCTTGGTAGGGATTTTGACCTTAAGCAGAGTAAAGCATTAATTCCACAAAGCGAGTATGTGGGAGTGATTGTAGCAATAAGTAATTCAAAAGCTGTATTTTAGGTGATTAATAAAAAGGTTTGTCTGGCAAACAGGCAGCTGGAGTTCTGGATGAGACAGACATTCTCATAAATATTTCTCTGCCTCCACCTACTCATATGTCCCTGCCCTGTAAAAAAGTGGTCACATTTTCCTTTCCATGTTTTTTTCCCCACATATAGCTGTCCCTTTTTATTTCAGTCAGCATTATCTTCCCCCTGTGTTCCACAGTTTTTCTACACTGAAATTTTCTATCTGGTTTCTCCCTTTCTGCACCTATTACACACCAAGTTGACAAGCAAACTCTTTGCAGGTTTTCTTTAAACCTCTGTTTGTCTTCTGGCTCTTCTGCTTCCTCCTAGTCCTGAGGCTTGATCTACAAAACTTCAATGCCACAAAGCAGAACTGGTACCGTAGTTAAGGAAGAAGCAATACTGAATGTTTTTGTCTACTTTCTGTGCTTATTTGATAAAAATTCTCTAAGCACCAAGTTTCACTACCTAGTACTGAAGAGAATCTTTGCAAGTATTTGGCTAAATTCCTGCAGCGTTCCAGTCTAACCTCTTCACATTACTACCTGCTATATATTTTTACATCTTTTATATAAACATATATAGTGTGCATGTGTGTGTGCATGTGTGTGAAAATACAACAGCAGTAATGTTGCTTTGGCAGTAAAAATTTAAATGGAAATAACGTTCGAATTCTTGCTGTGGAGACAGTATCCAATCTACACAATAAATATTCTTACATGCAGCTCATCAACAATAAATCTAACAGAAAATCACAGTAACTCAACAGGAAAACCATGTGTTCACCGCTTCAGGCAACAAAACACAAACAAAATAGACTGAAGAGGAGGTTTACAACTTCATTTGACTCTCAGGTAAAGCACTTACTGTGACCTGCTGACCTGTAAAGTTTTTCCCAGTGCAGAAGAGACAGAGAAGATCATGCTTCCTGATACTTAATAAAAACTAAAATCAATCAGATATGGTTTTCTGAAAAGGCAACTGAAATCACAAAACTAGGAGTTACTAGCCTCAAAACATTCCAAAAGTCTCAAAAGAAATCCTATGAGACAATATATGAACATTCAGTTTGAGTTCCACTCAATTTTTAGGCCTCAGGCTGGGCAAGTATTGCAGGTGAATCTGTACAGTAAAATCTGGAAAAGCAATACACGAACCTTCCATCACCTACATGTTCTCGTATGTTTGTTTGAGAATTCACACCTATTATGGTATTTAATTCAACATAAAATCCCACTTGATAGAGGTGTGTTCTAGGAATATAAAATAGAATATACATTTTTCTTCCTAATCCCAGTCTACCAAGAAAAGACAGTTGGCTAGGTTAGTGTACTATCTATACCTTTATTATAAGATAAACTTTTCCAGTACTTCCTTAATAATCTGAATTTGAGCTTCAGTTTCAGTCAGGGCTAGCAGTGGTTCGAAAAAGTTAGAAATTTCTTATAGAATGATCTACAAATCACATACAAAGTGCAACAGTGATATTCCCTGAAAATCCATGATATTCATCATATGCCTGTTTCTGCCAACATACAGAACATTTGTTCCAAACACAGGTTTTAAACATGTGTCTTTCTTGTCACATTTAACTTGCATACAAACAAAGCTAGTGGACCAAGGCACTCACTTTATTGTGGGAGCATGCAATAGAAATAACTATTTAAAGAGTGTCTCTCTGAAGTGCTATATTCTTTTACTGAATACTATTTCACTGCCATGGAAATTAACAATTTTATTCTTACTGAACCATCCCACCCAAACCCACTGATGTACCATAGAGGGATGAGAGTGCCTCAGCTGGCATTCACATTATTTCTTTTTTCCCTTCCTTTGCAGACGTGCACTCTTTTCCTTCACCCTCAAGATAACAAGCAACTGAGTACAGAAACTATCCTGATCTGCAACAACTTTATCTCAACCATAACTCACGTGAAAGGAGGAATCTGTAATTTGCACTGACCAAGATGAGTAAGTGCTAAGGCAGATACAGCACAGTTCAGTAGAGGACGCCAAGGCTTGAAATAGAACATCAGGTATTACTGATGCCTACATTGCACTGACAGCAGACAACTACCAACTTTTTGCATTCCTTTAATTCAAGACCACACAGCAACTTTGCATCTGCTACTGCAGAGCAACCTACCACTGCCTGAAAATACTTTGGGAACCTTCTATTCACCTCTCCTAGACTTAGCTGGATCCCTTTCATATTAAGAGTTGTCATTCAGTCTCATTATGGGCCACAGTAATCCAATACTACAGCAAACTTCTGTGATGCTGCCAAGTGTGAGCAAGATCAAAAACTCTTACCTTTTCTAGTGTCTTGTTTCTTTTTTAAACTTTCACCTACTTCAGTGGCTTTGCCCACATCTCAGATTCACCAGAAGTTTAGATGTTTATCAGATAAAGACCTCAAAACTTGCCACTTGATTGCCAGGAGAAGCAAAACTTTGTTTTTCTTCTCAAGGAAAATAAACTACATTGATAGATACTATGTTATCACTATTTGCAGATGTTTCAAACAATAGACCAAAAAGTATTAGGTCAGTATGCAGGGACTATGACTGAGCACTGTTGTTCATTCCCATACAGATGGTAAAAGCATGAGTTTAACATTAGTTCAAATCACTCTACACTTCAAATACTTGACTGGTATCTACAGAATATCAGAATAGTTTGGGTTGGAAAGAACCTCTATGACCACTGAGTCCAACTGTTAACCCAGCATTGCCAAGTCCACCACGAAAGCATGTGTCTCAGCGTCACATCTACGTGTCTTTTAAATATCTTCAGGGATGGTGCCTCCCTCAATCCAGCCGCAGTGCTTGATAACCCCTTCAGTAAAGAAATTTTTCCTAATATCTAATCTAAACCTTCTCTGGCACAACTTGAGGACTTTTCTTCTTGTCCTACCACTTGCTTCCTGGGAAAAGAATCCAACCCCCACTTTGATACAACCTCCTGTCAGGCAGTTGCAGAGAGTGATAAGGACGCCCCGAGATTCTTTTATTCCAGGCTAAACATCCCCAGCTCCCTCAGCTGTTCCCCACGGGACTTGTGCTCTAGATCCACACAGCAAGATCGACCGGTGATGCAAGTTATAAAAATGCACCTTATGTTAACAGAGGATGAAGTTTCTCACATGATCAAAGTCGTCCCCTGCCCCCAACGAAAGACTTTATACAGCAGGAGGCCATTTCCCGCGTGTGTTTTTGGGAGCAGAGCTCCCAAAGGGGGAGGGCAGAGCTGTCGGGGGCGGTGGGGCCGTACCTGCTTGACCTCTGCCTGCAGGTGGCGCAGCTGCACGCACTGCTCCAGGTGCTTGCGGTGCTGCTCCGCCGCCACGTCCAGCTCCTGCTGCTTCTCGTGCAGGAACTCCAGCAGGTCCTGCACGCGAGTGGCCATGTCCACGTCTCTGTCGCAGAGCAGCTCCACACCTGCAATCGGGACAGTCCCTTATGAATGACTCGCAAAGCCTCCCAAGACAAACAGCCCATTTCCACTGTTTTACCCTTCACTTTCTACCCTTCATTTTTTCATTTGCTTCTCCAAGTTCAACCTAATCCTTGGAGCGTTTGCTTACGTAAGTATAGGGGTTTGCACTCTTAAAAAGTGAAATGTGATTTTTTTAAAGTCTGATACTTACCCTACGTGACCGTACACACTGAAAGGTATCAAGTGAAGGGGCATAAGGAACAAAAAAGGAAGACATTACTTGAAAGCTGAAAATCTTTGCTTGATTGCATTGGTCTGATTACCTATAAAACTAACACTCCCTTATTTACTCTTAATTTTACTGACGTCCTGGGTGAAATCCTTTTCTTTAAAAACTAAACACCTTCAGGTGTTGCCAATTCTGATGAAATTATGTGCCATAGTATCAGGATGTTCTCATGAACACTATCGAATGACTTTGAGTACAAAGGAGTCCACATGTCTCCAGCTTACGGTTAACCAGCATCTCTGCTATTTTCACACATCCCGTGCAGAGACAACTGGATAATTCTTACAAAGCCACTGCCCGGAATAGCACGAAGGAGCCATCTTACCAGATGCCTGCACTTCATTGACATACTGCAGCAGATCCTGCCCTTGGTGGATGACATCAAAGGTCAAGTTATTCATGGTCAGGGCTTTGTCTGCATGATGCTGGAGCCTCTGTTCTGCTATTGTAAGATCTTCAGTGTCGAAGTCATTCATCTGCTGAGAGAGCTCATCATTCCAAGACTCAAGGTCTGAAATTATCTAGGGGAAAAAGGAAGGAGACAATGTTCAATTACCCACTACACAACAGAAAACAGTTTATTTCCAATGTTGCACTCATGATTGAGGTAGGGAACTCAAGTTGCTCACTGTTGGCTGGCTTCACTCATCAAGTCTGACATGGTTCAGACACAGGCTGTCTTATCATTGATTTTAAATTTTGGCAAACAATCCAAAAAAATCTCTTTGAGAACTGCTGCAGTTCTTCAACCACTTGCAACACTGTGGGTACCCCTGCCTAACTTAAGGTACTCCATCAACACAGTACTTGTGAAAGAGATGAAGTTAACACATTTTTATCTCTACTTTTAAAGGAAAATGTGGATCTGGAACATCTTTTTAATTCTTCTAACTGCACCATGGAACATTCACACATAAAGAGCCAGCTTAGCTTACATTTGTGCCAATCTCGAGCCCTTTTACAAGAAAGCCAGCTCTACCCTTCTGTGGGCAGGAAGCATCAGGCCACGTGCATCTTTGACTTCTGCCAGACAACTGAGAAGTACACTTACCACAAAAGGCTGGGTACTCGGTGAATGCAGCAAAACCAAAAAGCATGCTTTATTACAGTATTACTGCAGTGCCATAACTAAGTTTGCTTGCTGACATCTTTCAGCTACACTTCAGTTTTTACACTTTAATTCTGGATTTTATTCTTCGCGGTAGGATGTTCAAAGAAGGGTAGCTAGGAAAGTTTTGGGGTTTTTTAAGACATGTATCACAACAATAAGTTCTCCTTGTCTGTCCACACAAATTTATTTTCCAAAACATATTGCAAAGCCTGTCTGAAATGTAAAATATTCCTTTTAATTATGATACAAAACTGGTTTTCAGGCTAACAGACAGTGCTTACAACCCTCATTATCAAAGTGGGTTGAGTTCGTATGGCACAGATTTGATGCGTCAGTTACTTTAAAAAAGTCTGTCTAATACACTTATCCCTCCAGCCAATAATCAAATTTTTTCCAGAATTTTTAGCACAGTTTTGGCACCAACTATTGCAGTTCACTGGGAAGGCAAAGTTATAGATATCAAGAACCACGTATGGCTTAGTTCCAGTGTTCTACAATATCAGGAGTAGGACAAACTCATGTGAACAGTGCTAAATGACAGTCAAGTACCTATTTATGCATCAAGACACAACAAAAAGAGGACCTGACTAAATGGGCATTGGCAATCAAGTACCTTAAGTGCATAAATATTTAACCAAAGTCATTTGTTGTCAGCAAAAGAAAGATGCCACTACTCCTTTTCAAGTGGCAGTAATAGTTCCAAAGTCAGTGAGACAGTTAAACGACCAAGACATTCCAGGAAAACAGGCCTTCAAGAAAAAAAAAGCAGAATGGGGGAGACAGCAAAGTTAAATCATCTGTATAAAGCCTCTGTAGTTTGCTACAATCTCTCATGAAGGCTTTTTTCCATTCTGCTCACATGACGCCATAAAAAAATGGGCACATCAAGCAATTAGTATTAACATTGTGGCACCAGTGAGTTACTTCCTGTTTTAAAGGTGTTCTGCAAATATTTTTACTTGATTCCCTATGTATTCAAGTTTTGCACTGTGTCATGATGGGAGATACCAAACAACTAAGGTAGCTATTTGCAATCCCTAAACCTGCTCAGCTACCTCTGCTGAAGTAAAAACAGGCAGTCAGGGATAACACTGAAAACAGAAAAGCTGATGGCCACAGTATTCAGGAAGCTAAGACAGGACAAAGCTTTTAGCCATTGCTTGAAGCTCATTTCATCTTCCATGTGCTCTAAGCATCACACACTCTGTACAGGCATTATGAGTGGTTTTCCCTCTAAACACACAAACTGGAGGCTTCACCTCCCACAAAATCCTTAACAATCCTTCATTTCCTTTTTACTTGGCCCATGCCTAACATGTCTTATCATCTCCCTCTGCTCTTCATGTCCTTTTAAGTGACCTGAAATTTTAAAGAAACTTCATGTTTTCCTGACAGTCCAGCCAGAGAAACTGCTTACTTTCAGCTCTTGTGCATCTCAGATCTGCCCTTCCCAGCTTTTCTCTCTGAAACTCTGTTCATTTACTATTAAAAGCAGTGGAGGTCACCTAATGTTTGTTTCTTCATCCACTGCACTAGGGAAGTTCTAAGAACACAGATTTACCATGTTATTTTCATCCAGGTGAGTTAACAACATTCAAAAGTTCCCTTGAAGAAATAACTGTAGTTGGACTTTGTCCAACAGAAATCTGGGCATTAAAGAAGGTTGCGAAACTCCACCATCAAAACACCATCTTTCAAAACACCATTATACAAAGGATTAAAATTTAACATGGCACATTTATGACACTGTTTTAAAAGCAAAGCCAGTCCATCTCCCTTCAGAACAGATGCCAAAACCTTATCTCTTTTACTAGGGATTTAAGTGGGAATAAAGTAAAAAACACAGTAAGCTCCCAATATGACTCTGCTGTTGCTAAGTGTCAGTATTGTTATAATAATGCAATAGATCATAGTCACTAGCTCCTAAGATTCACTTTGATTGGAAAAACAACTAGTTTCAAGAGGTCAAAACTCTGTGTTGCCTCAGCCAAGAGGTTTCAGTGATAGTGCCTCCAAAGAACAGCCATGAACAGCCAGTAAGAATTACAGCTTTTCCCATGCTATCTCATAACAACCCCATGCTTAAGATCATGGCACACACACAGTTTAAAGCAGTTTGAAACACTCTGAACAAGACCAATATATTCCCTTTCCTCTTCAAAAGATCAGGATGCCCAGGATTCAAATAAATAATGCCAGCATGTTTGCATACTGATTCAAAAGGTAAGTAGTCAATGACCATCACAGAGAGTTTCCTAACAAGGGCAGTAATCCTCATATTTTTTCAGGAGTAATTAGGTGGGGCAAGGTGGTCTATTTGTCTATTTCAGCCATTGCACCCATTGTGAAAATCTGAGGGCAGAGTTAATACAAAAATAGCATTCACTAAGCCCTCTCTGCCCACATTCGTCAGTGCTTTCCCTAAAGTTCTGCTTTACAGGCAACACTTTTAGAGCAAGCAGGCTCCCATTTTGCTTGTAAAGTTTTGTCAAGACAATCAGCATTAAACAAAGAAAAAAATGACCAACGGACATCTAAAGTAACTGAATCACAAATTCATACTCCTCCCAGAAAATGGACAACTCAGCATAAACACAAGCTAACAATTTCCCATAGCACATGCTCAAGAAGTTCCTAGTGCAGGTTCTGAGCTGCTTGATAATGCTACATTCTATTAAATGTAAAGGTAACACTGTCAGGGAACAAGGCAGGGTATAATACAGAAGGGATGCATACTCTTTCATACTGAGTAGGGAAGAAATAAAGACCCACAGGTCACTTCTTAGAAGTGTCTAACTACCTTTCATGGTACCAGCTGAGTTCTCACCAAGACATGGAAAATATTATCTTCTGGGGAGAGAAAAAAAAAAGGGAAAACGGGAAAAGGAGAAGAGTTAGGTCTCTGTGAAACCCCGGCATTTTACATCCTTGTCTTTTCAGCAGTGTGATTTAACAGGCATCATGTAAGTATGGTCCAAAAATAGAGTTGAGATAAAGCACTGAGCTGAAAAGTGTATGGTATGCTCTGTGTAGAGCCCTGGCATAGGCCTCAAGGCATGTAAGTTACAGACAGGCAAAAATGCACAGATACAGATGAGACAAACACATTTTGGACTGTGTACTTTGCCACCAGTGTTACCATCCCACTGGCTGGGTTCACACACACCTTCCTCATGCTACTAATCACACTAGCAAGGGACTCTTCACCTACATTATTTTGCTCATTTTTGCCTTTAGTTAATACAGGCATTTACAAAGGCGTCCTCCAAATAGCTCACAAACAATGGCACTAAAAATTATGCTGAGGATAAAGAAGGTCAAGTTTATATGCCAAGAGCAAGGGGCAAAACAGAGACAGTACTGCAGTTATATCAATTTCAGAAAAGCAGGAGTATCTGAAAAGTTGTAGGATAAAAGAAACAAAGTACTTTATCAGCAAATAATAAGGGAAGTGTAAGGAGAAGAAGGGAATTAATCCTGCCAGCAAATCTCTCCACTGTCCCCAGAAGCACAGCTGCATGGTATGATCCTGCAGTGCCAGGGGAGCCCTTTGTCCCGTTTTAGCCTGTGTAATTTTGCAAGCAGTAAGAGAAGCTAGAAACACTACTTGCCTTCAAGAAAAGCTGTCCTCACAGGATGCTCCCCTGAATGAACTGCCCCTACAGCCAAGTCTTAATTGACTGAACCAGTCACAAAAAATCCTGGAGGAAGGAGAAGGTCAAAACAAGGTCTGCAAATTCCTAGCTGGCATCTGGCTCCTCCTCATTATCAAGTTACTTCAGCTGAGCTTATGCTTTCAAACAACTGACCTGGAACTAGTCCCCACATTTTCTTCCTGGAAGTTTCTGAACAGATGTCTTCCTTCAGGGAGAGGGAAAAGAGAAGCGTGCTTTGCTGAGGAAGCACAGAAGACATGGTACAGAGACAGCAAAACAGTCAACATTTTGCTGAAGTCACTCTGCAGCCAGGGCCATTTTCTTTCCTGAAGGACTCTCCATCAATCTAAAATAAGCATTATTTTTATTTCCAAGCCATACAGACAAATTATACCAACTCTTTCAACAAGGTAACTGGTACTTTGCTTTATGTTGTATGTGGCAAAATGTAAAGTACGTCAAGTGTCAGGTTTAGAAAAAGCAAGACCTGTCAAGTGTGTACAGTTTTGGGCACTACAATATAAAAAAGACATTAATCTACGAGAGAGAATCCAAAGGAGGGCCACAAAGAGGATGAACGGTTTGGAGGGGAAGCTGTATGAGGAATGGCTGAGGTCACTTGGTCTGTTCACCCTGGAGGAGACTGAGGGGAGACCTCAGTGCAGTCTACAACTTTCTCACAAGGGAAAGTGGAAGGGCAGGTACCAACATCTTCACTCTTGTTACCAGTGACCGCACTCAAGGAAACAACATGAAGCAGAGCTACGGGAGGTTTAGGTTGGATATCAGGAAAAGGTTCCCAAAGGATGGTTGAGCAGTGGAACAGGCTCCCCAGGGAAGTGGTCACAACACCAAGTCTGACAGAGTTCAAGAAGCATTTGGGCAACACTCCCAGGCACATGGCGTGACTCTTGGGATGTCCTGTGCAGGGTCAGGAGTTGGACTTGATGATCCTTATGGGTCCCTTCCAACCCAGTATATTCTATTCTATGATTTTATGAAGTTAGGGTTTGCAGCTTCCTGATGCAAAATCCTATGGGTATCACCAAGTAACAGTACCAGAAATACTCCTAGCTATATAGATGCTGTCCTGCACTGAAGCACTAGAACACATCTGCAAAGCAGGGCTCCTGCAACCAGCCTTTTGCTATTGTAGAATCCTGGCTTATGTAACCTACAGCAGAGAACAATCAACTTAATAATGAACTTCACCCAAACCTTTATCCTAATTCTTCCATTAATTTTCTTGGTACGCATTGCCCCACACGGCTGCCACTCCCTCAAGAAAAGTATTCTGAGAACATCTCACAGACATCAAGCACTGTTGATCACTCCTGCAAAGACTGTAAGCATATGTGAGACAGCTACTCTCACACAGTCAAACTAGAAAACTCTCTGCAGACCACTGTGAATTGCAAAATTGAAAAAAAACCCTTCTTAGTCTTCCTTTACACCAGAGTTGCTGTTACTGTAGAGTGCATACTCTCACTTCCTCTGTGGGTAAGGATCAAGAAAATGTGTCTGTCTATTCCGGCACCACAGCTAACAATGTGCTAGCTAAACCAGACTTCAGCCATGACATCAAATCCTGACTTTCAGAAAGGGAAAAAAACCCCAAACCAGAAGACTAAAACCCTGAGATGCTATCACTAAAAACCTGAGAAGCTTTCTGCCCACTGCCTCTTCACCCTCACATTCATAACCAACAGCTGCAGCTTTTACCACATACAAGCAAAGGGGTAAAACTATCACTATAACTCCTGGTTTTCAGAATCTTGAGTCATGTAAGTCATTATACACTCAAACAGGATCATTTACCCATGGATAACCCTGAATCTCTTATGAGGCACTAACTTGTTTCAGTCACTGTGGAGAGCACTAGTAGTTTTAAAAAGTCATATGAACTTAGCTGAAGCTTTTTAATGCAACTCTGCGAACCCAGACTCCCCGTGGAGTTTCCACGTCTGTTTGTATACATGTTCCTGCTCACAAACAGAAAGTTTTCAACTGATAAGCTACAACTCTCCTGCACAGTTTGGACAGGCTCAAAACCTCTTGAAGTTTTGCAGGGGTGCAGCACTACAGCTGCTACTGAATTACTTTCAGAGGTGGAAAAGAATTTTATTTTTAAAAAATGACAGCCCACAGAACATTCCCAATGATTAAGACAGAATTCCAAATACCACTTGCAGCTGCCAACTGAAAAAAAGACCGTTGATTTGGAAAAGAAAGAGAAGAGGGGTGTTATTACAAAGCACCAGTTTAGAGGGTTTGTATGAAACCATCTTGCAAGTCTTATTCACATTAACAGCAGGCATACTAGTTATATCAAGGTAGTTTGATATTCAAACTAAACTTACCAGATGAAGCAACTGATGCATTATGATTTCACCACACATTTGCTTAAAGATACACTGAGAGCCAGCTGAAAAGCTCAGCTCTTCCTGAGCACTGAGCTCTTCTGACACTTTCACATACAGGACAAAAGCCTTAGTTCAGGCAAGAATTAAGTCTATCAGTCACTTGAGCTGCATGCCAGTGCAACTACACAACCTCAGCATAAACATTCCTACACAAGAGGAGAAGTGTGTGCAGTGCAAGTCTAAAAGCAAACACTCACATCTATTGCATCTCGTTCAAATATGCGGAGCTGCAGAAACAGCTCGAGTTTGATCTTGCGTTCTTGAAAAAGCTCCTCCATCTGAGACTGGGCCTCATCCAGCTGCTGCAGGACTGTCTCTATGTGGTTGATCGAGCTGTTATGGGGGGTCTTGTTACTCGAAATGGCAGAATCCCTATTCAAAGCAGAAAGAGGGGAGGGGGAAGAAAAAAGAGCATTGTTGAAAAAAAAAACTCCATACAATTTGGATGCTATACATGACCACAAGATGCAAGCTTGCTTCAGATAAGGTTGGTGCAAGCCATATTGCATGAAAGCTAAGTCTGTACATCTTTGTGTTCTAGTACTTGAAAAAAACATTAGTAAATTAATTACATTCATTTTTTTGCCCAATTCACATGTAAAGACATTCTGTTTACAGGAAGGATAAAATCTGAAAACCAGAGACAAACGCTTCCACTGTGATAAGGAAGTAGCGTATGGTAACTGTTTACTTTACTGAATCTTCCTGGCAAGGAAAGAAAATCAAAATTAGCTAATTAAAAAAGTTACTTTATCTTTTACCTGAGTATAAAACCTGAAAATTCAGATATGTTAATCTCCTGCAGCAAATGAGACATGTACCAGAGCAGCTAGGAACCAAATTTATTTATTCAGATTATTTTTCAATGAAATGGACGCAAACTTGGCTTTTACTACAATGAAGTTACTTGTCAGTCTGCAAAACAAATTCAAGTGTCTCTTTATAAAACAGCTGCTGCTCAGAACCTAAAATGCTGTGGAGCCCTGCATGTCAGACTACAAAAACACCTAATTGCTTCTATCCAAAAGGTAGCTTATGTCAACAAAATCTCCTTCTTTGGCAGCAGTGTTTATAAGCTGAGCTTCCTGTAAACAGAGGTTTAGAGACCATCAGTACAGCATGAAAGATCACTGTAGTCCTAATATTTACAAGTTTTATTTATAGGTCATATCTTGTACTCATCATCTCTATCCTCAAAATAGAAAGAGCCTCACAGAACATCAGATGAACATCAGGAGAGATTTAAATAAAAATCTGTTTTACCTTAGTTGCTGTATGAGATCTTCACCTTCTTTTATGACATTGACTGTAACCTGCAGAGTGGTCTGTTGTTGTTGACCAAAACGTTTAATCAGGTCTTGGACAGCCTCCACAGACTCAGCATAGACATCATCAAGCAGTTCTTTCTGTAGCTCTTCAAGCCACGTCCACAGCTAAAGGAGAGGGGAAAAAGCAAGAAACATAAGCCCAAGGATCAGGCAGGCAACTATTCCGTATCAATCTCCCTGGACAAGAGAAAACAGACTGAGGTGGCAGGGAAAAAGAGGATTTGTTTTTCTGCATAGAAAAATCCCATCCTCATATTAATGAAAACAAGCCTTTGTTTCAAAAAAAGGTTTTCGCTTCTTGGAAATACCAGGAAAGCTTTATCCGTGTTGCTAAGTCACCCTTTCTTCCCCATTTTCCTTCTAGAGAACTGAGCGTATCCGATTGAGCAGCACAGAGTTCATAGTGAGAATCCCATCTGCAGCTCTGCGCAAGAGTCCCTGGGAGAGAAATGCTATGGTAACACTCTCCGAGAGAAGGGAGGAAGGAAGGAAGGAAGGAAGGGAGATGTATTGTAGCCACCATCAAATTTGCACTGCCAGGCTGACACTGCACACAGACAACATAACACTTTTCAGTGGCCTTCAAAAAAAAGGAAAAAGAAAGGGCATTTCACAAAATAAAATACAGAGACAAATCTGATGTGAGAAGTTATTGTTCTGTCATGATGGTGGCTGCCCTCCTGATTTCAATTTCATGCTATAATAACAAAAACCATCATAAGCAATTCTACCAGTTCATTAGACATTCTTCTTCCCTGCTTCACACGTGCACATATCCCTGCTCAAAAATGCTCATGCACCGTGGCTTACACAAAAACCCTTTGCTATATGCTGGACAGGTATCACTGCTGGTCACGTGAAGAACCCTGTGGTGTTCTTCTCCACAACTTCATGATGGAAACTGTTGCATCCTAAGCTCTGTGTGAAAGTCACTCATCAGCAAGCCATTAGCCATCTATTGTGGAACAGAAAAAAAAGCAGCAGGAGCACGGCTGTGTCCTGCAACACTCCCATGGGCAGCACCAACATCACACTGGAACAACTGCTCTCACAGGAAGCATTCAAACCCGGTCCCTCCTGTCTATTTTACCATCCCATCCCCAATGCTGCAATTCCAAGAACAAGAGCTTGTTTTTTATCCCAAAAGAGTAACTCTGATCTGATAAAAGGTTTTAAGGTCTTCTGATGACATTTCAATCTCTCCATTTGAAAACTTTAGAGATTTGTTGAACCTAATTAAAAGGTTAACATTGTTAAAATACATAACTAAGCAATCAAAACTGCCTTAATTTCAAAATCTGAGAAACTCTGTTTTATTTCTTTGCTAAATGTTTTCTACAGAAATAGCTGTTTTATGTTGCTGTTTATACATATATGTTCTGATCATAAAGGTTTCCTAAGTACTACATTAAAATGGAAAACTCAGAGAATTATTCCAGATCTTGATTAACTAGTTCCTTTGAAAATTTGTTTTAAAATCAAATGCTAATTTTGGTATCTCATAGCTTTGCATGCCTCCTTCTAGGTTTTGAGTAAACCAAGCTATAGGCTAAGTTTTCACAATTGGGATGAACTAATGGGATTTAACCAGACTCTTTTCTACAAATCTACTACCCCCTCCTCCCCAAACCAGAAATGTCTGTTCATACACAGCTATTCGGACTACTCATATGCTTCAAAGACAATGCTTGTCACAAACCTGAATGCAGCTCCACAGTTGTAAACACCACAAGCTCAAGGCACAGCAGTCTTTCTTATTAAAAGGAGAACAAATCAATAGAACTCAACAAGTGGGTCAGAAGCACTTGTCAACATTCATTCCAGCATAACCCAATGCAGCATCCAAATGGTTTTTTTCCAAATGCGTACTTCGGAACGCAACTTTAACTGGGAAACAAACGAAACTTAAGAGCAAGAAGGCTGAAAATACAACCTGAAAATTTTACTAATGCCCAGAGGATGTGTATTTATTCCTCTCTTAGCTCGTGAAGTTTATGCCTGAGCCATAAAAATAGGGCATCGAGTCAGAGACGTTCCAAGTGAGCTGGTGTGTACACCTAAGCAGTACAGCCTGCAACTGTGCAGATACAGATATTTGAGAGCAACACTTTGCTGTTTTCTGCAATGTGCTTAGTGCTGGCTGGAAGACCTCTACATGCTTGCATACACTCCATGCTTACTGTGCTGCCTACAAAAGGCCGAATTTACACAGATATTTACTACAGAGAAACTGGGATTAAATCATTTTGAGTCTCTCAGACTATATCAAGTTTGCCCCCTAGGTCCCTCAGAAGTACTTGTACCGCAACTGAAGACAGGTCTGAGAGCCACTTCAATTTTTAACAGCTGCCTTCTGCAGCTGAGTTGTGTCAGCCTTCTACAAGGAATACACCTCACCTCTTCATTTCTTATTCTTCACATAGACTTCAGCCACTTCCATAATGGGATGGAGATCTGGCAGAAGCAACAAAACCTACAAGCACTTGACTGGTAAGGTACTGTGCGTGCAAATAATTCCCTCAAGCTCACCCTGGATGCTGGAAACCAAGCCAACAGAGGACATGCAGACCTTTCCCTCTGCAGAGCCAGTTCAGGGTAACACCACCTGCCTCGAGCAGAAGGACATGGGCACCAGCACAACCAAGTGTTACACTGGCTGGCTTAGTGCCTGGTCAGCATGGCACCACTATAAACATGGTATGTGGCCCCCAATGCACTGAAAAATACACTGTGTTTGCCCAGCCCATGAGCTGAACTGTCCACTGCTTGGGAAGCAAAAACATTTTATGAGAAGTGCAGAAAGAGAAGGAGAGTAATTAGTATGCATTACTTGCCTAGTTGTGATTCATACGCTGTTGAAAGTGGAACAATTTAAGCCGTTTCTGAAGTGACTAAACAGCTCTCTGACACTTCCATAGCAAAAGTTACTCTAATACATTACCAACTAAGCTTTTACATTTTTCCACCAAGTAAGTTTCTGACAAACATCTTCCCCTCAAAATAATCTAGTTGTTTATAAACAAAAGTTATAATAAAGCCACCATAGATGAATAAAACTGTCAGGTTATTAAAGCTGGATAAAAATTCATGCAATGTACTGAGCGAAGCTTAATTCTTAATGGGTGGCAGTAGCCAGCTGGCTTCTCTGCAGCTTGCAAACCAGAATGAGCCCTGGATATACTGGAAATTACATAAATTACCTTGTTTTCAGATACAAAATTAAGGTTGAAAACTGTACAAGGTTGCACAGCAAAGCCAAAAGAAAGCAAACAGTTTACAGCAGGGGGTGAACAGAGACTAGAGCTTACCCATACATGTTCAGCAGTGCAGAACTACAGATTTTACAGTGCAATGACTTTCTGAAGTAACACATTATTCCATAAAAGAGAGCTTGGCAACAAAAATCCAGTGGGGAAAAAAATCACAAACTCATCATTAAAAAACTATTAACTTTCTCTCAGTGTGAACTTTTGAGCAACTTCCAGTCTTGTTTTTTTCTATTCTTTGTAAGAGAAGTAGCATGAAGATACCTAAACAAACCACCAAGTCCTGTGATCTCAGTAAGAACTTTATCCAGCGGCAAGACAGCTCTAACATACGGTGAGAAAACTGCACACATAACTCAATCCAGTCACAGAAGGAGGTTCTTCTCTTTTCATCTGCTCTTTGCATCTTATCAGAATTAAAATTGGAGAGGGAAATAAAATTCTGAATCCCTGACGGGCAAATGTTTCACTCAGCAGATTTTTTTCTTGATCTAAATATAGCACAGACTAAGAAACATCTGCTTGAATGAGCCTGCATCCTGTACTACCTCTTTCCTAAGTTCTTGGGAGCATGCCATTAGTCACTGAGATGGTATTATTTCAATTGTCTACAACATCCTGGAAGTTTCAGTGTTTCCATCATGGGCCTCTATCCATTTAAGTCCCATCTCTGCAATCTCCTGAAAGACTGCAGTTAAAAAAGACCCTACTGTATTTTGCTGAATATAAACAGAGAACAATTATTTTTGGGTAAATACTTTACCCAAGAGCACAGAGTTATTTCATTAGGGTAAAATACCCATCACACGCTTTCACAATTTGTTTTTTCATTTTTATAACAGCTTTTGGATATGCAGTCTGCCTTTTCAGTAGGCTCAGGCAAAGAAAGGCATGTGGTTTCTGCGTACAAAAACTGCAAATTCCTCTTTCTGCCTCCACCCCCCAGCACAGTGTTGCAGTATGTGCGTTACCACAGGCACAGTTGTTGAAGGAGCTATTATTCATGCAGGGCCAAATGTTGCAATACTATTCCCTAACAAGTATGCCTAGGCATAGAAAGGGGCTCATGTGTGTATGTCTGGCTTTCAGGATACGCAGTGGACGAAATATGCATCTTTTTAAAAACAAAAACTTTAAGATGTTAAACTCCCTGGAGTTTGTCTTCCAGGGTCTTTCAGTGGCATTTAAGATGTTAAATGCCTGCATTTTTAAAATTAGATATAATTATCTTTAAAAGCTTCAAATACCCTTATCTATTCTATGGTTATAAAAGTATCAATTTCCAATTCAGAATAAATTCATCCTTGCAGCAAAACGAAGTTTTCCACATGTTCATAAAACTACATCAGCTACTACTACCCTGTTAACATTTGCCCTGTTTCTTAACTGAACAAGAGAAAAATGTTTATAGATAGCCTAACAGAGCATAAAGGCCTACTTCTGCCTCACTTTTGTCAAGCACTTAGAGCTATTTCAGTAACACTTGGACTTAAATTTCATCCATTTTTCCAAGCAAGGAAGATACCAGTATTGCGAAAACCTCAAGAGACAAGAATAGTTGTGCTGGGAAACTGAATTCCAGTCCTACCAGCAGCAAGCCACTACACACCTGAGTGTGCAGCCACTGGAGGTATTTCTTATCTCAGATTTAAAAGTGTCCTCCAGAACTCTCACACTCAAGATGAGCATCGTATCAAAATACTGACCAGAGTGCACTTTGTATCTTTTGCCAGACCTGTTACGCTGACCACTGCTGTGCTGTAATAACACAACAAAAACATTAGAGATGCACAAGCCTGAAGGATAAAGCCTTTACATTTAGATGGCGGCATCCCAAAGATGCTCTGCTGCCTGGAAACAGCACGCAGAGAAAGCAGCCTTTTTGTGACATGCAAATTTAACCTGTAGACGACCAGCACAGGAAAGATCAAACACCCAGGAGGGACGTGCAACCAAAGGAGCAGGGCTGTTATCTCAGGGTCTACCTTGAGATGAAACAAATGCAAGGCTGTGCGAGGGACACCCTCCAACTCTGGGCAATGTGAAAGAGAGCATATTTCTGGCAGTGAGTTGTGAGACAAAGCAAGACCATTATCAACAAGCTTTTGAATCAAATGCACATGCCTCATAGGTAGATGTGAATGAATGGGTAGCACTGTGGCCAGAGCAAGGCCTCCTCTGCCTTCCCATGCACTGGCGTCCTCAAAATGATGCCACCTTCCTTCCAAAGCTTGCACAGGCTACTGTTTCATCACCTTGGTAATGAAGGCTTTGTATCTGAAAACCTAGCCAATTCCACTTCCCTTCTCTTTGTTTCAACCTCAGTCTATTCTGGAGCAAAGTTTAGTTTGAGTAAGATGAAAAAAGAAGAGACATGTCTTCTACTAACACCATTAAGCATATTGTGTATACATAAAAAGTACTCTGAGCTATTTTATAATCAACTTGTCAGAATACACACAAAAGGCTATATGCAAAACACCAGCAGGCTCTTAAGAGATCATTCTCTTCCACATACAGTCAGCCTGAACTGCATTCCCACACTTGACTCCAGTTAGGAAAATATCTGTTGCTCTACTTTGGCACCACAACAAACACCTGGCTTGGACAGGATTTCAGTCTTCCCACTCACAGATGCTGAGGGAGCCATTTTTGGGAGAGTGTGTGTGCACATGTGTATGGAAGAATTTGAATTCACACCAAAATGCTGTTCATCTCTACTCTGTGACACACTTCACAGCAGAGACTACTGAGAGTCCTGCTCCTGTGTTCTGCACACAACCTTTTATAACTGTTACTGTTATCTTTATTTTTAACTGTTATCTTTTACCTGTGAGATTTTTTTTACACCTCAGCCCTTGCCATATTATTAAATGGCCTAAGACACAAAAGCCATAAGGGTTCCACTGTCTTGCAATGGTCTGTTTCAGATGTTCAGTTGTATCTTGCCCATCCTCAGGCCAGGAATCTGTCAAGACACAGTACTTCCAATGCAAAGATCTCGACGGGTATTTATGATCCCAAACACTTTTAAAGCTCGCCAGTGCACAGCTTAACTTCAGTACATCACTTACTGAAAAGTCTGGCTTATAGATTGAAATTTCTCACTGTTTGCATGGGAGCCAAAAATCAATATTCTCAGCCGTACAACTTTAAAACTAGTAATAAGACAGCAGCATGTAATCACAATTTATACATAGCAAGCAACTGATTTTCTCAGATCACCACTAAGCAAAATGAGTGATACCATTACATAACACTGTATTTCTGTCATTTCTGAATAGATCCTTTTTTTCTGCAGTGAAAAATGTTGTCTATGGAGGTTAGTCTATGAGGAGTCTGAGAACTTATATGTTGGTTTTTTGATATTTGTAAGCCACAGGGAGCTCTACCAGCTTATAACTACCTCTCTACAAAACTTCTGGAAATGTTGGAGACAGACAGTATTTTCCATGTGCATCACAACAGGCTGCTGCACACATACTACACAGCTGCTCTGTGCATGCATATAGCAAAAGTCTGTTACTTCCAGGAAGAGCTTCCTGTGGCCAGCACACTGCTGAAAGCTGAAACTGTGCTGATTTACTCAGCACGAACAGAGTGAGAGTACTGTGCAGTCACTGAAGGGCTGATGCTTCCCAGGGAAGCTGGGAAACGTTGCAGGCAAATTCTGTGTCAGGTATAAAGGTTATGTAAATCTACAGGGGAGAAGTGGTATTGGAATACTCTCATCCAAATCAGAAGCATTCATTCAACATGAAGAATATCTGGGGAAAAGAATAAAACATACTGAAACATCCTACTTCAAAGAAATCAAGGGATTGGAAGGATACTGGAGCCAGATTTCAAAGTCTCAAACAACCAACTCAGACAAACAGCTTTTCTAAGCTCTGCAGCTCCCTCCAAATTGTCATACACAAACAGGAGTTTAACTCTTCATATCTATTTTTTTTTACCAGGAAAACACAAAAGAAGATACAAGAAACAGAATTCACCCTGAATACTTCAAGGGTAAAATGCATTGGTGGTGTTTTGCTTTGTTAGGGTTTTTTTGTGTTTTGGAGGTTGATTGGTTGGTGGGTTGTGTTTTTTGGCGTTGTTTTTTTGTGTATTTATTTTTTCATTTAACAACTAAGGTACCTCTTTCTGGTTCAACAACTAACCTATTATCCTACAACTTGAACTCCTCTCTTCACTAGCTAAGTGTGCACATTAATTTCTTCACAATACAGCAGAAAGGTTATGTTGCTTACAGGTATGCACTAATTTATTCAGCGACTTCCCACATCCTGCAGGGGAAACACAATTCTCCTGCCAATAAAGCGTGGATGGCTTTCAGGTTAGGGCATTTTTATCTTCCATCTGCTTTGTGATGCCTTCTCAGCACTCCACACGCATGTTTGATAACAAACAACATGCTCTTGAAAATAGATCAGAATACAGAAAGCGCAGGAGAGCTTGGAGCTTGCTATTTCTTTGCACCTGAACCAAGGACTAGTCTACTAAATATGAACCACTGCCTCACTCTCTCATCTGTATTTTTTAAGGAGAATACAAATATATAAAAATACATCCTTCCTTACACAAGTTGGCAGTTTTAAAATTTTTTCCTTGCTTTACTAGGTATAAAGGTCATCCACATCACAAACCCAAAAAAACCAATCAACATCAGCCCCTATAGTGCTTTTCCGCCCAAGTCTGGACTGCAAAGAGGCTTCCATAGTAACAGCTGTGTGTGCTTACAGACTCAAAATAATAGCCATTTTCCCAAAGAAATAAATCAAAATACAGAATTTTTTTTTCTTTTCAATAAAACATTATTATCTAAGGGAGCAGTGGCAATGTGCCAGCACATCTGGATCAGCCTCCCAGAATTATTCAACAGTGACTCACACATCAGTCTGCCTTTCAGGTTTTTTTTCATTTTTGAAAGCAAATCCTTTTACACTCTCGGTCTTTCATCACTACAACCAACTGTACTCTACCTAAATACCATTCCAGCTGTTGCTCTGGATGCTAAGAAAAACAGGTAATGAAGAAATATATACAAAAAAACATGAACACATTTCAGCAGCTGACTGCTCCTGTGCTTCATAACAGATAACAGACCAGTATTATTTGCTTGAGAAAGTGAAACAAAAAAGCTGCCCCCTAAGAACAGTTTATGAAACAGCATTTATATTTTGTTTGAACAAGGAGAGTCCTGTGAGAATATTGGCAAGGAACCATCTAACAGAAAACTGATGGGGGAGCTATGTGCTCATGTCTAAAGCTAAAAAGTAATTCAATCCTGACCTTCTTCAAAGACCAACTGCCTTGTGCTTTTGTTTCAACTGCAAAGCAGATGTTTCACTTAGAAAAAACTCCCACTCTTATCCTCTAGGAGGTTTTGCTGAAGAAGCTACTTTGAATACTATACTTTGCCACTGAACAGACCATTTTGCAATGTACGGTGAAGGGAAGGAAGACACACTGGATCACATGCTGTGATCCAGAAGCTTTTCGTATTTTCTCTGAGTTTGAACAGTGAGGAGATTTAACGTGAGCTCAAAACAGAAACCAAGTAACCTAAGGTTGTCAAAAACCAGAACACCTTACTGATGTCCTTATTCTTGCTGTAGCCTGTTCCATCCTCTCCCATGAGCTTATAAATTCACGTGTTCTGTGTTCTAAATTGGAGAAAAAAGCTAATCTTACTGAAAATTAAGTGTGGCTGAATTTTCTTTTTCCTGGTGAATCACTTCAATCTTTGAAGAGGCCTAAAAATTGCAGACATGAGGCAAACCATTGTCATTATCAGATAAGCTCTTTAGGTTGCAAAGAACTGTCAATATACAAGATAACAATGCGATGTGCAAAACAGAGAAACAAACAAAGTCTCTCTGGGCAACAGGGTTGCCTTACGTAGCCTTATGCTTCTGCCATACATTTCAGTCTCCTGAACCATGACAGTCTAACCATGTGTCTGGTAACTCAGACAACAGGAGAGCTGTTGGATAAAAAACCAGAAGTGCACAGCATCTCCCTCCACAATGCCAACTTTTAGCTGTACCAGTTTCCTGATCTGACCCTCCTCCCTCCCCTGTGACTGAAGAAGCATGCATAGTTGCACAACAAAGGAGGTAAAAGCTGCTTCTGAAAGTAAAAAATCAAAATAAAATCAAATTTTTAAAAAAGTCCTTAAATGGAACTGACATGCTACCCCAGCCCACAATCCACAGTGCATTCCAAACCAAAACTCATCATACAACAGGGGTTTTCAGGATGTCCTATGGCAAGGTTCTAACAATGAAAGCAACTCTGGATAATACTGCACTTAGGGCTTGAAGTTATCACCACAACTTAGCGGAAGTTTTACCTCTTTAACGTGAGTGTGAAAGGACACAGACATGTCCAGCAGGATCTTGCGCTGCTCCACACGCCTGACAAAATCCTGTATCCGGTCTTCCAGCTGATGGGCAGCTTGATAAATTTCCTCCGGGTCACACTCCCCAGTCTGAGCAAGCTGTTCCGCTGCTTCTAGGAGCTTCTCTGCGTTGGTATATGTGTTCTGGAGAGAAATAAGTCCGTTTCACAGGATTAAATGAAAGAAAAGTCAGTCAGTATATTTTAAAGCCACTCCACTAATGAAAACAAAATTACAAAAAGGCCCTTGGAATGTATTTTTCTTTGGTTTTTTTCTTAAAGGTAGTACAATATAATCTTACTAAAGATTTTGTTATATTCCTATATAATTTTTCACTAAACTGTGAATAAATTAATTCCTTAGCTCCTTATTTATGTCTATTCAAATGTCTCCTTGACACATGACTTGGAATTAATATTTTATATTCACATCTAGAATAAATATCATCCTAAACGCCTAATTACTTGCAAACTAGCCTTTTTCAACACTGGAAAAATCACTACAGTCAGGGACAGAAGACTTTTCAAATGTGTACAAATAGAGCTGAAAAAATTCTATCTGCTGGTAGAAATACTTAACATCAAGTCCACACATGCAGCAGGAAGGTGGAAAGTGGCCAAGCACAGAATGAAAACATTTCTCTCCATCCTTACAGAAGTCAGGCATCCAAACTCATGTATCAAGTGTATCATCATTTGTGAAAAAGCAGCAGCATAGGAAGATTTAGAAGTCAGCTATGGCTGAGTGTCTGAGTGGAATACTGTCCCAATACATCCTAGGATTAACAAATGCAGATCGCAAGTCCTGTGAGAGACTTGGGTCTAAGCAGAAAAAGAATGGAAGAGGTCTGGTCTCTGATGTGCTAGGAGTGCTATGGTGCAGAGAAGAGACAGTGTTTAACAACTCTTAAAGCTCTGCATTTGCAGCCTGCCTCAATAAGCTCTCTCATTAATTGAAAACAGGACTGAGTCCAAACTTTTGGTATACTCTGGGTGCTCTTTTTGAGCCTAACCTCAGGTTTTCATGTTTTAGAGTGGTTCTCAAAACTCTCATCAAGGAAGGTTAGAAGGATGTTAACCACTGGAGAAAACAAACTGAAGCCATGTCTAGACTAAAGAAGCTTTGCTCACGTCACTCCATTAGGTCTTCTGATAGGTTTGCACCACAGACTAAAAAAAGAAGAAAGCATTCCTGGCAATATAAACTACACCTTTTTCTTTTCCCTTCTGCCCTTCCATGTTCTCCCAACTTCAATTACATCAAGTAAAAACACTCCTGGCAAAGATAAATAAAGCCTATGCAAATATGCTTTTCTCTGCCATAAATATAGTATCACACCTCTAATTAACATTATACTATCCACAAAAATGAAATCCAAGTCCAGCTCTAAAACTGAACTAAAGGGCAGGAAATAAGAGCTCTCCCCCAGGGTATCAGGCAAATTACCAGACAAGCCCAGGACAGATTACATGACTCAGTGAAGCTTTCACATATTTGGGGGGAGTTCCCCCCTAATTTATTATGATCTGTTTATGGAAGGAATTAAATCCATGGCTGTTCCTTGACTTTGACTATGTAACTCTCAGCCGTTCCTTAACTTTCAGCTTTTTAGTTGCATGGAGGGATAGAGAACTCCTCCCTTGTTTCCCCTGGGAAAGCCTGCAGAGACAAACATAAGCTTATCCTATTCAGTGGGGAGCGTGCTACTCCATGCCCCAGACCACCGTCTCAGGCCACTGTCCCAGGCCACGCTGGCCCTGAACACACTCTGAGCTGTGCTCGGGTGTTCTGCCTTCCATGGCTGCAGCTCACACGTGTTCAAGGGGCAAGGCCGAAGAGCCTCAAGGCACTCCTCAAACAACAACTACTTCATCAGTCCAGAGCACCACACCCAGCTGCAGATGGCTGAAACAGAAGTTTCCCATTTTAATGAAAACTTTATCTCACATGGGAAGCACTGTTTACGAATTCCTGGAGTATCTTACGCGTTACACAGGCCCAGGCAGATCTGACTTCTCTTTCTGTAAAGGGGATGGTGAACTACCTGTATTTAGAAAAAATCACAGCCTGGATGCTGCTTCAAAAGGGGTTGTGATTCTCAAATCTAGCAGCAGGCACATACCCTATTGCTCAAATTTCACCTCCAAGTAGAGCTGTAATATAATGTAAAAGGCCTTTTGGAACAGAAATCACATCAGCTAGGTGTTCAGTACTAACTACTGCCTTTCCCAGCTCTCTGCTCACTTCTAAACAATGCTTGGAGGGAGAAAAGCAGTAATGTGAGATTTTGAAAATGCTCATCCCAAGGGGCAGCCTCCAGTTGAAAGTAAGGGAAAAAGAGCAGGAGCTCTTCCTTGATGCTGCTTATGCCAATTTCCTAAATTGACAAAGGAGCCTTCATGGTGACAAATTTCCTCAGGATATCTCCACTAGCACACACTCCCCAAATTCCAGGGAAAAGAAGGAGCCCCGTAAGAACTTCAAGACCACTTGTAGTCCATCCGTCTGTGCTCCAAGGTACAAGCCTTTAATCGGCATTCTTCCTCAAAATGATGAAAAATTCTCCGTAACGGAATTTACACCCTTCCCCAGCAACAAATTCCATAATTTTTCTCATCCTTCTGTTAAGGAATGTTTTCTAAGTATTCTTCACAAAGAACAAACACCACATTTTTAGAAAGCATATGAAGTGACACATCACAGAAAACCCAAAGGTTAAATTTCAGACACTAGTGCAGAAATGAGTACTACTGGCAATAAATAGAGCAACAGAAGTGAGTGGAGGTATGGACAGCACTTCATACAATCTGGGGTTTATTGTGATCTGGAAAGGGAAGAGAGATACATGGATGGCCAGAGATCAGCAGAGGTATACAAATCATTAAAGGTATAGAAAATAAGACAGATTACTCATTAAATACAGTGGACACTATCACATTTAAACATCAGACAATACACTTAAAATGAAAAAGCAAAGCACTTTTCATCTAAGGAGCAATTAAATTGCATAATTCATTGCCACAGGGTCTGGCATACATTCCAAGATCATAAACGGGTTCAAAAAGTAGCCTCATTAAAGAAAGAAAAGTCCATCAGTGACTATTAAATACCGGTTCTGATGGATCCTTCAGTTCCGACATCAAACAGGCTCAGATAACTGGGAGGGTAAAGGTAACTTTTTAAGCATACAGTCCCTTTTCTTTATGTATCTGGTGGTAGCCGCAAGCTACTGTAAGACATGGACCTTTAATTTGATGTATTGCAACCATTCCATGGGTGAAGTTCAGAACCAGTCCAAATTCATAACATGCTTTTATAACCTTAAAGGAGATGGGAACTGGTGTTGATAGGGAAACGAAAGGTGTATTCAGACAAGGTTTGGAAGCACTTTTTTTGTGCATCTCTTGCACCACGAAGACTTATTATGGAAAAAGATCTCATTAATTAATTCTTGCCATACACCTTTTGTAGTTTTTGAGCATAGACTTCTGTCAAAAAGCAGACACAGATCATATTTGAAACACAAAAAGCTGACTTAGAATTTCGTACAAAAATGCATGGAAAAGTACAACTACAGTATTGACCTTTATCCAGAGCTTTTAAGTTGAAAATTCACACCCATAAGTGAATCAATTATGTCAAAATTTGGACACTTGACGCTTAAACGAAACAGTCTCATCGACACAAAGATGAACATGGAGAGAAGGTAAAAAAAGAAAGAAAAAGATGGGTAAATAGAAATTGAACTGGACAGGCTTTACATGAAAAGAGCAACGCAATTTTACAATAGTGGGTGCAAGGCAAAGTGTGTATGTGCAGCATGTATTTATCATCAGAATTTAGGGAGGATTATTTGCTGAGTTTTGACTATCTAGCTTTTGTAGTGTTACAAAAGTGTTAAATAGATAGAAACAAACCTTCATTTCACCTGAATTTTAAAGTGACTAATTTGTGAGACCACAGCCCATTGACTGGAACATCTTTTCTATTCTACACACATCTTATTTTAACATCTCTTTGAATGCTGTTGAGGAAATGGCACCTCATTCATGTTAAAAAAAGAATGTGGGAAAAAGCAGAAAGGAAGAAAAAGAAAAAAGAATTCTCCCTCCCCTTAAAATAAGGAGTTAGCCTTTGATGAGGAACATGTTACAATTACTGTTGGCTCCCTGGATTTGCCAGAGCATTGCCAAGCCAGTGACACTTCGCTTAACATTACTTTCTCTCAACTTCTGACTAGAACTGATTGAAAACCCCTGATAATGCTTAGAGTCCTACTAAAAACAAACCAAAACAAAATCACAACAAAAAGAGAAACAACAACAAAAAGCCCAAAATCAAAAATACAACAAAGACCTGGACCAACCAGAAATGTAGGCAGAAAGTAAGTCAGCCAAAAGTTACTGATGTTTTAATAAGGACGGCAGATTGCTGTTTTATACTTGAACATAATCTTCCTTGTAACAGCAACAACAGGAATGCCTTTTGGGCTGCTTATATTCAGTTTTACAGCAAGCAAGAGGAACAGCTCAGAGGGTGTGCCTCTCTTGGCAGTAACTCACTACACATTCAAGACTTAGAGATGAAAAAAATACTTATTAGATCATTTTGTCCATCCTTCTGTCAGTGGAAGATAGTCCCCTGTAGTATATTTAAGTTCTTTGACCAATCTAAGTTTACAGCATCTCCAAAAATAGAACTTCCACCCATTCCCTGAAGAAATAATTTCAAACTTGAGTTAACTTCACTTTTAGGAAGTTTTTAGTAAGCATTTGCTTTACAATTTTCTGCTTTAAAGTATAATGCAAATTAACAAGATGCTTTTTTTTAACATCCCAGTAACATTTCTATGCACTCCATCCCCTTTTGCCTACTCAAACATTTTCTTCTTCTTTGCCCAAATAATACAGTATTAAGTATGAGATCATTCAGACTTTGTTAAGTATCTTATGGAAATAGATTCCTGCTTGTCTGATGCAGAAAAGTAAGTATTTCCACATGGGAATATTACTTTTTACTAAAAATGAAGTGATAGACATGCATATAGAAAATCCAGCATGTATATATATAAAAGTAACAACACCTATTCTTTTTGAAAATTTTACAGGAAATCAATTTTGAGGAAGTTTTCCGATGCTATTTCAAGTCCTCAGCCACTGGAGTGCTCTAAGACTGTATTTACAATAAAACTTTATCAAGAGCTTAATATCTTCCACTAAACAGGCAAACTGTAAACAGCACTTCTGAAGCATCTCCCAAAGTAGGTGTCACTGCTGAGCTCCTGCATACCATATCAGAATTACCTAATAACATTGTCTTCTGTTTGACTGAAGCACCACTATATTAACCCCACCTTAGGAGATTTTTCTTGATTCATCTTGGAGATGTTTTCTTTTACCAATCATTAAGACTGGATGGACAGTGCATGTTACTAATGGGGAGGATTCTAGCCTTCAGCTTCCTTCACGGGGTTTTTCTTCATCCCACACCCCCTTTTAGAGGCTAGCAGCTACACCAGCTCCTTGTTAACTTCCATGCATTCCTTTGTATCTCTATTTGTTTTGACTTTTTTCACAGAAAAATGTGTTTTGAAGTTGTATCATCAATTCCACTTAAAGCTAAACTAAGGGTATCAGTGATTCAGAAGAGGAGGGCATATACAAACTCAGCTGTATTTAGAGACAAAGACCCAAGCCAGGTTGGCCAGTTTGCTGGCTCACCTAGTTTCTTAGGAATCCCCCCTTCCTCTCCATGCGACTGCAGTGAGGATCTGGGAGCTCCCCAAGCGTGAAGTCAGATGGCAGGACTTTCAATTCATCTCCATCCTTTTTTACAGGCTGCACAAAAGTTTAAATCCTGGAATCCCATGAAACTAAGCTACTTTGAAGGAGAGCTTTCATTCTTCTGTAAATTAATATTTGAAAGCATGCTTTTGAAGCAGTAATAATAATAATGGCAGAGCAGTTCTGTTGTACTTTAAAGTTCACACTCTCTAGGACTGTGGAAGTTTGTCTTTTTCTTCTCAAAGCTGGAGCATAAAGGAAAAAATGAAATAAAAACTTGCAACAGAGACAAAATGGTCCATTCCTGGAATGGAATGTCTTGTAGTGGAGCTGCCTCTGCCCATCCCTTAAGTGAAAAAGCAGGCATTTTTCTTTTATTTCCATGACAAGTGTACTGTCCTTCATGCAACTGCTTTTACCTGCGCAACCTCTTCGAAGTCTTCATGGCGTTTCTGCAAAGCTCTGGCCCGATGCAGGGATTTTCCCACTCCAGTATGTTTGCTAAGGAAAGCTTCTCCATGGTTTTCAATCCAATCCAACACCTGTGGTACAGAAGAGAGACACACAGAAACCTTGAGTGGATGCATTGAATGTTACAACAAAAAGACAATTATTCAAGGAACTGAGAAGCTGTAAAGGCACTACTTAAAAAGAACTGTACTGCTGGATTAAAACACACTATTGCCATTGAAGGACATTAATTACATCTCATTTAACTTTTCTCAAGGCAGTAATTAGCTCAAACCAGCAAAACAGTATGATTCAAGATCACATCTGTATTTTGCAGTCTACCAAGGACAACCTCATTTCTCCACATTCATCAATTTGACAGTCATCTGATCCAAGTGGCGAGACCCCCTTATGAGGGTCTCTCTAATCTGTTTATGCCTTCAGCTGACATTTTTCTGCAAGGTAACACTAATGAAGCTTGCACATTGCTGGTGAATAACACAGTGAAGCTCTACTTTAGATGAGAATTCACTTCACCTTCTACATATTATTAAGTAAAGAAGAAAGATAGTAACTAACTGTAATTAACATAAGGAAAATTAGTTGAAATCATTATGAGATAAATGTCTGTATTCAGAGCATATGAAGGAATATGCTCCAGTTATTAAGAAGCATCTATGCCCTCAAAACATCAGACATAATTATTTATTGTAAATTTTAGAGCTGAAAAAGTGATGAACTAAAGACATTTTAAGGACCTTAATGCTTCTACCACAATGACTGGGCTGACAGCTTTATAAATAGTAAAAACAGTACATGTAATTAGCTCCTGCCAGTTAACACTTAAGATTCCTGCATACATACCAAATTTCTGATGAGTGAATGAACAAAAACACCTAATCTCTCTTCAAACGAATAGATCCTAGCCATACCTTAATCTATTAGTTAAGTATGGTACGCACATGGTATTCAATTTTTTGGAAGATACTCAAAAGGTTCAAGAATGACATTCAGAATTAAAAACAACAGCACATAAGCAATTTTCTTAAGTTAGCAAACCATATCTATACAGCACTTATGTAGTGATGTGGAATACTTTACCTAGCATTCACCTTCAGTGTTCTTTTTTCTTTAAAAGACGAATATTTTAGTTTGTTTTGAATATAACTTTCAAAAGCCTGTACTTTGCCTCTTATCTACTAGTGTCCTTTACTCTGATTCCTGAAGTTGGGTGAGGTTTTCTCCCCATTTTTCTTGTACTGAAAGTATAACTAAGTATAACTAAAGACTTTTTTTTCCTCTTCCAAACAGATTTAAGAACCATTCTTGCAACATCACTCACGACTACATTCAGTACACATGTAATCCCACACACTATTCCCATGAAAAACATCCATTCTTTCTTTAGCAGAAGAATGAAAACATGGTTTTCTCATTTACCTTGACCATGCAAATATTTTTCCATTTGCAAGATCTCTCCTACTGGGCATCTTCAAAACAACAAACAATTCCCTAATTCCACAAAATACAGCCACTTCAAATCACCAACACTTCATTAAATCTCCATACTTAACTTATGCAATATTTGTTTTCCTAGTAAGTATTGCCAAAAGGATATTATTGTGTTTTAGGTCAATCCAAGTTTTCATTTTCTTCTTTCAAGGTAAAGTATTGATCAGAAAAAGGAGAGTGAGGAGCTAAACATGGCCTCAGTTATTACCAATACTTTTGACTAGTTTCAGGAGACTACTTTTCCCATTATAAAAAGAGCTAAAAAGAGATGTGTTTGGATGAAATAATTAGACTGCACTCTGGAGACTACTAACAGTTACAAGCTAACAAATGAAATCAACAGCAAAATCAGTCCCAGAAAGCATGGGATGAAAAGCAGAAAACAGCCTAGGGAGAATGATTTTTGCTCCAAATAATGCTGAATAACTTCTCAAGGGAAGAAATTGTCATAGAAATCCAGTACACAGATCATGACATAAACCACTCAACTAGAGAAACATTACTGCCTCTAAGTGAAATCAGTATGAATACAACTCTCATTAGTGTTCAGCCTTCATACCTTGATTCTTAACAAAACTGAGGAAGCACTCTTGGGAATTTTACAGCATGTAGAGGCAGAGCCAATGTATGCTTTTCCCATCAGAGAATGCTTTGCACACCACTTCAATCAAAGGACAATACCATTAGTTGGCACTAATATTAGCCTTTTAACAACTTACACATTTTCTTCCTCTTCGTGGGAAAAGTAAGAGTTAAGAAATCATCATACTGACCCACTAAGGACTCTTCTACCAATACTGAAAGCAAATGGAATTCAGTCTGGTACCTAAATAATACATAGGAGTCTAAGAGGCTCAACACTTTTCAGTGAAAGGGTGGATAGTACCATCCTCCACTGCAGCAAGTTGCTTTAATGACGCAATTAAGTTCTACTGCAGTCTCAGCAAAACCATCCTTATGCCCAACACAGGATCTAGAAGAATGCTTACTTTTCTAGCTCCCAAAAGAATATACGACAGAAGAAACTACAGAAAGACAGCTCCATTTTAACAAAATCATTGCTCATGGCGGTAAAATATGTGGTATATGCTGCTTGTAGAAGTAACTGACCTCTTGCAGATTCAATGTGCTCATTTTCACCAGTCGTTCCCACATTATTATCCACTCCTCACCCCCCACCCCTTTACCTACTTTGCATACACTCACTTTTCTGATCTCCACCACTTACTTGCTGCTGACATAGCACTGAGAAGGGGAAGATGGAAAACTCTGCATTTCTGATCTTCGGATAGTTAAAATGTGGAAACACTCTCTCGCAAAAAGAACCATTTTACACTGGAACCGCCTTCAAAAGCCACATGGGAATCACACAGTGAAATCATGTTGATGCTAGCAAGTAGCAGGCATTCATGGCCCGCCCTTCATTAGACAAGGCTGAAACTAGTGACTGTAACCTGTCTCGAGGCACGCAGGATCAAGGAAGAAGCAGCATATTTATCCAAAATGGACAGAGAAGACACCCACTATGACCAAATAACTGTATTTTTTGGGAAAAAGAAACCCCAAGCCAAACCAAATCCAAACATGCCACCCCCAAACAACACCAAAAGAAACCAACTAACCCCCCACCCCCCCCAAAAAAAACCCTCAAAACACCTCCTACCAGCCTGTTTTACTAATTTCTGGCTTGCAAGCTATTAGGAGGGTTTTTCAGGCACCAAAATTCTGATCATACGAGTGTCAGCAATATCACTCTACTGGAAACATTACCTTTACGCTTGATTTTGACCTTTCCCCGCCTAGAAGAGCAAAAGTCCATGTTGCTGGACAAGACCAAGTCTGCTTTATTGCTCCATATCAGAATCAGTCAGCTCCTTTCCTTAAGTGAAAGGCTGGCTATATTATCTACTTGGTACGCTTATTAACTCTTAAACATAAATCATACTCTTAGTGGTATAGTTTATATTAAAAGGGCTGCATATACAATTGATGCCAGTTGCCAGACTTTTTAAAAAAATTAAAATAAATCCCCTCTTTTTAGATGTTAATATACAAACTAACCAGGAGCTAGACCTCCCAGCATATTTCTGCTATCTAAAATCAAACTCAGAATTCCATTCCGTTTAAGACTGTCATAGGTTTTCACATTTCAAATTTCAGATTTACTGTAATTCACTTCTTTCTACGATTTTTATTATTTCATGTGCTACTTTTCCTTACTACTTGCTTCAAAAGATCAGCAGATGATTCTTGGTGTACACAGACACCACCACAATGCTTTTGTTGATTTGGAACTCTCCACTAGAAACAGTTTCCCAGTATACAAGAACATGCAAGATGGAAGAAAAAACCCAATAAGCTTTCTAAGGTGTAAGTAACACAAAGCGAAGTACCAGTTCAACACGGCCAATTCCCTCCTCCAACTCAGCTCTCTCAGTCACTTAACACTTCCATGAACCGAGTTATTTCATTAAGCCAGCAGAGGGAGGAGGAGGAAATCACAAACTCATGCTAAAGGACAGTTACAGATTCACTTACAATGCACTTGGTTGCTTGCCACCATGTGCAAATTAACTGTAAACAGTTGAAGAGAGCCACACAGCTTATTTTGAAATGAAAAAAAAAACCCACCACATTTAAATTTACTGACAATAATTAAAAGATGTTTTAATGTTAAGTTTCTAAATCAATCTTAATTGAATTTTTAAAGTTTGAACAAAGAGAGAATGTGAAAACAAAAACTTAAGTATTTTAGAAAGTTGCTTTGGAGTTCTACATAAACCATTCCAGAACTGTCTTGGATATAAATTTAACTAATACTTCAAACGAGAGTAATTTCATGCACTGAATGGTCTTATTGGTTATTCAACTGAAAAACTAACATTTCTGAGAGAAATTAAGATGATCTGATAAAGTTGGTTTACTTCTGTTTTGCAAGCAAAACAACCTTGTTATTCAAGACCATATTTTTCCCCAGATAAATTTTCAAAGCTGAGGGAGCTACCATCTCTAAGACATCTGCTGTGGCTATTGGATTAATCTAACTGGTATGGATGTTGAATTGTCATTGTCCTACAGATTGACCTGCACTGAAATCCAAGTATGAAAAGTTGTATTACGAACGGGAACAGTGACCAAAATTCACACTGTGATTCATAAGGCAGCGCCAAAAACACCCAATATCTGCAAAGTTAAGTTAAAGCAACATTACAAGGAGCTATACTTCCACATGCAACATTTCAGAAATTAACAGTCATTGCAGGGATAAACCAAAGGACAGCTGAGTCTCTGGCAGTGGTAAGTACTGGATACTAAGGGAAGGGCTTAGGAAGATGGCAAGCAAGGGCTGCACCTCTGTACAGATCTGTCGCTGTAGCGCCCGGGACGGAGAGATGCAGCACACACAGATCCAGTGAGAAAATAACTTTTATTATTTACAATTTAACTTTTATTATTTACAATTTCTGCTTCTATGTGCTAAATGGCAAAGGTCAGTGGTCACCCACCTCCTGGGGTGATTGGCTGAAGTCCTACAACACCCATTTCCAAACACTCTCTGCCTCAAACCCAAACAGATCAGGAAAACAGCAGGTGCTCAGATACTATTTACAAAACCCATCCTATTGTTTTCATAGCTTGCATGAGAAAAGACAGGCTCTCACAGAATGCTGCAAGAAGCAGGGAAAACCTTCGGCGAGCAGCTTTTCAGTATCCACACAGATCTAGCTTGAAATTTCATGTGGCTGATAACGACGTGCATTAGCACAAATGGCTGCAGCTTCAAACTTGCTACCTTAATTCAATGACTGTCTAGTAAAGCCTATGAAGAAACCACAGGCATAAACAGGAAGAAAGAAATTTCTCCAACCAGTAGGTAAGGCATGTACTGAATAATAAGTCAATATGGACCAACATTCTTCGAGACAACTGGTTCATACTGAAAACTTCCGGTGTACTCACAATCCACATGCATGACTTGGATAGCACACTCCTGATAGGGGAAGTTATAAAAATATGTAAAGCTGTCCACTTTGTTGTTTTCAAGTCTGTGACTACTTAATCTTAAACGCAGCAGTTCCAAAGGCTGATGAGTCTAATACAGAGAAGGAAAATCCAGCATCTTGCTGAAGAACCCGGTGGTGACTACACAATGACTTAAATCTAATGAAAGGTTATTTGGCAGCTTCAAAGAACAAAGCAGTCTGAGACCTAACTCCTCTACACCGGGAACCATGATTTAGGACGGAGCAGAAAATGAAAATTTCCTACAAGCATTTTATGACTCCCAAGATATTAAAGGCAAAGAGTAGGAGCAGAACAGTAAGACTGTCTGCAGCATTTAATGAACACTTTCCTCCAGGAAATAAACTGCCTAAAGCCTGGCCTACAGGCCCGAAACTTGAATTATGCACCTGGCAAATTACCTCAGGAGATCCCTTGGCCTAGATTGCCTAAGTAGGTCCTACTTGAACTGAATTCAAACTGGAGGAGAAAGTTCCACCATCCAATCCATACTTGTTGGCACCAGACCACTGAGAGGACCTACATTTTTCCCTGAGAATCAAACTACTGTGTTAATTTCAGTTTCTGAGGATTGCTTATGAAGCCTTTTCAGTTTAAGAGGTGATTCATTTGCAGGCTGTGCCTCATCACAGAATCACAGCATAGTCTGAGATGGTCCTTCACTTACTACTCCTGCAAGTACCAGCACTGGACCATCCTGACTGGCCACTACTTACATTGTAATCTTCATGGAGAGCCTCAAGGATTTATACAGTGGCATAATGAATGGAGTCTTTGGTTCTCTGTGCCCTTGCTGACCATTCATAACATTCCCTCTGCTTTCTTTTACCTCTTTATCAGCTAATATTCTTCAGGCCTTTCTGCATTTTTTTGTCACATCTTAGTGCTGAGAATCTGGATAACAGCCTGTCTTTCAATGTATGCTTCTTTTTAGATAAAAAATTAGGTAATAAAGTTTTGAAGATTTTACATAATTTACTGCTTAAGTATTTAAGTTATTTTCTTTAATTATATTATGAGATAGTCACCAGATGCAGAAGAAAGTTGAGTTATCAAGATTGCTCAGTCTCCCTACCATCTGCCTAAATTACCTTTTTAATCTACGGTAAATGATGAAAATCAGTTACTTCACTCCCAACTGCTTACATCCAGTATCTTCTTGAAACAGAAAAGTACAAAACATTTAGCTTGAAGTGCAACTAATTTTGAAGAAAAAAGATTGGTTTAACCAGAACATATGGCTATCTATCAAAAAACCCTATTGAGAAGCTGTGATTTGTGAACACTTTTACACTGAAATGAAAGAACATTATCAGCAAATACTGGCCATCTTTACTCTTTTATGAAGATGAGCTATTAAAGGATAAATTACTAATGTCTTTGTTAATTGCAGTCCAAAGCCAACATTATATGTTTATTAAAAATCCATCAACCAAGGAATTTGATGTTGTTTTACTTTAAAAAGGCAAAGCTATGTCAGATATATTAATGCCTGTACATAACTACTAACTTTTAAGGATGTTGGCATAATAAAAAAAGAGCAGCTAATAATCATTAATTCCAGAAAAGTGTTATTATCAGAAAGTAATCTCATCTGTAATTTTTGTAACTCCTTAGTATACTACTCTCAGGTTTTAAAGAAACACTATTAAGTCAATTAAGTATCACTGAGGATTTGAAACCAAAAATTTTATAGAATAACATTAGTATTTTTTGCATGTTACAACAACAAGTCTTTTTGAGACTGAGTCCAGAATTTTACCTAGAATGTGAATGTCAGCTTCCAGCACAAACTCAGAATAGCTGTCTATACTGTCTTCTTCATCATATATGACTTAAAGTAAATAAACTAATTCAAATTCAGAAAAAAATGAAGTAGAGCTAACTTAAAAATATAATTATTATCCATAAGAGCCAATACCCAAGTTCTGATAATACACAGAACTTGGTATCACTCAGTCAATCCCATGCAACTGTTCACTTGTTGTTCAAATAACATGGAGTTTAGCAGTCAAAACTCACTTGTCAGTGCAATCATCTCGAAATCACAGGCTGACAGAATACAAAGGCACTTAGGCAACGTGAAATAAAACCTACCTGTTGAACATCCTGTTGAAAAACGCACAGCTGAAGCCGCTGGTGCAAGCGGACCTTTCGATGCTGCCAGATATTTTCCAGTTGGCGCTGGTGATGCAATACTTCATGGATGACATCCAGGACATGATGAACTGCTTTTGAGTAGTTGGCAGATGCAGTGAGGGAATCGGAACTCCCAGGAGTCAAAGGTCTCTGAAGTTTGTCAAGGAGTGACTTCCCATCTTGGCTCACCTGACCACCAGAAAGGACGAAGAATTACTAGTCTTATCAAAAGCTTGTTGGGCTCCTACTTTGTACCCCACCCTTTCTCCTAGTCTTAGATATCTTTAAGAACTCAGGGGGCAGTGGTGAAGACTGATTTTATTGCAGGCATGATTACCTACATGCAGCTGTTATAGGAAAAGAAATTCTATTATCTTTCTAATTAAAGAAATTTTAACAAGAAGCACTCTTCTAAATAACAGCCTGTCTTTCCATTTTTTCATTACCTTAAGAGTGATTTTCCTTCAAAGTGTTGGAATTTTTGGTTTGAGTTTGTTGTTTTTGTTGGCTTTTTTTAAAAACTAGTTGAATCTAACTTAGAATAAATATTCTTTAACTCTTTCCCTAGTCAACAGAACACCTAAAAATAAGTATTTGTTCAGAATTATCCTTCCAAAAAAATCTCTCTTTATTTGCTGTAAAGGTGAACAGGGAGGTTACTTTCCGTAGGTTAATAGCAATTTGACAAATACATTTAAATGAACAGATGTAAAAATTAGTACAGGATTCAATCTGACAAAATGAGCAACTCTGAAATCATTACTGTTACTGGTAAGTCAAGGGCAAACTGCTGTTAGGGCAAACTTAATTCTGATTAAATCACTTAAACCCTTTCCATGCAGCACAGAAAGATACTGTTTTCCAAAATGTGTTTAACTACTGATACTGACAGGAAACATTTGTCATTTCTAACTGTTGCCTCCTCTGATTGAAACCACAGCAGAAATATTCAGATTTACCTTGCATGCTAATTAAAAAGCAATAATCCTCTCTTATCTGGTCACAATTAACATGTAGTCTTAAAAGCACTTTTCCTTGGCGTTTACTCTGTCACTTTTAGCATGAAGCTCAGAGAACTGTTACAATTCAGCATCATTCAGCTACCTGTAAAGAACTTTTCTAACAGCTCATCTAGCAGGCAGGAAAAAATATCAGCTGAAACCACAAGACTGGAGTACGAACACTAGCCTGAATCCATCAAATCAACACCATGTCAGAAACAGCAGATTTGTCAAGGCCTTCCCCCAGTGGCTATTTTCAACAACTTTTTACTGAGTCTAGGCTGATTTTAAATTTGTTACTCAGTAGTCAAATAGATCCAAATGAAAATTCTTTTCTAATCATTAGATTACAAGGGAGATTATTTCTCAGTTCCAGTTCAAGCTCTTTCATTTCAGTAATGAGTATCAACACAGAGAATGAAACTCACTTCTGAAAGTAGCTCCTGTAAAGTCATGTCAGCAGAAAAAATACATAATCCATAGCATAGTTATAATGATATCTTTTTTCTTTTCTGTATCCAAAAGAATTATCTAGTAAGTCCTTCAAATATTTCAAGATAATGGACTTCAATTATCTATTCAGAGTCCATAAAATCTAGGTGAAAAAAAATAATTGTGACAGCCCCTTGATCCAATTAGTTTATTAGGTTTATAAACGAATGACTGTGCACAGATTTTCCGTTGGAGTTGATACACTAAAATTTTCTTCCTTCCCAGTGCATGACTACCTTAAGATTTCAGTGAGACATGCAACTTTATTTATATATATAACTTTATTTAAGGCACATCTATTGGATTTTCAGGCACGCCATTTATCTCAGCTTGTAAGCTAGTAAGTTGCTCTACTAGTTATATACAGTAATTACCCTCAGTAAAATCAGACTGTCTAGTCTTAAAAGCATTTACTTTCTTAAAATTACTGTCTTCTACTTTGCAACTACGTCGTGTTGTCAAGACATTGCAATCTAAAATGAATGACAGTGTTGTGATTCCCATAGTGTTTCTCTCTCTCTTCCCCCACTGCTCATTCATCACAAAATGAAAGGAGCTCCGTACTGTAATAGAAATGAAGTCATACATCTAATAATGATAAGCAATAGTGCTGTAATATCCTGACACAGAAAGACGCCTCTATCAATCTTCAAAAAGGAATGCGCGTTTGAAAAACGCAAAATAAAACCACCTGCCCAGAGAAGGAACACAACTTGTACATATGCATACAGTTATTATTTCTGCACCAATTCTGGTTGCTAAAGACAAAGCTTTTTTTTTTACCAGATGGGGAAAAGTAATGACCAGAAATCAGAAGAAAGGCACTTAGTGTTCTTTATTTCCTTCGAGCAGTACCAGTGAAGATTTTGTTAAAATATCTAGCTATCCCAAAGTCAAAACCTACAGCTTTGAAATCCTAAATACATTTTCAAGGTATTTTCCAAAACAATCCTTTAATCTACCCATTTATTTTCTTTATGCATCACCAAGGAAGCAAACAGTATTTAACTTGCTAATCCACAGTACTTATTTACACTTAACAGCAGCCTCATCCAGTCACATCCCTGACAAAAAAAAGAAGTGCCACAAAACCAACTCAAACCAAACAGTACCAAGTAGAAAAAATGCCACTATTTCAACCTCAGCGCTTTATCATCATTACTCTAGAGAGATCTACCCTTCCTACTCCTCGCTGCACTCTCATGATGCATGCACCAGAGTGCCTCTCTCCACATAAATCTGTTTACAAACGTGCTACGTCTCTGTCCCTTGTTTTAAAAAGGGACCATCCCAATGATGAAAGTCGATAATGAAGAAAAGAAACCTTACTACAAAACATGCTTTCAAGAATGAGTTAAAACAGTTATGTGTAGTAAAATCACAAGTAGTATCAGGTGTGATTGTTTGTCATTAGATCAGTTGACATAGCAGGACAGCACAGAGCAAGAGAATAGGGATATCAACATGTGGTTTACAGAGAACAAGAGTTCATGACCTCTGGACATCTGACTCATGGTCACAAAATTTATGCAGGCCCTAAAGTGGCAGGTATTGAAAAAACACAGTTTTGATATACTAACAACAGGATGAATCATTAGCACTAATCTTACCCTCCTTTACTGCTAAATGAAACGTGACCAGACTTAGGATTCAGCTTCCTATAATGAAGCTGTCTCATCAGAACGTAGTTTTAACTTTAATGTAATGTATAAGTCACAACCATTAATTCAAACCCACATCCTTTTAAACACAGGTGCAAGCTGTGGCCTAAGCTATCCTGTGTCCACTGATCATTTTTACTATGATTTAACCAAACACATAATTTTATGAGTACAAAAATGACTGTATTTAATCCAGAACAACATCAGTCCAACTGAATAATAGAAACAGTTTTACCCCACAATGAGAACAACCCTGGCAGGAGAAAGAAAGGCAAGTAAAGCAGGAAATGCAGAAAATACCTGTTAGCTCCTGTTAGCTAATAATAGTGAATACCCATTTGATTTCAGCTAAGTAAAGCACAAGAGAAAACACAAAATTCGAAAGAAAACAGAAAAAGATAGTCGAGTCATCACTTTCTAGGCCACCTTCAGAATAAGCACTTTATCTTAAGTTGTAAATACAACTATTAGAAATAGTGACAAATATTATGATTACAGTGTGTGCTGAGTCCAAGATTAGAGCAGCAGTATAGGGTATGCTAATCTTACAAATGCTGACTACATAGGCATGGTAACTCATTTAAGCGTCTTTGAGGTTGATGAAACTAAGTGCATTACCTTCTGGCTTCTCAAGTGACATCCTTTGGTGGTTAAGCCTTTTTTGTAAGGCAATTTCAGAGATGGATTTTCAAAACACACTTAGAGCAATCCATGCCAACAGAATACCTTCCCAAAGAATGCCCAGCTGTCGTGGGGTGATTTTATGATAATATTGTATTTCCCTATCATCTGCTTTATGCCCAGAAATGGGTCCCACAGCTTTAAGCTGGGTCCAGGAGAGGGGGGAGAGAAGCCAGGCAAATTCTTCAGCACAGTTTGTGTCCAAGGACTGACACACACTCCCCCGAGTTCTCACCGCTGCAGAGCCGAGGGAGCACCTTCCTGCTTTCAGCCAGCCTGTTACCTGAGGCAAGAAATTTTCCCAGGACTGCATACTGAAGTCTTCTGGTAACTTCTTCTTCTTCTGGAACTGTTCAGCCTAGCTGTGATCTGAGAACCAGATCATCAGACCCTGTGGACCGGCAGGGAGGCTGAGGGGATGCCGCATCCCGGCCTCGGACCTCGGGAGGGGCCGAGCCAGCTACAGAGGGAATGCTAAATCCACCAGCTTTTTCCGCATCGAGGAAGTTTATTATCTAACACTACTCTTTTTTTTTTTTTTCTTTGTCCTGCTGGCACTCTGCTTGTTAAATAAATAGGTTTTTTTTTACTTTCATCCAAGAAATTCCTTTTGTATCAGTGGGGGAGGGAGTGCTGAAACCTGCCTTCTTACAAGGAGATGTTCTTTACAGGACGTTTCCTCCTAAACTTGTCTCAAACCGAGACACCAGCTAACTTCCCTTCAAGTAAATGTTTAAACAATATCACACTGCTATTGAAAGGTAATATGCAAAAGCAAATTAAAACATACTTAGTATTTAGTGCTCCAAGGGCTGTTTGTAACCCAAATGGTTAAATCTCGCCTTTTAATTTCTTCCAAAAGATTAAGGGGAAGACTTTAACACTTCACTTTTGAACAGTAGCAAAATACAGTACATGAAATCTTAAGCTTAGCACTTGACTTTCCAACTAACTCCCAATGCAACAAGTGATACCGATTCATGATCCAAACTTAACATGACACAATTTTATCTAAGGAAAGACACTGACCTCAGAGTAAGCCAAGGTAATATGCTCATATATCCCTTGATGATGATGGATAGCATCTTCTAAATCTTGCAGTTCTGAGGGAAGCTCCACCTCACCACAGGCTTTACACCACGAGTCCACATTGCTCATATACTGCAAGAGAAGAAACACTCAGCATGATTTTGGGTTCTACCATTAAGTACACACATGATGGTAACATACAAAAGGACATTCATCTGTGTGACACACACTGAAAAGACTTATTTTAACTGAAAAGTCTTCATAGTTTTTCTCTCTGAAATAACCAAAAGTTTATACCAGAACAGAAAGAAATATTCAAGTCTGACTATACTTGTGCTTTTAGGTATCTGAAACTCTTTGATGTGTTTGGAGACAGGCAGGCTTGGCTGTATATTGGCAGTCTTCAGAACCAATTTAACTGTTGGCAATATTGATGCTTCAAGTTTACTCTTGCTCCTTTTCTTGCTTTGCAGCTAAGGAAACGTTTCGTTCACGCTGCACCTACCATTTCAGAAACATGAAAGCCAAGTAAGGTCTTGTTTACACAAGGAAGTAAAACATGCTGCAGCTTTCAAGTCCAGACCCTTGGTTTTTACCCATCGGCTCCCTGTGCAGATACTCATGGTATCATGAGATTTATCACCTCACCTCTTTTTAATCTTCAGAGAAAGCTGTGTTTCTTTGCACATGCACACCAAGAATTACTGGTGAACCATTCACTGAAACACTCCATAGTTATCTTTTGCTGGAAACAGGTTATCAGGGAAGCAAAGCAGCGTCAGGGCACAGTGATTTCACACCTCAGTCCCCAAAGAACTAACTTCTACATGCGGAGAAGCACTAAATCCATTTGGCAAGCTACTACAGCAGCAAGCATGTAAAGGATTTACAACTTGAGCAGAGGTCTCTTAGGACTTGCACTGAACTTTGAGCACACAGCTATGTCAGCATAGCTGCTCGACTCAAGCCTTTCAGGGGAAATTGAGGATACTGCAACAGAAATCTCTTCTGCAGACAATTTAAATGAACTCTGAAGTTTAAGCTGTCTTGACAGACAAGAAACTGCCATCACAGCTACATGCATAGCAGAAGTTCTGCCAACTTATTTTTCACAGCTAGGGGGCATGAGTTTTCCTACCCTGCTATGCTAGCAAAGGAAAGAGGAAAAAAGAATCTGTTTTTCTAGGAGTTTTCATAGTTATTAAACCTAGTACAGCCAAGCACGTGTGAGCTCTGTAAAGTAATTTCCTCTATTCATTCCAAGTTCAAGACTCAAAAGTTATGAGACCAAGACATTTGTCTCATCATACATATATTAATTCTTAGAGCACATGTAGTCATTTGTGGAAAAAGGAATTCATAGATCACTTCTGGTACTCTGCTACTGTTTGATAGCTGGACAGAAGGGTGGTAGAGTATTTAGCTCTAAAATACTTATTTAATTCTCATTAAGGGCCATCTTAAAAAATCTCTAATGTTAATAGAGATTAATAATGAACATTAATAGAAGCTCCATGTGCACCAGTGAGCAGAAACTGATAGATGGTGCAGTCTTCACTGTGTCTGACAGTAGGCAGCGACACTTACCTGTCACTTGCAAGAGAACACATGCATTCATGAAGGGTGTGTTTTTTCTTGGGCTGCTTACTTTTTAATCTTTTTATGTAGGTCAAGCATCAACAGTCTCTAAAGGGGTCATTCCTCACATTCCAAACCCTCTTTCCTTGAACTTGCTCTCCACTGTTAATGAAACAGCTAATATATCACAGGCAGGTATCTTACAAGGCAACTAGGGCAATCCATCGCAGCTAATCATAAAATGAAAACTGCAGAAGGAGCAATTAAAGGTAAATTAATCCCAGCAGATGATGCGCTATTTTCTCTTTTTCCTCCTGTTTACACTTATATTAAGTGCTAAAGAAGGTAACACTGACCCTTACTACAGTTGCCCAGCACACAATCACACAAAATTTAGTCCTCTGACTTCTGATGAGCATAATTTATTATTTTTGTTATGAAAAATGACAGCATTTGAGTCAAGGTATACCTATCTGTTCACATTTCATTCACCTCTCTTCTACATGTATGGCTCAAAGTGCTTAAACATAAACCCAAATGACCCAAGTAATTAGAAAAGCATCAATACTGACAAGGTACTGAATTGTGTCTATCAAACACTTCAAGCTGACTGGTGACTTTTCTATCAAAAAACAATTTCTTCATCTCATTTTTATGTAGCTTTTCTGTAAAACCCGCTAAAAGGACTTATTATAGTGGCATCACTTTGTAAAATTTATGTAATTTAGTCTGTCTAAGGACATTAAACCAATGTCACCACTAACATAATGAAAAGCAATGTGTATTTGCATCTTAATACATTCTCATTTCTAATGTCTAGATATTTATCAAGTTAAATATGCATGTAGTAGAAATCAGGGAAAAAATGTCTTGAAATCAACTGCACCACCTCTCTCTGTTTCTGAAGTTTTCAGCTCCCAAGTGCTTCCTTCATTCATTCCAAATTAAAGTTATATCAGACATGAGACCGTTCCTTGGATACAATTTAGCAAGGCAAATTGAAAGGAAAGTATCTACATACAGCACACCAGAGCTTCCCTCAGCCATGCCCATCCAAGAGCCTCTCCTCTCCAAACACACCAGGGATGCCCAGAGCAGACGAGATCAGTGGGTGACTCAACTGCGCACACACAGCAGCTCCTTCAGAACTGAGCTCCCTTGAGGGCAAAACATGCTTTCGCCATTAAGAATATTAACTTGGGGATATTTATTCCTATTTCCCCTACATATACCTCTTCTCTGGCAGTTACACACGGTTAATGACTTAATTAAAATAATTGGTATAGGCCTAAAGCTAAAGTGCTTTTTTAGCATAGGAGGAATCTCTTATGGAATACTAAGTAAACATCTCCCACCACAATTTCAGATTCGTAAGACAGTTAATTAACTTCTCAACTTTCAGGCCAGTTCAATTTATGTCTTCTATAAGCAATTATTATAAGTTAAATCTTGACACTCGAGGACTGATTGGAGTTGAGTGGTGAGGACAGTAGAAGTGATAGTTTCTAGATGCAGGAAAGGCATTATGTCGATACTTAAAAGCCTTATATAGTTAAGCATGTCTGTCCACTTCGTTTTGATTCATATAGCTAATTTGGTTGTTTTATCTTGCACTGAAATGGGCAAAGCATTTTGTGGAGAATTTAAGGCCAGTGGGCTAAACTGAGGAGAACAAGGTCTTGTTTGAGTATCGAAACTGGCAGAAATAAATATTCTGGCTTTCTTGTCAAACTTTTCAATGACTTTCTTGCACTTTTGTCCAAAGCAAAAGCCAACTGCACAACTCACTGTTCCAGCACATAACCTTTTGTTGACACCCTCCCTAATCACTAACCTGTTCGGCTTTTTGATGGAAGATGGAGGACATGTCCAGTAACGTGCTACGTTCATCCAAGGCTGCAGCAAATGCCTTCCATTCCTGTTCCAACTGACTGGCAATCTGTTTGATTTGCTGTGAAGCATAGTGGCCAGACTCGATCAGGCGGTTTGCTACTGACATGATGCGGCTGATGTTTACATACACGTTCTAAGGAGAAGAAGGAAGGAAAAATTAGTGCAAGTTAGCAGACCAATTAAATACAGAAGTATATTCCTAAAAAATTCTACTTTATCATAATACTGATTAACAGTCTGGTTTTATTTGGCAAGTTTATGCACGCCAAACTGTGGAACTTAGGTGTATAGAGTAGCAGTGGATCCATAACTGACAAGTGAGAATGAGGACTTGAAATAACCAGTCTAAAACTCACGTTAACAATCAGTTTAAGCCAACTTATATTACAGGAAGACACATTATTACAATAAAGAGGATGAAATAACCATATTTTACAATAACCTCAATAAAAATGTTTAGACATTCAAGTCAACAAGACATTCAGACACACACAATACAGGAAAATTGAAGAATCATTACTAAGCTCTTGATCTATCCACAGCATGCATGTGTGCAACATCTGTGAACCTTTACATCAACCTCTGAAAGTAACTTTTAAAGAAACAAAATAAAGAACTCTGACCTACAAGAAATTTAAGTTTTAAGTTTTATTTTCTTGCTGCTTTATTGCCTCAGAGCTAGCACTGAAAATTAGACAAATAAGGTCCAAGATCAGAAGTATTCTCTAGCACAATGGCATTAGTCACTGATGGCTCTTAGTCAATCTAATCTAACTTTAAATCAAGAGTTTCTGATTCCTGTGAAGTAAAACAGGAACAACTTTGCCACCAAAAGCTTTCTGAGTAACTCTTTCACAGCTACATGCGTATAACATGGAGTTGACACTTCCTTCAACTGGGCTCCTACACATCTAGAATGAAGTTCTTAGAATCACAGGTCTGTTGAGGCTGGAGATCGCCAAGTCCAACCACCAGACACTGAGCAAATCAGGTGGAACCATGACCTGCTGGCATCCAGCCATTGCCCAGAGCTTGGCACTGACTGGCTGGAGCAAGTGTTGCAGATCCCTCCAGGCTTCACTGCCCAGACTTACCTGAGTGGTAGTTAGGACAGGTCCCTACTCCTTGTAAACTGTATGCATGTATGCAAGCACGACCATACCTGACACAGCCTACACCTCAGCTGGTCCACTTAATAAACTGAGCACAGCAGTATCATGTTGGCTGTTTTTCCTTTCCGCACAGTACTACCTCTTACTTTTTTAGGTTATCCCACACATCTATGCTCTGCTTTCTAAGCACAGCCAAACAACTGGCAGAGTACAAATCTTCTATTTCCAACAAATTTTAAAAGACTGGAGAGCATTTAAGTCTATTAAAAGTGTATGTAGCATAAATACAAGACTGCTAAATGAATACAGAAAGCCATTAGATGGTACTTCCAGTTCTGAGAAACAACAAGTGCCAAAAGAGAAAAGAATAAAGGCTATAGTAGACTGCCATTTGAACTTTTTCTGTATCATAATACAGCAATTTTGGAAAGTCTAGAACAGCAGTTAAAAATGAAGGACATGGCACTATAAACATGAAGTAAAACAAATTAAAACTGAACTGCGGTTAACATGTATTCATTTTCCCATGGCAGTCAGGCTTCACACGTGTGGAAGAATACAGCCTGTAGCAGTATGAATATGAATAAAAATGCTGACAGTTGAACACTTTCCAAGCTATGTACACCACATTCCTTTCCTCAAAAAAAATCCAACCAAAAAAACAACTCACAATAATGTAACCCTTTTACTTCACTACATGACATATCTACCAAAGTTTTAAGTGTCAGTATTTTAGAATGCAGTGACCCAAATGAGATAGATTTAGTTAAGGAGGAAAAGAATCTCCAATAGCAATTCACCACAATTAGACTGTTTAATTGACCCTTGAAGGCCAGCAAATTTTGTTCAATTTCCTACAAGGACGGGCAATTCCAGTGTCATTACTATAAGACAACTGCATATTTTGCACACTGCTTGAGAATGAGAAACACTGTTACAAGTGATCTGATGCTAATTTACAAGACTGATATCTTACTCGTTGTATGCATTTCCACCCTGGTTTTAGTTAAGGAAACAACAGCTATGAGGGTAATAACTGATAAAGTCTTATTTAGTGACCTCATTTACACCACGTGAATCTGCACAAAGCACCTGCAGCTTCTTTGTATCAACTGTCTCAAAGGTGAAAGGCTAACGGGATACTGCATTTATTTCATTGTATAACACACATGACTCTCATAACAAGACTTAAAAGGTAACGATTAATGTTACTGCATTACAGTGTGTTTAGTAAGGATACAAATGTACTTAGCATGATTATTTTCTCTCAAAATGCTCTTTAGCCAGAAGCTGAAAGGAGACCTTACGATATCTGGAAAGCTCTTCATTGCATATTTTTCCTCTAAAGGGAATAGACAAATAAGAAAAAGTATTGCTCAGCAAAGCAACACAGATTAGTAGCCTAACTGCACTGTGTCATTCTCTGATGCATGCCTGAAAGGCAAATACACAGGAAAAATACAGGTGACAGCCTACCAGCTTAACTGAACTTCTGTCACACACAAAATAAAGCAGGGGACCTGAAGGTTCCATTTTATTTCCTGATTTTCCCAGACCCACTTAGAAAGTGTTTGTTTAACTCCAAGATTTCAAACAGTAGTTTTCTGATGCAGAGACTATTATGTGTTCAGGTTTAAATGCCATCAACTCAGTGACATGGCCCATAAGCACCCTAAGTGGCACCTCTATATAGACTGTAGTGAGCTTGAACTACTTGACTGTGACAGAAATAAATCAGCGATGGAATTTTCGAATCATCTGCCACTCCACACGCAAATGACCACCAAAACATGGTGTAGTATTAATGTATGAATTAACACCTGCTTTAATGATTTACATGTTCTCTAACATTTCTTCTAGTCTCATTTTTGAAGCAACAGTAGAACTTTCAGTTTGGGAATACAGACTTCAAGGATGAGGGCTCCAGGACAACTAAAGGTAAAACCTGATCTATTCCCTTGAAAAAATGTAAACTTGGCAACGTCCAAGCTGCAGTTCAGGAAAGTGTTTAACCTGTTCTTCAACTACAAGGATCCTCTAAATATTCTCAGGTAACTATTTAACCATTGCTATCAGCACTGGAACATATGCAATATAATTTCACTCTAACTTCCTTCAAATTTCTCATCTCTTTCCTATATTTTTCACAGTGGACCTGGGGAATCTTACTGTAAGACTATATAGTCCAACACCAACACTACATTCTTTCCTCCTCTTCTTTTCACTGACCTTTACTTAATTATAGTAAATGCCCACGCCTTCAAACTCTCCCTTACAGCCATATCACTGTCACATAGATGTTTCCATTACAACACTAAGTATGGGGCTTTAAACTGGACCTAGTTCTCTAGTAGGACCAACTGAATCAGAGCATTTTCTTTACAAATCTGAAGTTCAGCCACCCCAGTAAGTACCAGGAGTTAAATAAGATCTGCTTCTTTTCAGTAGCACCACTATCTGTTCCTTTAGTTTGTGATTCATTGACATGAATGTACTTGTTGCTGTATTAACACCTCAGTAGCTGAGTGCTTTTTAAAAAATCTGTTTATTTGCTTCTTCCCTCTTAAGGATTGTGCATTTAGCCTGTTCTATTTAGTCTTGCTGACTTTGGAGTGCTCCTCAGAAGCTTAAAATAGCTTGAACTCATTTTACCTTTTCAGTCTATTCTCAGGCTGGTGGCATCCAGACATTGTGTCTAAGCATTAACTGCCCTGGCACCATAATAATTCTCTTAGGGATGTACACCTGTGGTCTCACTCTCATTTGCCCAAATCCTGAGGACCAAGGACAGTCTAGAATTCACATGGTACTTAAGTCTTTTCCAAGAGACAAATCTGTATGGTTACAAAAATACATTTTTGAAGTAAAAAGAATCTCAAGGGTGAAAAACGTCAGTGGTACAAAGGAGGAGGAAAAAAATTACACTACCTCTAAGCTAAGGTGATTTTACCTCACCTGATTTCATGTTTTCATTAGTACCAGTCCCTGTGAGTGCATTTGAGCAAGACATCTTTTTAACTTTTAACTCTGTAAACCTAATGATATTCAATCGCTGTGCTCATACTTTTATTTTAACATCCCAAAGCTCACACTACTGCTCATCCCTGACACTCTCTTTTTGGATAGTATTCACTATTTGATTACTACCTTGGTAAAATGGTTTAGTGTGGCAAACAGCCTGTTCTGAGAACACTAATCAACTTAGCCTACAACTGACATTGGAGTTTTTGGGTTATGGTTAATAAATGTAACTTCTACTCATGGTCCTATCAACACTGAGACAAGAAGCAGTCATGGCACATCCTTTAATAGTAGCATGTGTCAGCTTTCTCCAAACAAAGTTTCATTTTGCCTGCATCACTCTTCAAGCATTTTAACCCTCCCCAGTGCAGGGAGAGGCACAGTTAAACTGTAATGAAAGCAAGGCCATCTGATGTAGCAACAAGACCAGAAAATGTTTAAGCAGACATCATCCTCCTCCTCACCCGTATTTCACATGACTTCTTGTCTTCCTTGTGTCCCAGCAGATGTACAGAAAATAGCAGGGAGAAGAGTGGACAGACACATAATCAGTCTTTCCCACTCTTGCATGCAAAACAGACTAATTGTATAATCATGGGTACTTTATTCTCTCAGTTCAGAAACTCAATACATAATTTTTGTACTTGTAACTCCTATGATGCCTTATTGGAAAGTTTCTCCCTTAAAAGGTACTAAAAACTTGTTTTGAGAAGTGAAGCATTGGTTTAGTCACCCAAATAGGAACATCAAGCTGAAACTGAGTATTGCTTAACTCAAATAAATCTCCGGACTTGACAACAGCAATTTACTGTTGCTGAAAGCAGGCCTTTAAAATTGTACTGAAAATCCATCCTCATCTTTAGAGAGCAGAATCACTGAGAGTTTGTTTTTCCCTACAGTTATGGAACATGGAATCTACTTGCCCTGTGAAGAAACAGCCTTGACTTTTATCAGTGCACAGCTTCTCAAATTCCGTGACAGGAAGTCACATACCTATGGCTGCACCTGTGAACTATCCTTCGGTCAGTAGCTCTTTAAGTCACATCAACCTGCATGTTAATCCATGGTAACCAAACATATGTCCCTCTTTAATGCACAGCACTACATCTATCCAGCTTTTCTCTGGGACAGGTTCATTGCAGTGAGAACTGGTCGGTGTATTAAGCCTAAGACTTGAATGAACTTATTCCTGTTACTTTGAAGTGCAACCACATGAATACAAAAGATTCCTAGATATACCATTTGCTAATGAAACTGGTGAAAGTAGTTAAATCTCCTCCCTGGATGTACTCTTTACCTTTTTGTTTTATAAAATTTGGTTTACACTTCCAACTATTTTGTGTTCTTACTGAAAACCAACATTCTAAAAATGGCAAAACCCCATTACAATAATTTTTTTTTTAAAATTCAGCAAATCCTCTTGGTCCTTGATGCAACTAACTCTTGTTCACGACGGGAAGTAAGTAGCTTTCACAATGGTTTACATCCAGGTGGCTTGCTTCAGACTGGAAGACCAGATCAAAATTTTGGCATCTGACCCAAAGGCTGTCACTCTTTCTCAGCCAAGTTCGACATAAGCAGCTGCAGAAGTTGCCCTCCACCTCTTGGAAACAAACTGCTACTTGGGAAGGAAGAGGACATGAGAGACCCAGCTATTAACAGAGGGTAGCACCTGCTGTGGAGGGGAGCATGTACCCTGCGGCAACCACAGTATGTTGGGAAAAGCAGCTGCAACATCAATTACCAGAGTTAAGATGTGAGCAAGTGCAAGAGGTTGCATTTAGCTGCTTGGGGAGCATTTATCCTTTGAACACTCCTTCCCTACCTCAAGTGATCCTAAGAAAACTGACTAGAAAGCAAGATCTATTAAGGTCCAATTAGGGCCACAATAAAAAGCCTTCAAAAAAGCCTCCTGCAATAAATAAAGCTTATATATAGTTGTCTTCCTTCCTTTCTCTACTCCATCCAAATGAATTATTTCACATGGTTGTAGATAGGTTAAAAGTTAAATTCCACTTCTGGTGTTAGAGTATTCACACAAGAGACCTTAAATCCACTTTGATTACAGCAGAGTTACACTGACAGGAAGAGTGAACAAACAGCAGCTTGTTAAGCACAGAGCATATGTGGAAAGTGGTCAGGGAGAAGCTGAACATGCTTGCAGGAGTTAAGACTGCCCAACATTTTTCCAGTTAAAAGCTAATGAAAAATAAAGCCTGCCAAAATTCAATCCGTTCACATCATTTTTTTATGTCATGTTCAGTTTAATCTCTGCCCCTAATCTGTATGAAAGGCTTTTGCCATTTAACCAAATAAAACCCAGATAATCTGAATGCTGCTTAAATCAAAACCAGGGACCAATCATTCTGAATTTACATTTTCCTGTTCTGAGGCAGAGAACCCCTTCTGGGAGGGCTATGCTACAAAAAAAAACCACGGCTTGTTTTTACCCTTTTGAAAGTTCACATAGCCTAATTTGCCCCAAATTCAAACTGCTCCTGGTACGCTTTAAGAAATCATTTTGCAGGCTGAGAAAAAGTCCCCTGTAATTAATGCATTTGACAACTAAAGGCAAAGGAGAGATTAACAGCAAAAGACTAATAGCAAACACAGAGCAGGAAGGATTATGCTGCATTGCTCAAGTGCTTCCTACTGTTGATAGCATCTTAGCAGTCTGAAAGACGGAAAAAAAAAGAAGTCATCCAATTTGAAGAAAAGAGGACAACAGTGACTAATATCAGGACAGGCTTACAGAAGAAGAATTTAACCTTTAGAATACAAGTCCCAGAATTGCCTGGAAGGCCACTCAAAATTACTAAGTTCCAAAGGTCATCTCATGTCAATGACACCTACTGTCATCCTGAGTTTCTTTCTGCTCTACTTCATATGCAGAGCAGTGAGGAACAACAAGGTGCTCCAAAAGGCAGCAATTTCCCATGCCATGAACCAAACCTAATGGTCAAAGCCATATATGATGTTACATAATTACAAAGTCCCCCAGCATTTGCTTTACTCTTTTCAGAAAGTTCATATTGATTTTTCTTTTGCACTTTCAGAAACAGAGCTGAGTTGCAAAAGAAGAAAATGTGCCTGCTCCAATCGTGTCTTCTATTGTCTTACCTCCAGCTATACCATACACAGGAGCTGCCTTACTAGTCCTTCCATTATTTCAGCAAGACACGTAACCTACGTAAGTTTATTTTGCCACTCTCCACATTCAGTAGTCCTGTCCTACAGAAAAAACATCTTGCAAGAGTTGATTATTTCAACCATACTTTGATTCAATTCCCATCCTTGGTCTGACAAGAATGTTAATTTGTAACAAGACTGGTAGTGTTCTTCCTTCATTGATCTGACAAACAGGAACTGGATTTAGGCCCAGAATCACAAGGTTATTTAAACACCTACAATGTATGAAGGACCTAAAATGTACTTGAGAATTTTGTCCCCATGTTCAAACAGCAATTCATGAAACTGAATGTAAATAGCTTTCACTTGTTGCCAGTTAAAATCCAAATTTTTTTTACAGCCTACTGATAATATTTGACAAAAAAATTGTTTGTTTTAGTTCCATTCTACTGTGCCAAAAATGTGAAGTGTCTTCTTAAAACCATGGAAAATTATTACATCAGCCTCAGTTACTTCTCAGAACGTTTTCCTGAGTTGAAATCTATTCAGAAGATCCTGAGAGATGTTTCTTTCAGAAGGGGGAGCTAAAATCTGTATTGCACATGACCCTCTGAAATTTCCTGCAAGACCCAAGATGGAGCTCAAAGACATATCCCAGGTTCTAGAAGCTTGGACGCTTATATTTGAGAGGTGCTGAGGTTGTGTTGAACACAGCCATTTGTCAAAACAATTTGCTTTAGCACAGTACCTTGGTAGTTGACCACCATTTATTTTCCTCCCCTCTGTTTTAAAACTTCACTGCTCAAACACAGATTTGCACTACTTGTAAAGAAGGACTGACCTGTGTCTACACACTTACAAATTCTACCTTAACAGAGAACAAATAGCCAGCACGTCTGTGCTGTGCTGTGCAGGTAGGCCTGTTCTTACCATACAGTTCATGGCAAAGTGATTGTGCTGTGTCTGAAGCTCCATCGTGTGGGGGTGACTGGTTCCAATCTCTGTGTAGCTGTTCAGAAACACACCTTTGTTGTGTGTGATCCAGTCAAACATCTACATGAAAATATTAAGGAAAGGAGAAAGTTCAATGATTTGTTAAGGCAGAAATCATAGACAAGCAATGTAAGATATCTGGGAACACAGAATACAAAGTCTAAGGCCATGAAAACTAACACTGATGCTCTTTCCATTGTAAGTTACTGTACATTTTAACCCAATCATTGCTGAAATCTGTCTTTTTGGATCAAACTGCTGAGGCTGTTACTGTTATCTTTACAATAGGTGTTTATCTTAACAAGCTACAGTAATGTCATAATCGTAAACTTCATTATTACACAGAAGTCATAGTAAACAAACAGACTTGGAGCACAGCCCTGAGTTGCCAAGCTTATACGTTCTCTACTGCCAACACTTACTGCCAGCAGCAGCTTAGCAGTTTAGCATGAAAATGGCAACTCATGGAAATTAAGTATAAATTCTTTCATCCTGATCAAATACTTCAGCCGCAAGTTTAATATTTTTACTTCATAACTTTACAGCAGATTTGAAAACAACTATTCTATTTCTAGATGAATTAATTATTAAAAGTATATGTGAGCACAGAGTTGCATATTACCTTCTTCCAGAGAAATTTAAGAGTAATCTTTAAATATGCTTGTTTTCAAAAACAAAAAAGGAGTATTTTAATAGTCCAACAAATTTTAGGAAAGACCTTATATGACAATGGCCATCAATGAAGGCACACAGGTATGTTAACAGTGGCAGTGGAAAACAAAGTTTTCAAAGACCAAGCAACACAGCAAAGAGCTGTTTAACACCCCACCTGCTCACAATGGTCTTGAAACCTTTGCTATATCCAAGCAAAAGAGACACACCTGCTCTCTGGATAAGCTGAAATAGTTGTCCAGGTAAAAAACAGTAGCAGTTAAGTATTCATTTAAAGATCTTTCAAAATCTGCTGGCTAACAGAACATTATCAAATCCAGTATTTATCCCAAGTCCATGACTAAATTGTAAGTAGACCACAATATGGTAAGAACTGTAAACCAAACTTTTAAAGTTTAGGTAACTGAGACAGCTGATCCCCATACTCCTAAAATTTTAAGCTTCTCATCTAGAACTCAGTGAAGATGTGTTACATTATTCAAAACAGACACTGGTACTGCTTGTGACCACTCTTCTCTAGGTCACCTGAATTTGCTGCCTTCAGTCACTTAAAGGGCAATTCCAATCAGATTCCCTCCCACCTCATCCTTTTTTTGCCTTCTCTTCTGAACTGGTCCAAATTTCTTGCAGTAAGTTGAGCAAGTCCTCCAAAAGGAATATGTTTATTTCTCCCCATGCAATACCCTTTTTCTCTCAAAAAGATCCCATCCTTTCCCACAGTAAAACACAGACATACACTGATAAAAAAGTCATGAGCTGTGAAATCTAATCTGACACAGGCAGTAAAAATAAGAGCTGCAAGTAGATTAAGGCAAAGGTCTTAATCCAAAAGTGAGTTGGGATAGTACACAAACCTCCTTTTAACCTTTTCTTTACTGGCTACTGAGAGAAAAACAGTCCCAGGTATGGTGGCTGCTGTCAGCCTCATTTTGAGGTGCCTAATATTTCCCTTTTGACAGAAAGATGTGTTAATTTTATATGGACTTATTCTTGGAATCAGAAACATAGAAAACACTGATAGGAGCTTATGCAACTACATGGCAGGACAGAGGTCAATCCCACAGGCTCAAGTATTTCACAAGAAGTTTCTTAAAGCCCATGTTATGTAAGCGATTTGATAAAACATAAGCAAGTTAACAAAATATATTTTGATGGTGCTCACATGGTACTGGAAGATATGCTATAATGCAGAATAACTGATGCTGTAATGAAGTGGCTGCAAAGTTGACAAAATGCATTTGGGTCTGAAAGAGCAACACTAGACCAACAGCTTATATTATTTTCTAAATAATTTTAGAAATAGGTAATAATTTTATCTTTTTTTCAACTCTCTACATGTCCCTACTATTTTCAGCTGTATCCATCCAGTAAACATTTGCTTTAAATGGTACTTTAAAAAAATATTTATTTTTTAAATACAGCAGGAAACATTACAGGAGTGTAAAGAAAGTCCCTGAGCTGAAATGATTAGGCTAAGGGAAAGTACGGGTGAAGAATACAAATGAAGAAGGAAGAAGTTAAGTTTTACATGTTTATTCTGCTTCTACTCTTCTCCTTGCATCTGCTTGGGACAGCTGCTGGAGAGCAGAATACTGGTTCAACACAGACTGTTGGTCTCATGCAGTTCAGGCAATCTTATGTAAAATACTTTAAGAAATATGAGTGCTTTAAGAACTCTGACAAAAAACCCTACTTACCACTTGACTGCATAATCTAGTTACTACTACTCCCAGAGAAGAACTCCCCACCCTTCCTTAAAGCTATTTGTTCCATGGTAACAAGTCAATAATAAGTAATTGCAAAACCATTCTACATGAAAATAGACCTTATTTGAGCTCATCCAAAAGCAAACTGCCTACCACACTTCCTCTTCAAATTCCATGACAATCAAGGGCTTTCTCATTTGAAGGGACTGGTTAGCCAGAAACATTCTGAAATCACTCAGTTCCCTGTTAATGACATATGCACTGTCAGAAGAGATACATCAGTTTTTAGCCTGGGACTTCAAACCCTGCATCAATGAAGCAGTTCCCCATGTCAGCCTCTTCGACTTCGTTGACTGCCTGTCACTCACTTCCCAAAGATCACTCAAAAGAAAACCAATGTAGTCCTTAGTCATTTGTATTTATAAAGTATACAGCATTCATCTTTACTTGATGCATCTGCCTGGAACAAATGCGTAACAAAAAGGGCGCTTTGAAGTCATTAGCAGTTAGAATTTTCTTTGGTAAGAGCTTCCTTTACTTACCCATGCCCTTTACTCCAGAAGACCCTGAATGTCTCTCAATCAAGAAGTCCCTTATTTCTCATTAAAAGGCTAGATTAACTTCAAAGACAAAAATTACTGTTTTCAGTTACCCTTGGTACTTCTTTCAAGTCCGTCAAGTATCGGCCATTCATACTCTCCTTGCTCAATCCTTACCTTTTCAGCATCCTGCTCAAACAGCCTGAGCTGAAAACATTGGTCCAATTTCAATTTCCGCACATGCCACATCTGATGCAGATGCTGCCGTGTTGAGTGCAGCCTGTCCAGCATGGTGGATACTTTGGGTAAAAGGTTCTGTAAGTCTGCATTCCCTGACCCAGAGTTCTTTTTGGGAAAGCTATCACTGCTCTGTATCCGCTGGAGCAGCTTTTGTCCTTCCACATCAAGGTCCTCGATAGGGGCCTTAATGACTTTCTTTTTCAATTGTGAATGCTCCTCTATCATATTGCGAGCACCTTCCAGGTCCTGAGGCATTTCCTTTTTTGACAATATATCTTGCAGTTCCTCCAGCCTGGACAGCATATGGGTTGCATTGCTAATGTAGTCCTCAAAGGCAACTCTGATTTCTATCCACTCCTCATGGTTGTATTCCAAACAGCCATCAAATTCTGGGGTTAGCTGAGAAGGATCAACTACTTTGGTAAGGCCTTCCAGAGACACCATATTTGTCTAGAAAATAAAATGGAAAGAAAAAAGTGCTGTTACTGAAATGAATTTGAGATTTCCTTGTAAGTTCTTGCTTTTCTCTTCTTAAGAATTTATTATTTTGCTCATGGAGTCCACATGACAACTTTTCTCACGTATTTCAAGTCTCAATTCTGATCAGCAGAAGACAGGAGGTCTTGCAGGAATTTCCCCACATTACTTTCTTACCTCACTACATTTAAGAACAAAACAGCAACCACTGTTTTGATTACCATTTTGATTAAGTTTTGACTTTGTGTATTGCAAAGCTGCAGGAGGATAACAGCACCGTTCATTCAGCTGATTTCCTCTGGATGCTGGAGATAATCATAATTGCCATAATGCAGACTAAGATAATAAAGAGACAAAACCTAAGTTTTTACCGTTAGGGGGAAAAACCTAATTCAATCTTTCTTCAGCCTACAAAAAGAATATAAATAACAACATGCACAATTACCTAGCCTAAGTACGTGAAGAAAACCACCTTCCTTCTAGCACCATTGGTCTAAAGTACTTCTCCTTTCAGGAGGAATATCATTTATCTGAGACTTTTAAAGGTGCTGATCATAAGTGAGGACACTTAAAACCACAATATAAATATAATTTGTATACCATACGGGGAATTACCTCAAACTCAAACTTAGAGCTGCCAAAGTTAGTCCTCTGTTTCTGCCAGAAATTGTCTGGCTTGATTATCAGTGCAACATGAATACAACATGGAAAGGATTCCTGTAAAATCTTCAGCAGAGGCTTTATGGAGTCCCATTTTGACCCACGCATATCTACAATGACGGTGAATCCTCGTTTACATACTTCCTCACTGCAGAAAACAGAAGAAAATGTTATCAAGCAATGCTTCAACTTCAACACAGCACTGCACCACACTGCCTAATGAACGTGGTCTCCTCAGGGTCTCACTGCTGACCACATACAGCAGATCTCACAAACCTCTCAAGATGCTTCTTTCACGCCCATGCCAAACTCCTTGTGGGTGACAGCTTTATATCTGTTGCTGATTTCATATTCTGCCATTATCTTCACTTTCATTGTCACTGTTTATATTAATGATGACTCACCGTCCAGTCTTGTTTGTCCCTCACCTTACACACATAGTAAACATACAGTTTCCTAAAGCAGCAATACCTAATTCATTTACAATTGACTCTTCAGAACACACACACACTTACTTGACTGATGATAACATTAATGCCTTTCTAATGATTGAGGGAATTCTCTAAAAGACAAAAGATGGCAAGTTGCTCTTACCTACCACTTTTCAACTTTTTCAAACTGTCTCAGATTTAGAACCGTATTATCTGAGAGAGTCTGTAGAGGAGAAACACCCATTTATTGACAATTTCTTTTGTAACAGGATTGATTTGTGCATAGTTAATGGACAACACAGCATTTTATGGATGTGAGGAAAACCACATCAATCTGTTTCTACAAAATTTGAGCTCAATTTTGCTGTCCGAAAGTTGACAGACCTTATACTCAAATTCTCCAGCACCTCCTCTGAGAATGGAAGATTTAATTTCTTTCATCAATACCTTCTGTACTTTTAATTCTTGCCACTGATCAAAAGTGACAATCACCACCACCACCAGCAATTCTGATTTTCTGCCAGCAGAATTTGCTACATGACCTTGTAGAATGACCATAGGAAGGAAAATATTTCAAAACCAATGCATCATAGCCAACAGACTATCAAAAAGGACCAAATGTCCATTGTTTGAGTATGAGTCACTTTCAGGGATGTGACTAATTCAAATGCCATTCTAGAGTTCATGTGGTGAGGTTTCCAGAGTGTCCAAGAGGCAGGGAAGCTTCACTGGCATATTTTACACAGTCTTATTGGCCACACTGCAGAAAGATGGATTATGACTGATACAGGAGATCTGGAAGAAGTGATAATATGAGTTCCTCCAAAGTGGAAGGTTTTTTTAAGTTTGAAAAGTTTAAAGCTGGGGAAAAGAAGAAAGAATAAACATCCCACAACATTTCAAGAAAGGAGTTTATTATGATAAATGCTGGCTCTCCCACCTGCCCATAGGAATGCCAAAAATGGCAATGGCAGAAGCAAAATATATTAAAAGTAACTAGCTTGGCATACATGTAGGCTACAATGTACAATTTTCTGACCACGGTGAAAATGTTTTCTAGGATCATCATAGGATTCAAGGACAAAAACAACTACTGTCTTAAAGACAGACCCATTACTGAAAGGCCAAATGGCAGTAGGAGTGCTGCTGAGCCAATCCCTATCCTAGCACCAAACTAAGGATTGCACGAGGACTGCTTGGCACCAATCCACAAGGCATGCATCTACTGGGGTGTCCAAAGTGTTCCCTCACGGTGTGATACAGTGCAGGTGTGTCCTCCGTCATGGAGAGCCATCATCTCACACAAGCTGAACCCCTTTTGGCCAAGGATCACCAGATTTGTTCTAGGGAGGCTTTAGTCAGCAAAGGTCCTGTGTTGGTAAACCTGAACTACACTAAAATACCTGGTCCACTCAGTGGTGATAATGCAAGTTTTGCTATGTTTTTAAATCAGATAAATTGTAAAATCAGTAAAATTGTGAGACTGAGTAAACTTGAGCTTTTAGATCTCTTGCCAGACAACTGATATCTGTGATTGTCCAGATACATCAAGTAACAGTACTGCAACAAATAACAGACAACCAAAAGTTTGTATATTTGTACCAACTGGAACTTCTAATCAGCTAGGGTTGCTTAATCAGCCCCTTAAACATGACTTGTATGAAAACAAGTCTTGCTTTTAATAAAGCTCCCTTTATTCTCAAAAGTTTGCCATGCTTAAAGAGTATAAAACATGCCCTAACTTTCTTTTAATTTTAAATCTACTGATGCTGAACTAATATACACCTTTTGCCAGAGGAATACTGTTTCTTGCCCTGATTACCTCTAAAAAAATTCTTGGACACATTCTGATGCATATATATCTATTAACGTCTCTAGCAACTTGAAGCTCTAGCTGGCTAGAATACATCTCACCATTCAAATCTGGGAGTAAAATTTTCAAGCCTTCTTCCTGTTCTCCTTTCTCTACGTCCCCCGAGTCCCCCAGTTAACTTTACAAAAAGGAGGCCATGTACACTCTCAGCCAGTGCCTTGAAGTTATTTCTATGAAACCACCTTTCTCAGTCTGAAACTGACATTCTATTATATCAAGTGCAAAGACTATCTGTAAATTAGCACATTACAGAAACATGGAAGATACTGCACTCAGGGATGTTGTCCAAGGAATTTTTTTCAACTGTAATGACCACTGCTGCTTGAGGTCATAGACAAACATAGTCAAGCACAGTCAGCATTGCTCCAGCCTGCAACAAATGCTGGCAGGTTCCAAGACGGACCTGAAGTCTTAGGATCATTTTTGTCCCCAACTGGATTACTACTGAAAGCGAAGTTCTATATGAAGGAACTCTTTTTAGATATGTATAAAATATGTAACTTTTTTTAAAGTATCTCATATATATTTAACTTCATATATATATATATAGGAGTGTATATATGCGCACACACACTAGCACTGGATTTGACTTATGCTGATTTATTTAAACAGCTCACTGCAATTCATAGGTTAAATTGCTGATAATGTAGTGCTATCAGTACTTTCACAGATCACTCCACAGGTTTATCTGAGACCTTTACAAGCAATTTCTCGTACCTTTCTCCTGGTTATTTCCGTGCTGTATCAGGACAGTATGACTTACCCTACACAAATAATAGTTAGGAGCGTTGTGCTGACCGCACTCCACACAAGACATATGGTGAATGATGACCGGCATGTTTCTCATTATTGATGTACTGAAAGCCTTTGAATTGTATTTGCAGTCTTCGACACAGCAACACCAACGTGGCATGGCAATGCCATTTCCAAAACACAAACTACTTCCAGCTAAAGCACACTAGCGTTCTGCCAGCGGCCTTCCTTTTACAAGTAAGAGTAATTATTTCTCTTCCAAAAAGCATTTTGAAAATAGCAAATGACAAAACTCAGTATTGATTTGCTCATGTTATTTACTCATTCAGTCTGCTAGCTTGTGGGAGTACTGCAACATAACCCGGTTCTTTTGTTATACAGCCTTAGAGGTTATCAGACCATGGCTTACCTAGGAATACATGCTAGATACGAAATCAGTCTTCTAAGGTCTTCCTGCCGTATTCTGTCATGATTACTACGAGCTGGAAACGTTAGAATGGGACCTCCACGCTTATCTCTGCCACCTGAAAAATTAAAAATGTTAGAAGACCCCACAGCATAACATAATTCTTGTTTGTAGAACTAGTCTTCAGTATCTACTTTTGCAAAAGCGATTTCAACTTAAATGCTAACACTGTCATTCTGAGACCAACTTAAGACTGAATTTTGGGAGTATCAATCAGCATATAGTCATAATTCCTACAATGAGAAAACAAATGCCAAAAAATTTGAAACAAAGAATAACCAGAGCATTACACTTACACATTACAATCACCTTCAAGTTTGACTGGTAGTGTGACACCTCCAGCAATGGCACTCTGTTACATATTTAATTTTTGACTCAGCAATTGTACAGATTTAATTTAAATACAGAATTATGCTACTTTGTAGGCTAGTATTTAGATGATATGGCAGCAGAGAGCACAGTTGTGGGAGGTGTGCCCAGGTAGAGGAGCTCCTCTGCTTGGTGACAGAGCATGGGGAGGAGGTGAGTAGGTTGAAGACAGATGAAACATTGTCATAGGAGACTCCCTTCTGAAGGGAACCAGAGGCCCAGCGTGCCAACTTAACCCACTTCTTCATGAAGCCTGCTGCCTCCCTGAGCCCAAGGTTAAAGATGTGATGAGAAGGCTTCCTACCCTGGTATGGCCCTTGGGAAAACCCATTACTATTAACCTATATTCCAGGGAGGTAGCAAGAAATTGCAATAAGAAGCCCAAGGGCAATCAAGAGAGATGTGACTGAAGTCTCTCCCTGAAAGCCTTGGGATGACTGGTTGGGGGATCAGGAGCACATGTAGTGCTTTCTCTATGCTTCCTGTTGCAGGTAATGATACCGGAAGAAATAGGAAGAGCCTTCAGATCAATACCTGGCTCCAAGCCTGGTGTCACTGGGAGATTTTTGGGTTTGCTGATCATGGGTTGGTTTACATGACACTGAGCCTGCTGGTGACAGAGAACGTACACCTGTCTCAAAGGAGGAAAAGGATCTTTGCACAGGAATTATCAGGGCTCACTGAAAGAGCTTTAAACTAGACTTGATAAAGCCATGCTTGCTAGAGATCAGCCTGGGGGGCAGCACACCAGTGTTTGAGGAATGGTGAACTCGCAAAGTCCTTCAGTCTGCCATCTCACAGGAGGAAGAACAGAGATCCAAGCAGCAGCCAAGATTTAAGAGACATTGATGTGTCAGAAAGCATGGAAGCACCTGAGAATGGTCCTGCAGGAACTAGGGGTTCTGCCCCAAAAAGGGTGACAGAATTAATAGCCCAACTAAGCACATCTACACCAATGAACATGGCTTGGGCAACAAACAGGAGGAGCTGGAGGCCCTTGGGCAGCAGGAAAACTGTGACATAGCTGCCATCAAGGAAACACGGTGGGATGATTCGCCCAAATGGGCTGCTGCAATGGATGGCTGCAAAATCTTCAGAAGGGACAGGCAAGGAAAGAAAGTCAGCAAGGTAGCCCTGAATGTTAGGAGTGTTATGATTGTCTAGAGCTTAACGATGGTGCCAGTGAAGTTGAGTGTTTATGGGTAAGAATAAAGGGGAAGTTTGCAGGTGATGCCAGGTTGGGCAGGAGTGGATTGATGGGCCGAGGTCAGTAGTATGAGGTTGAACAAGGCCAAGCGCCAAGACCTGCACTTGGGTCACAGCAAACCTAGGCAGTGCTACAGGCTGGGGGAAGAGAGGCTGGAAAGCTGCCCAGTGGAAAAGAACCTGGAAGTGCTGACTGACAGCACCTGAACAGGATCCAGGAATGTGTCCAGGTGGCCAAGAAGGCCAAGGGCATCCCAGCCTTTATCAGCAATAGTGTGACCAGCAGGACCAGGGCAGTGATTGTCCTCCTGTACTTGGCACTGGTGAAGCCACACCTCAATCCTGTGTCCAGTTCTGGGTCCAATCACTACAAGGAGGACATTGAGGTGCTGGAGCGTGTCCAGAGAAGGGCAGCAGAGCTGGTGAAGGGTCTGGAGCACAAGGCTTATGAGGAGCAGCTGAGGGAGCTGGGATTGTTTAGCCTGGAGAAGAGGAGGCTCAGGGGACACCTTACTGCTCTCTACATCTCCCTGAAAGGGGGCTGCCATGGGGTGAGTGCTGGTCTCTTCTACACAGTAACAAGCAACAGAATGAGAGGAAATGACCTCAAGTTGCACCAGGGAATGTTTAAACTGAATATGAGGAAAAATGTCTTCACCAAAAGAGTTGTCAAGCATTGGAACAGGTTGCCCAGGGAAGTGGTTGAGTCACCAGCCCTGGAAGCATTTAAAAGACATGTAAATGCAGCACCTGGGGACATGGTTAGTGGTGGACTTGGCAGTGTCAGGCTAAGGCCTGGACTCAATGAACTTAAAGGTCTTTTCCAACCTAAATGATCTTGTAATTCTATGATTAATTACTAGGAGTATTAATTGCTAGGAGAATTTAGGTGTATAATATTTCACACTCAATACATATATTAGATTGAGTGGAGGGAAACTATTTAAGCATTTAATTTGTATTTTTATCCTGTTCTGGTTTGCAGCTTCCCAATTGTCAGTTTATAGTTTTTAATTTTGTTAGCAACACAGGAAATTCTGAATCCACTTAATATATAAGGCAAAGAATCCGACTTAAGTGGTTCCACTTAAATGCATTCATCTCAGTCATAAAATTGCACAGACTTGCTGTAGTTGAATAGTAAAATATAATTTTATATCCAACCCCTTGCTAGTGACAACAAAATGTTACTATTACTAAACACCAAATTCAAGCCCAGTAGGCTGTCTTTAACAACACATCTATAATAGCACAGATGGATTCTTGCAAGCTAAATTTCACATATATGTTCTCAACCACAGATGTGTGGACTGTTTTCTCCTTGTCCCATGGAAACGCAGAAAAACATTATCTTTAGCCCAGAATTTCTCATTTCAAGTCAGCTTCTCATTGTAATTCCATGTTGCTAAACAAAGTTTTTTTAAAAAATCACTTAGGAAGGCCTCGAGAAGATAAAAATAAATATAAAAATAATAAATAAAACCAGTCACTCAAAAATGTATCCCTATCCTCTCCAACACAGTCAGTGTGTGCTTGCCAGAGACACTGAGCCTGGCTGTCAAAGTCTCTAGAGATTGTCTACACTGGACATGCTCCCTGTGAGACACCAAATGAAACTCAGAAGAGGCAAAAGCATCTTTGAATCTCCATCAAGCTACAATGCCAGAAAGCAAACTTAAGAGGAAATTCATATCCTCATCTTCCATGACCCTCTTACGTGGGACATGAGATGAAACGCTGAGTTGTTTCATTCTAATGGAGAAAGACAAGTCTTGACCATCCTGACTCACTTGCCAAGCACAGAGCTTTGAGGATTTTTACATAGCAAATGACAGGAGAAAAACAAGACAGAAGCCATACAAGAGAGGAATGATAAATGACAAGACAGAGTCCAACAGCCCAGGTCCCCACTGAGCTCCAGAGCCACTGCTGGGCTCCAAGGCTACCAAGCATTGTCAAAAGTCTGCTACAGCCCTTAATGCTCTCTCTCCTCAATGCACCACAGGCCACTACCTTCAGATCTTAAATATTTGTTTCAACTGGTAAGTGCCACTCATTCCAGCCCCCCAGAAAAAGTAACTCAATTGCCTAGGGTGGACATTCTTTAAAAAGCAGCAGCTAGCAGGCAAAAGCATACGCTGAATTGTCTTTAACACTCTCTAAGCATTTTAAGCAAATACTTTGTTACACGCAGTCACCTCAGACCAGTCCTCCAGGCCTTTCCCACACTGCAACTCCTGTATTGTGCAGTTTTTCAATATGGCAAAAGAAAGAAATCCTTATTATTTATGTCATTCTGGACACCAGTTGGCTCCAGCTCCACATGTCACAGAAGAAGCCCATTTTTAAAACTGATGCTTAAATTTCTAATAAATCATATCCTGAAACTTTTGTACATCAGAGACAAACTCTGCTGTACAAACTCCAGCTCTAGATGAGTAATGAAGAAATTAATACAGCCTTGATTTTAGTTGAAAAGAACTTCACTATCCAGTCTTAAACCAGATAGCAAAGTTGCAAGTAATAATAAAAAAAAGTCCCTAAGACTTGAGGGTTTTTTAATCAGCTCTAACAACAGCTTTCTTAGGCCTTTTACCATAACTAACTCTCATTTCCTTTGTTCCTGATGCTCCTGTGTCATACACAAACAGGAAGGTTAAAAGCAACAATGCATGAGGCATCAGTGGGAATTTCCTGTCTTGCAAAAGTCTTAATCCAACTCAACCCCCTATTAGTCTTTGTTTAACAAAAACATATTAAGCTACTATTGCTTTCATCGGTAAGACTTCAATTTTAATCCATTTCCTTTGATACACCGCCCCAACTCACTACTGAGATACTCTGTTTATGCCAAAGTGTGTCACACAAACATCTATCTGATCAACTCACATGAGTCACCTAACATGCGTAATTTCTGTTTGGTGCACATCTCTAACAGCAGTATTCTCAATGGCCTCCAAATGACACTAAAATCCAACAGGCTGAGTAGTGCAGCTTTTTTAAGAAATGCCTTTTTACCTAGGAACAAAGTACTTAGGTAAAGAAAGTGAACAGTTGGCTTTTATGGCAAGACAAGTTACCGAGGGCTACTTCCTCATATGAAACCAAGATAACTCCACCTGGTAAGAAAACGCTCTCCCGCCTTACGTATGTGTAGAGATGTAAGAGTCTTGTTCTTTGACAGGTTTCAGTTTAAATTAACAAAAAACTTGCATCCAAGACTCTGTTCGTACTTCAAAGAATAGCCTAGAGATGTAACTATTTCAGGTGGTAAGACACCCAGTACTCAAGCAGTTTACTTCCCAGTTAGGGCAAAATCTGTTCAGTAAACCAATAGTCTCCTTTATCTTTGTATTCCTGGGTATAGAGCTTGACAGTTCTAGTTCCACAATGGCTAAGTCCCAGTGGTGGTGCTACTTCTGCTGGGGGGAGGGGGAGAACACACTGAAGAGCATTGATGTTGGTTGTTGTACTTAAGGGTTTCTTAAATCTTCTGCACAACTAATGTATCTCATTCCATTTGAGTTGCATTGTTCCACTGCAAGTTCCATTCACTTGCAGTGGAAATGTGAACTATGAATTTTGGCAGATCAGTTCTGGCCAGTCTTGCTGCCCACACCTGTTTGCTCCATTCTTCTACCAGGAGTTGCTACCTTCACACAGGCAAGTTGGCAACCATTTATTTCTGCCAACACTGCCTCTGTTCTGGTTCACAATCCATCATCTCCCCTTAAATTTATCTTCATCTTTCATTTGGCCCATTTCACTTCCATTTAATTCATTAATTAATGCCTTTCAGAATACCATCTGCTTACAAATTAACATTAGAAAACCCCATCATTTTTCAGGTCCCTACTAAGGGGTCTAAACTAAGTACTAGACAACTTGAAAATTCAAAGATTTTGGAGTGAAAACTGACTTCATTTTCATTCAAGGCCATAAGATAAGGTCCAAGAAACAGTAATGAGGGATTGAAATATTGTTGGAGTCCAAGGCATGCCTCTGGCAGCCTTGGCAGGTCAGGGAGCCCCGAAGCCCCTGCGAGGGGGTCCCAGACCCTGGCCAGAAGCCAAGAATAAAGGAGTTTTCGATCTTAGTCCATGGGAAAAATTACCAACACTGCGAGAAACATTGCAGAGCATGAGAGTTTAAAAATAGGTGATGGTTTAGTGTGCTGCAAGGTAAAAAAGGGTGATTTTAGGATTTTTAGAGTAAAGATAAAACACTTAAGATGGAGGATTTTGGGCGTTACCCTGTTCTTCTTCTTCTTCTTCTTCTCCTCCATCTTCTCTGGTGATGGTGGCACAAAATGATTGGTAGAATGAAAAAGAGGTAGAAATTACGTGTCTAGAATAGGTGCAAACTAATTGGTATAAAATGGTAAATAAATACGTTGTGAAGAATGGTTGGATCATGGAAAGGGGACAAAAGGGATGGGACAGCCCAGGACTGGGCAGTTCCCGCTCGGACACGGCTGGCATCAGACTTGCGGCCGGAGCTGAGAGCTGGCTAGAGATAAGAAGAAATAAACAACTTGAAACAACATCTGCAGGCGTTTCTCATCTGTTCGGGCTCGAAGGTAAAGCTTCACAGAGGCTAAAAAAAGATAACGGACTTGTGTGGAGTCCAAACTCCCACAAAATATTGTGCTTAACCCCCTTTTCTCCTCTTATTTCCCTCCAAAAAGAGAGCTTTAAGCAAGGCTTCATCACCACTACAATTCCCAAGTTACCATGCTACCCAGAAAACTGGCTCTGGGCAGTCTTACTCATTACAACTGCCAGGAAGTTTGAAGAAAAAAAC